>CM057089.1:3852500-4165000 GCA_029959045.1 Taenioides sp. WSHXM2023 | reverse complement strand
GGGTCCCGGTAACGCCAATCCAAACGACGTAACTGGCCTTGATGTGTTTCTCGTCATGGGAGCTTTCAAACCGCTCTTAGTCTGACCTGTCCCCCAGGACCTGTTTGCCTTGAGTGACCCTACCAGGGGCATGAAGCCCCCCGGCAACATAGCTGCCTAGATCATTCGGGCACTCAAACTCCTTAACCACGTTAAAGTTCAAGGAGGTTCAAGGAGGGGAACTGATTTAAAATTGTCACTAAATGTAAAGGTAAACAATGTAAACACCAAAGTATCAATCTGAATACTTTTATACCTATACAATTTCAATACTAATTTTGGTATCAATACACCAATATGTAGGATCAATTTGCACAGCCTTACACCGCAGTCTGATACAAAATAACTCTGTAAACATGTCATTTTAGCAGTGCAATAAATATTAACAGTTGATAAGCAATGTTGGTAAATATAGGAGGTTTTCTCAGACGCACCATGTTGGATTGTTGTGGCTGTCGGTCAGCTGTCAATCATCACTCCAGAGCCCGCCCCACACCTGCTCCCTCCAACCCGCTGGGCACGACCCAGTCTGGAGGATTTTTCAGATTTTGCTTAGGGGCGGAGTAAAGCTTCGGGAGGGTGTTTAATGGCTCTTTAAATACACTATATACTAGTATACTACATAATATATAGCTGGGTTTCAGATGACATCACAGCGTTCTATAGGCCAATATTAGTCAATACAGATGGAGGGCACCGCAAAACTAAAAATCTCTGAGTGCTTTTCTAGTTGTATATTGTTTATTTGAATTTCATTATTTAGAATTTCTATTATAGGTTTTGATTTAAATTCCTGAGCATAATTTTGAAGGCAGAATAGGCAAAATAAAATATAAAATTAAATAAAAGAAACATAAAGCATAATTCCAGTTTATCTGTCCTAGAAAACATGATAGAACCCAAATGAAAACGCAAAAGGAGAGACAATAATAATAATAATAATAATAATAATAATAATAATAATAATAATAAACTAGAAAAGCACTCAGAGAGCGCAGACCTCCGTCAAGCAGCTCAGTTTTCAAAGTGATCCAGAATCCAGGATTTCTTCTGGATCATTACCAAAATTTAATCATCTGTTGGATTTACCATTAGGAACATTTCCTGAAAATTTCATCAAGATCCGTCCATAACTTTTTGAGTTATCTTGCTAACTAACAAACAAACAAACAGACACACAGACTCAGGCGAAAACATAACCTCCTTGGCGGAGGTAACAAGGACAGAAGCAATATCATAAAAACAATTACCATCACCATCAGTATCATTATTTTTATTGTTAAAGGTGCGCTGTGTAACTTTTTGGTTGGGGGTCTGTCACTTGCTTGTTTCTATGGATACGGATCATTGGTCTGCCTGGAATGTTCCACAGTGTGACATTAAACAGCTCTACTTTACATTTATTCAATTACAGGTGATTTTATAGCTCAAAAATACCCAGAAAAACAGGCGTTCTGACTAAGCAGGCTCGCCTAGTCACAGATCTGACCTGTAACTTGAGCTGGTTTGGTCTCCATGAAGATAGAAAGGTTTAAAGCCATACTGTGAAACATTCCAGACAAAGAAATAATATCTCCATGGAGAAAAGCATTTGACAGACCCTCCTTCAGAAAAGTTACACAATACACTCTTCATATTATCACCATTACTACTATTACTATTAATACAATAACAATACTTGCCTCAGTCATCTCAACAACTACGGTAGCCTCACATGGACACAAACCCTGGACCAGTTTACAGATTCACCAGCCTGGGAGCGTTATTTTTGACATTTCAGAAGTGGGCCACTAGTGAAATGCTTAGCTGCACTTGCCTTGAATAATATAACCTTATTAAGACGTCGTAGTTCAAACTCCTCTCCGCTCTGTCCCTGGGGCCTCAGAGAAATAGTCTTGCATTACCAGCAGGCGAGATTTCACCCATAAATTCATAACCTTTTGAGCTGACCTAAATATTCTCCAATACTGAGTATCCTGGCTCATTTGAATGGGCTTTTTTTTTTTTTTCGAAATTGTCTTAAATTTCCACAGAATTCAAAGCAAAATTGAAGATTTATGCGTTTGTAAAAATCTGGGAATTAACATTTTAGGCTCATGAATATATTACAGTTGCATAATGAGATGGTGAGAATTAACTGGAAAAACAAATCTATGAGAAATAGGAGACAGTTTAACCGAATCATTTTTATTGTTTGACTACAATAAAAAAAATGGCAGTTCTCCTGAATAAAAAAAGGAATCTGTATCGTCAAACTTTTGTATGGTGCCGTTTCACTACAAAAACCCGAAACCTCTGCATATGTGGATAAATACATGTTATTGATATTGATATTTTTGACTGTCAACATTCCCCAGGGGTGTAAAGCTAACTGTACGCACTGCTCTGTCTGAAGCTCCGTAAATTTAATCTGACCTTTGTTTTAACACAATTTGACCATAAAGAACTGACTTAGTTGGAACTACAAGGGAGCAGATTTCTGAGGTTAAACAAGTCCCTCGCAAATAACATTTGAGTTACAAGCTAGCTAGCATTAGCCAACAGTTTTTCACATTTTTGTTGAAAATCAAACTCCTAAACAGGACCATGAACGCTCGTATTGATCACAGGCTCTTTTCTCTTTCCTTTGTATCTTAAAACTTATCGAGCAGTTTGCTAATGTGTGCACTGTGTCAGCGTGGTAACTGCTGAACATTCCACCATAGAGAAACATGTTGAACACCCCCAGCATGATATCACTGCAAAGTTGCAATTAGTAAAAAATATATATACGTTTTTTATATAGACCAAAATTTGTATTGTCCCAGTACAGATATCTTGAGGTCAAAATAAGACTGTGCTGCGTGCTGTCTGCATATAAATGTAAAGCGTTTTGTTGTGCAGCAATCAGGAAGTGTGCGTTAGCATGCTAGTTGTTCCTAGCTTCACCGAGCAGGCAAAACTCCACTCTGGTCTGATGCTCGGAATGCATTAGGTAAGCGAGGACCACTGCAAACCTTTTCAAATGTACTACTTCTAGTTTGTCTCAGAGGAGATGTGAAGTGCTTTTTCAGTTTTTCACAGGGTTTAACCATTTTATAGTTGTTTTTCTTCACCATTTACTCACCCACAGTTGTATTTGGAGTGATTCATGCATGTTTGAGCAATCTTTCATCGCTTATTTTCAAGACGCGATATTGACGATCAACCCGTGTTTTCACCGCCACCAGTACACGCCCGCTGCTCTGTGCTTAGTTCAGTCTCCAATTTTATTTTCCTAATCAGTGATATATGTAGGATTCAGCAGCATTGTGCATTCATTTTAGTATGAATACAAAAAATCATGATGTGCAGCTATCCACCGGAAGTGCCAGCTCTTTGTTATGATGATGTTTACGCCGTCAGAGACATCAGCTCTTTTATTTAGCAGATGTCTTTAATTCCGTTAAATATTACGGTTTAAAATGTGCAAATTATAACATGATAATACACGGGTGTCATAGATTACAGCTATATAGCACTTCTTTAAGGAGTCATGAACATATAGACCAGCCTGAAGACATGTAAAGAAATCTACAAATGTGCAAAAATAACTCCTCTTGTCCTTCTTTTCCCCATTGGCCCATTTCCAGAGTTATAGGAGGAGATCTGTGAGCTGGTGGACTGCTGAGATCAAACAGCAGAAGCCCAGCCCAGTGGAGACCTGGTGGGCAGCAGGACACTCGTTTATCATCCAGAGGTCGTAGGTTCAATTCCCACTACAGCAGATGGAGATGTCAATTATCGGGCAGGGTCCAGGGTTCAGCCTATTGCACAGGGATTAGAAACAGTCTGTGGGATAAGGAAAAGGCACTGCAGTTTAATAGAAATGTGGTGTCTGTGTGCATTTTCCGGCTATAAATGTAGTAAAGTAGAACACTAGGACTGCAACAAGCATTTTTTTAGTAGTCAACTAATAACAGACTTTAAAAAAAATGATTTTACTAGTAATTAATTAACCATTCCATTTATATAGCGCCTTTCAAGACACCCAAAGTGATCTGTGGATATCCACTGGAGGTGCTGACAGCTGCACGACTCGACATTGACTGATGACATTTACATCAGCTCCCACTGAGCACCACAATCTTCTAATGTGGAAATCCTTGTCACTTTATCTGAATACTATGATTTAAAATGTTCAAATTATAACATAATGATCCATAGGTATAGAATACAACTATATAACTGACACAAGCACAATGTCTTCTTTGAGTTACTTGTCACATTTTACTATGTGTAGTTTTAAGTATTTTAGCATATTGGTGTGTGTGTGTGTGTGTGTGTGTGTGCATGTGTGTGCGTGTGTGTGCGTGTTACTGTTTGGGTTGTTTGGTTGTGTGGTGTTGCAGCTGTGAGGCTGGTTGGGTGAAAGGAAATGTGGGGTTGTTTTTAATCACTGTAAAGCACTTTTGCGTTACATTTTTGTATGAAAAGCGCTTTATAAATAAAGTTTGACTGATTAATTGATTACATGAGAACAGTTGTAGTTGGTGCCTGACTCTCTCTGCTGGCCACAGTTGGAAATGGAGCCTGTTTAAATGGTTATATAGCAGCACTGTTATGGGCGACATGGCTCTAATATTGAGTTTGTTTTCTAGTGAAGACATTTTGGTTTGAGTATTGTGAGACAACATGATGTAATTACATTATTAGTTACGGTTCAGATGAGGGATGAGAGACGTTGGGGTGCATGTCTTTGCATGTCGCTACATAATACTTGAGGCATTACATTAAGAGTATTCAAATAAATAATACATTGAAATAAATTCAAATAAAAAAATGCCACAGAGTTTGTGATAAAGCTACAAGAGTGGGTTAAGCATAAAACAAGAAACCAAAAATACATCTTGTTAAATCTTCGGTCAGCAGTGTGGAGGCATGGGTCTGATTGCTGCGACTTTCCCCCAGAATGGTGCATGTTCTCTCTGCTGTGGGAGAAGAGCCGCCACCCCCTGCCCTGGAGATGGGGGAGCAGAGGGGCAGACTTATTACGCCGTTACCTCAGACCGTAATCACCAGCGTCCTCGTGTGAGAAAATCAGCTGTGGTCTTTTTCATGAATCGAAGTATTGCGTTTTGAGTCCATCAGGTGGGATTTGTGTTCAATTAAAAGAGATTGCAAATTGGAATGGGACAACAAAGGAGGTGAACTAATATAATAAACTCCAGAGAATCTACAAATATTGAATACAGAAATCAATCAGCAAACCACACAGCGTTTACTATGAGGAATAATTATCACACTCCCTCTTACAGACTTCTTACAATAATACTTAGTCAATTCCCCATAGACTCTATTTCCTCCCATAGAGTCTATTTTAAAACTGCAACACAATACCAGACCTTTGCGTGTTGTCTTCATCTAATTATAAAATGTGTAAAAATGTGTGTTTGTAGCAGTCCAAATGTACTCCTCACTTTCTAAACACATTCCTAACAGTCTAGAAATGTGTCCGTGTCTTCCTTTGTTGGAGAGTTTGCATGTTTCTCCCCGTGTCTGGTTGAGTTTTCTCCGGCCGCTCTGGTTTCAAGCCAAAACATGCACAATAGGTCAAATCCTCCAGCTAAGGTAATCCTGACCAAGACTAGCAAGATCTGGAGATAGGTCCTCGAAGGTAAAGACCATTTTGCTGTCATGATAATGCTTACAACAACAAGCATGCTAACAGCACACCTCCTGATTTACTGAGTTAAAAACAATTAATGAATCAACCTTTATTTATTGAGCACTTTACAAAGTGACCAGTTTGCTCTAGGGTTTGGGGCCAGTGACAGAGATAAAAGTGATAAAAACTTGATCTGACCACAATGTCGATCTGTTTGTCAAATTTAAAATAGTCAAAAATGATCCAAAGTTCCTTACAGTTTATTTTAACTTGAACAATAACCAGCTAAAATCCCAAAATCTGAAAAAGAAGAATCACCAAATAAAATGTATTCTGTTTATAATCTGACATCACAAGGTGGAACAGAGCATTTTGAGCTTTAGAGATGTAGACAGACTAATAATAAAGAGTTACTCAAACATGTGTGAATGAAACAAAACACAACCCCAGGTTTGTTTTTGAGGAGGAAACAACATTATAACATGACTAAAAGCTCACAAGAGTCAATTTTGCGTAAAACAGGAACTTTAAAGCGTAGCCTCCTGTGGTCACTGTCTCAAATACTCCTTTTTTTACTACAGTACTACTGCTACTACTTGTACTATATTTACTGCTTTAGGATAATGGGCCAGCTTGATGCCTTCGCTGGAAAATACAGCTATAATGTTTATTCTTTTTCATGTTCTGTTCATTCTTATTCTTTTTTCTTTTTAAATTTGCAATTTATTCAGGGCTTTTCTTTTTTTTTCTTTTTTTTTTCTCCACATAAATCACAATATATTTGCACTTTTTTTTTCACACATAAAATTGATAATAATGTAAAGATGCATGATAATAATAATAATAATAATAATAATAATAATAATATTAATAATACATGAAAAAATAAATAAATAAATAAATAAATACAGAATACAAAAAAAAAAAAAAAAAGAGGCAGAATAAAATGTTTATTCTTTGTCTTGTTCCAATTGTATTTTCTTGACTTTTCCCAGGATCACCTCCGTCTGCAAACCCACTACAAAGCGCCGTGAAGCCTGCTGTCGTCTTGTCATATTAGACCATTTGTTTGTAAAGAAAGAATCGGAAATGTGTGAAATGTGTGTTTTTTTGGTTTTTTTTTTTTAGGAACGAACTGCTGCTTTTATCGTCTTACTGTTTTGAAATATGTAAAATGCAATAAAAAATACAAATGAAAAAAAAATAATAATAAAATAAAATGAAATGTATTCTGTTTTGTCCTCATTTAGGTGAAGTAAATTCTGCCCCAACCACATCTTTATGTCTGTAACAGTCACTTACAGATCATAGAGAACCAATTTTATCTGGAAACACAGGTGAGTAAATCTGCAGGTTGTCTGCAGAGATCATGTGCCTCGCAATAACTGACCCCAGTGGCAACATATACAGTGGGCCCCAGAATGGAGCCCTGGGGACCTCCACAGAACAGTGAGGCAACTGAGGAGGACAGGTCACCAATCCTGGCAGAAAACATTCTATTTCAACTATGAAAGTGTATTGCCACAAATGCCGGCGTTACTATAACTAACTCTAATTAGATGCAGAGAGCGAGTGTTTTCATTTTGAGACTAAGAACTGCTCTTAACTGTGCTGGGACTCTTTAAGGTCTATATCGATGTTTATCCTACATCTTCTGCTGCTGTTCTATTTTGCTGTTGCTACACTATAATCTTCCTTTAGTGGGCCAAATAAAGGTTATTTTATCTTATTATTGGCATATTGTTCACCCCTAATTTAAATTTAAAGTCCTCTGACATAACTTTCGTACCAAAAACCCCACTAAACCCACTCCCGCCCCGGTGGATCTGACATATTTCCCTTTACAAACATAGAACACCATCTGGACCCTGCACTTCCAAGGACAGTCCAAAGTCAAACGCTCCACACACACACTCCTCTAATATTCTTGGTTCTCCCTCCTTTTCAGCTTAGATCTGCTGACCTGCTAACACGACCCATTTAAATTCACCAAGCGTGCTCCCATTTCGTATGCATCTAACTGCACTTGAATGCCTCCCTCTGGCTACACCTACCGCCCCCTACCCCAGCCTACATTATTAATCAGATGGATATGACTATGGGCCATTTATAGAAGGCAGGGCAATCAAATCCTCTGTGTAGTACATGTTGTGACAGCAGCCTTCAGCGCAGACGTACGCAGTGCTAACATGTCCAGTGGTTCATCTACAGTGGCTGCGAGCGATGTGAGTGGGCTTATTAACATTAGCGACGATGCTGGAGTATGTGCGGCCAGAGCATTCCTTTCAGGCTTTTAAGTTCCACCTGTTCCATCTTCATCTTGTTGATTTCTATAAATATGTGATGTGATGAGACTTCTCCTGCTGCTTTCACCGCATATGCTGCAGATTTTCATTTAGGGTGTTTTTGTTCTACTGGAATTTCCCCACTGTGGGACTAATAAAGGCATATCTTATCTTATCTTATCTTATCTTATCTTATCTTATCTTATCTTATCTTATCTTTTACTTTTCACAATTGGCAAGGTAGCGCTGTTAAACGTTTGTGCATAGGCCAAAAGTCTGGGTTTTTTAAAGAATCTCAGAACTGTGACCCCTGCTTGTCTCCATGGACTTGAACTTGTCTAGCTCTACAGAGACAAGGTTAAGTTACAGGGCAGATCCGTGGAGAGGCAAGGGCGCTCACAGTAACCTGGAGTTTACACCTGGAGCTACAGGGATGTGTAATGTAGTCAAAGCTGCACATACGAGTATATTTAAAAGAGACTAGACCCATCAGAGCGCTGTACAGTGTAGATAAGGGGTGGTTCTTTGTAATATGAAGCTGTGGCTGCTGCCGTGCTCGCATTCATTAAGCGACTTAGCAGCAAAGATTCTAATATTTCTAGAGAACTTATTTTGGGGGACATTGGAAGATTATTTGACAACACTTTCCTTTTTCCTGCTGAAAAGCCTGGAGACGTCTGTGACACTGAAAATCAGGACTACCTAATTTGAGTGTTGAGTATTCCCTTTAATGTCTGTGTAGCGCTGCTGCACTTACACGGTTATGCTTTGGTGTAAATTGTTGGCTAAAAAGCAAGTTTCTGAAGGCAATAAAACATTGGCATACAGTGGAATATTCGAGGCAAAACAATAATATCAACCTGCTGCTTTCAAGGTACTGCTTTCAAGCTTTCTGTATTAAAAATGACTGTGCTGTATCCTCCAATAAAAGCTATAATGAAGCCCAAAATAAATGATAAATCACCTCCTAAAGCCTTTTATTGGACGGGTTCATCATTCTAAATGTAACATGTTTCTTTAGGGGGATATTTTATTGGTTTGAAAAATTATAAAAACAGACACAGCACAAAGTGATACATCTGACGTCAAGGTGCTTTGTCTTGAAGCCGACTTCTTGAACTCGCCGCAGGACACAGACCTGAGTGTAATCTTGGTCAGTACTGATCATAGGGAAACCAGGAGCATCAGCTATAATAGGATATTTAAAAATGACCGTTACCACATCCTGGATGTCTTACGTGGGCTCTATGCACTTGAACTTTATTTGCAAATTGGTGTGTCAGTCCTGGATGCATCTACAGCGTCTCCATTTAGCCCTGGTTCAAAACTGGTTTAATCCTGGTTTAGGCTCGGTTTGGCCCTGGTTCAATCCTGGTTCAGTCCTGGTTTAGTCCTCCTGGTCATGGTTCATTCTTGGTTCAGTCTTGGTTTGGCTCTGGTTCAGTCCTGGTTCAGTCCTGGATCAGTTGTGGTTTGATTTAGCCCTAGTCCAGTCTTGGTTTAATCCTGGTTTTGGCTCATTTCAGTCCTGGTCATAGTGTTTATGTAGAATGAGACATTAAAACACTCCTAATAATAATTAACATTGGATTAACCACATATAAAAATGCAAATTAGCTGCAAAAAAATAAAGACTTCCCATAGTTTCTTATAATATTAATTCAGCAGCCCCTCTCTGCGCATTTGTAACCGAATACACGCTCTAACTCACACTCACGCAGGTGGCTGGGGAGAGAGAGGATGCCTTGACTCCGGATTGTACACAGACCTGGAGCGCACCGCGTCTCCCTATTGGCTAACCGAACCCCCCCCTGACCAATCGTGTCCGTGGGGCGGGGTTTGATCTGCACTTGATTTTACTGTAGCTCGTAGTGGTCCGACCGTCACAGAGGCTGCCAGCGCCAGTCTCTCTCGCCCTCCCCGCTCCGTGTGCATCCTCTCCCGGCTCGCATCCCTCGCCGTCTCCCGGTTCATGGATTATACCGTGTCCCTCCAAGTGCAGCATCAACTGGCGGTGTTCCCCACTCACTACTACCAGGGCTATAGCGTGGAGTTACAGGTATTTGACGCAATTACGCACGGGTGGATGGATGCTGGCTCTGACTTTAGCGCATGTGTGGACTTTTTATACGGCAGGAAAGGCGTTGCGCTCGGTGAATGCTGATGGGGTGAGTGCTCCGTGGGCACGTCGATGCGTCCCACGGTAAACTGTGTGGAGTTGTTATGTCAGAGAGCGGGAGAGCGCGAGGCGAGCCCACGCTTTCGGTGTGGGATAACGCAACAGCTGATCGTCAATAGATAAGTACAGTGGGGTGTTTTGTTTTGGGAGCTGCAGGTGCATGGGGCATTTTCGCGCGCATGTGCCAGCAGAGATCGGTGTAGAGGAATGTGTTTTTACGCGTGTTATTACAGCGAACACTGCAGGTGAACAGGAAAAAAAATCCTAAGTAAAAAATAAATAAATAAATTTAAAAAATGCATTTGTTACTTTACTTACGCACAAAAACGTAAGAAAAAATGTTTTCACCGTGTAATATTTTCATAGCCTATATAAATAAGGATTTTTATGTATGCAATTGGCCAAATTTTACAGAACATAATTCTGAAATAAATAAATAAAAATAAAGGGAAGTGTCAGGTTTAAATGTCTTGTTTTATTTTGTTCACATATTAGACAAATAAGAATTTAGGGGATGTTAGATATATTTTTAACAATTTAAGCAAACAAGATCTAACTGAAAATGTGCGTAAAATATCAAATTTGGCCTATTTTTTTTGTTTTTGTTTTGTTAAAATCTTAATAAATCAGGCTTACAATCCATCAAAATCTTGAGTATCAGACTGTAAAGGTTGGTGTATGTAAGAGTTGATTTTCCTGTTGCTCTGGGAGAAAAATGAGTTTTTGAAATTACAATGTCCCTGATAATTGGAGGGAAGTGGACTGAATGAAATAATAGAACATTGTTATGTGCAGATCAGACAGTTTTTGTTTCCAGGTGACAGCTCATAACTGCAGAGAGCAAAAACTGAAAACAGTGATTTTTGCCTGTAGTGTCATGCTTTAAAGGTGCACCGTGTAACTTTCCGGTAGAGGGTCCGCCACCTGCTTGTCTTCATGGAAATGTTAATGCTTTGTCTAAAATGTCCCACAGTATGGTGTTAAACTTATCTAATTCCATGGAGGCAAGCCCATAATGCCTCCAGACCAAGTTATAGGTCAGATCTGTGGAGAGGCGAGCTCACTCACTGCAGGAATGCATGTTTTTTGCAGTATTTTTGATCAATAAAACACCTAGAAGTGAATAAACGAAACATAGGTGAGTTTAATTGCATACTGTGAAACATTTCAGGCAAAGCAAAAATTTCTCCATGGAAACAAGTTTGTGGCGGACCCCCTACCAGAAAAGTTAGACAGTGCGCCTTTAACTCTGGTAAAAAGAGGGACATAAACGTACAGTAGGTCGGACATGGAGGGACAAGACTCAGGACATTGAAGCTCATAAATAATAAATGCAATATTGCTGTATCATTTATAGGGCACCGATACTGATACTGCTGTCAGATATCGGGGCCGATACTTAAACATTTGCTGTTTCAGATATCGGCCTCCAAATATCGGTTCAGCCAATATCCTGGTTGGATATACAAATCGATGTAATGAGATGTTTACTGCTCGTAGTCTGCCCAGAAAGTTATAATGTTTGAACTTTTATTTATACAAAGTTGTTCTGCGGTGAGTTAAGAGATAAATAACAGCTACAAAACACATTTGGATCAGTTTTGTCTTATTTTATTTTAGTTTTAAGGAAATAAATGCAGTTTTCAGTCCCTGTTCTGGTATTGGTTGGTATCGTCTATCAGCAGATACCATAAAAGCTGGATTGGTGCATCCCTGATGATTTACAGTTTCTATGGTAACCTGTAGACCTACATCATCACATTGTCTAAGTGAATCTATGTAACAGGGCTGTTGTGTAACTTTTTGGTTCATTTGAATGGACTTCTGTGCCTGCACACGTGTCCTGGTTTGAGCCCAGTTTAGTCCTCAACCTTATGTTCCAGTCACATGGATTGAATAGAAGTGTCTTGGTTTCTGTCACATTTTACATACACTTTCACTAGAATCATTTGAATGATTTCAGCCCTGGAATTGCCAATCTCTACTGATGACATCATGAGGTATAATAGAACATTTTGACCTTGGGAGATATAGACTTCGATATAGACAATAATACAGCATTACTAAAACACGTGTGAATGAAACAAAACACAACTCCAGGTCTGTTTTTAAGGAGGGAACAACATCCTAACATGACTTAAAGCTCACAAAAGTCCATTTTACAGAGTCGCACTTTCTTCTGCAGCTGTAACTTCTTCGTATTAAATGAAGATCCTTTCCCTGTGTTTTTGAGAATGTGCTTCACGCTGCTGTGGCCTTTTGCAGCTTTATTGGATTTGGATGGATGAGAATTGTCCGTAGCTGTCAGTACCTCATTTAGTACTGCAATACACTGTGTAACCACTAATAACATGAATACTGAAGTCATCACCATCAAGACTATTTAACATTCAGTTTGTGCACTTTTACAATTCACACTTTAAAGGTGCTATATTACGCAAAACTGACTCTTGTGAGCTTTAAGCCGTGTTATAATGTTGTTACCTCCTCAAAAAATATACATAGGGAGTTGTGTTTAGTTTCATTTACACACGTTTGAGTATTCCTTTACGTTGTGATGTCATGTAGTGGTAGTTTTCAAGTTAACATCTACTTTTTACCTCTAGTTCAGTAGAGATCGGCAATTCCAGGGCTGAAATGATCCAAATGATTCTAGCGAAGGTGTGTGGAGTTTAAAAACACAGTGCAGCACCGATTTGTGTGTTAAACGTGTGAATGAAACAAAACACAACTCCAGGTATGTTTTTGATGAGGAAATAACATTATAACATAGTTCAAAAAACAGTGTAATATGGGCACTTTAAGTACAATTTTACACTATTTGTACTTGTAATGTCCATTTTTGCCATGTAACTGGACTTTAAATGAATACACAATTCCAGTACTACTTCCACTACTGCGTTTTAATAAGTAACCATTAAATTGTAATTAAAGCTCGCACGTTTGGATAATATGGGACCTTTAATCTGAGTTTTATTTGAACAAAATCTGACCAGAAAGAGGCATCTTGGCAGGAACTACAACAGGGGAGCTGATTTGGCACATTTGGCAGTGTTTACTAATGGCTGCTTTGTCTCACCACGGCAACCACTGAACATTCCACCTATACAGATACTACGTGTCTTTTCTCTGCTCTCGGTGCTGTTATGTGATATTGTTCTGAATGATGCTGTATTGAACGAAGCACAAGTGATAAAAATAGAGCTTTGGACATCCATGGATCATAATTATATAAAATAGAAGTAATATTTTTGGCATGTGAGTAATGTGAAAAACTGATTTGTTGTTGCAAGCTTAGATTAAAGGTCCTATATTACACAAAACTCTCAAAACTCATGAGCTTTAAGCCATGTTAGAATGTTATCTCATCAAAAACAGACCTGGAATTGAGTTTTGTTTCATTCATACATGTTTATTATTAGTCTGTCTACATCTCCAAAGCTCAAAATGCTCTGTTCCACCTTGTGATGTCATGTACTGGTAGTTTTCACAGCTCCTTTTACCTTTAGTTCAATAGAGTATGCCAGTTCTATGACTGAAACTAGTGAAGGTGTATAGAGTTTAAAAACACAGTGGAGCACTTTCTGTATTATTATTATTATTATTATTATTATTATTATTATTATTATTATTGAGCCTGGTATTTGAGTACCGAGTTGATTCATTAGTATCGAAATCGAGTTTGAGATTTTAGTATTGTGACACTAGTATGCAGTCAAAATTTGAAATTGTTATTTTGGTATTTTTATAAAATGTATCCAAAAACAAAATCCGCAAATGTTTAAAATGGCCAACTAAGCTTAAATGTGCACTGTGTAACTTTTCTGGTAGAGGGTCCGCCACCTGCTTGACTCCATGGAGATCCTGGAATGTTCTACAGCATGGCATTTAATTTAACTAGCTCCATGGAGACCAGCAGCCACATCACCAGGCCAAGTTACAGGTCAGATCTGTGGAGAAGTAAGTCATAGTAATAATGCATGTTTTTGTTGTAGTTTTGAGAAATAAAAACTCCTATAACTGAATGAATGCAAGATGTATTTGTTTAATCCCATACTGTGGAATCCCAGGGAACACAATAAACATCACCATGGAGACAAGCAGATGGCGGACCCTTCATGAGAAAAGTTACACAGTGCACTGGCTAACCACTCTGCTGCCCTGTCGTACTCATAGTCATGGTTAACTCAAATTCCCTTCTATTAATAATTCATTATATTCAAATTCTTCCCTAGAAAAACTTTGAGAACATTTAGAATTCTGTGTTGGTGGTGTTTACTTGCTCCATAGTCACACTTGGTCACCAGAGAATTCCTGACATTTCTTTGTTTTGATTTGGGTAAACAATTCTGAAAGGAAAAGAAAGCAGGATATTTCTTACCAGTATTGCAAAAATGTGGCGAGTTTTAAACGAGAATCATATGAATTTCAGAGCGCGTTTGTAGAGGTTTAAACTACACTGTCAGCTGCTCGGGTCTTACTCTAGGCCTCTTCTCTCTGATAGGGATGCACCAATATTGATACTGGTATTGAATATCGGTGAAAATATGGAAGAATTAGCTGGATCTTATATTGGTTCCATGATATCTGTTAAGCTGATATCCTGGCTGGGCCTTTAGTTGGATGTAATAAGACTATTTTCGTCTCATAACGTCTCATACTGTTTGAGCTTTTATTCGTACAAAGCTGTTCAGTGGTGATTTGAAGGATAAATAACAGTTACATAACTCAGTCTGATCTCTTGTGCACTGGTATTGGTTTGCACAAGTATTGATATCAGTATTGGAACTTTGGAACTGAAAAAGGTGGATTGGTGCGTACCTGTCTGTGGTCCTAGCCCTCTTCTCTCTGGTCCTCCTCTAGCCCTCTTCTCTCTGGTCCTCCTCTAGCCCTCTTCTCTCTGGTCCTCCTCTAGCCCTCTTCTCTCTGGTCTTCCTCTAGGCCTCCTCTCTCTGTGATCCTCCATTAGGTTTCCTCTCTCTGATCTTCCTCTAGGCCTCCTCTCTATGGTCTTCTTTTCCTACCTGGGGGTCTCCTCTTGTTGTCCTCTCTGTGAACCTCCTCTACACCTCCTGTTTGTGATACTTCTCTACACCTCCTTTCGCTGTGCTCTTCCTCTAGGCCTCCTGACTGTGATACTCCTCTACACCGCCTCTCTCCATGGTCCTCCTTTAGGCCACCTCTCTGTGATCTTTCGCTCCTCTTTGTGGTCTTCCTGTAGAGCTCCTGCCTGTGGTCATCCTCTAAACCTCCTCTCTCCGTGGTCTTCCTCTAGGCCTCCTCTCTGCAGTTTTCTTCTGAACCTCCTATTTGTGATCCTCCTCTAGGCCTCCTCTCTGTAGGCCTCCTCTACACATCCTCTCTCCATGGTCTTCCTCTAGGCCACCTGTCTGTGGTCTTCCTCTACACCTTCTCTCTCAATGGGCTTCCTCTAGGCCTCTTGTCTGTGATCTTCTTCTAGGCCTCCTCTCTCCATGGTCTTCCTCTAGGCCTCCTCTCTGTTATCCTCCTTTACATCTCCTCTCTCAGTTGTCTTCCTCTAGGCCTTCCGTCTATGAGTCTTCCTCTACACATCTTCTCTCTGTGGTCTTCCTCTACACCTCCTTTCTCCATGGTCTTCCTCTAGGCCACCTGTCTCTGGTCTTCCTCTACACCTCCTCTCTCCAGGTTCTTCCTCTAGGCCTCCTCTCTGTGATCTTTGGCTCCTCTCTGGCAGAACTGATCCTTCTGAAATAGTTTTGGCACATGGACAGCCCTCCTCGGTCTCAGTCCAAACCATCTCAATCTGGCCTCTGGGGTTTTGCTTCAGATTTCATGGAAACTCATAATTCTGCAATTAGCCCCTCTCAGATGAGTTCAGAGTGTGGCAGCATTGTTTATTTCTGTGTGCCAGAAAACTTCACTTTTTCTTTATTTGCAGTAAGTTAGCATCCATGCTTTGTAATTTACCCAAGTATAACACATTTTATAACTAGTGCTGTTAAGCCAAATATGAATTAATGACACGGTGCAACGATTTTAATGTCACAAATAAAACTTTATCATTTTAAGCATTTTTAAAAGAATATTATCTTATTAAATTATTTCACAAGTCTTAATTAGTTAATTAGCATGTCCATCAGGTATTAATTTAAAGGGCCCATATTACACTGTTTTCTGATCTGTTCTAATGTTGTTTCCTCATCACAAACAGACCTGGAGTTGTGTTTTGTTTCATTCACACATGTTTAACACACAAACCTGAGTTCCTCTTTCAAACAGAATACACTCTGTTCCCCCTTGTGATGTCATGTGGTAATACAGGAAGTGCTCCACTGTGCTTTTAAATTCCATACACCTTTACTAAAATCATTTGGATAATTTCAGCCCTGGAATTGCCAATCTCTACTGAACTAAAGGTAAAAGATAGCTGTAAACTTGAAACTACAGCTTCATGACATCACAAGGTGCAACAGAGCATTTTGAACTTTGAAGATGTAGACAGACTAATAATAAAGGGTTACTCAAACAAGCGTGAATGCAACAAAACAAAACTCCAGTTATGTTTTTGATGAGGTAACAACATTATAACATGACTTCACGCTCACAATTTGGCATATATATAGGACGTTTAAGTATTGTATTTCCTAATGAATTTGTGTAACTACATGTTCCAGGTGTTTAAGGCCCTTCATTGCTGCTTGCGGGTGTAACTGGCTCATATTTTGACTGATACAAGCCGCTGGTGTTGGCTTGGCGTCTTCCAGTGGTTTGTAGCAGTATGTTCCACAGTATGACATTAAACAGCTCTACCTTACATTTTTTCAATCATATGTGGTTTTACAGCTCAAAAACACGTAGAAAAACATGACATTCTGACTGTGAGCGGGGTCGCCTCTCCACAGATCTGACCTGTAACTTGGTCTGGTTTGGTCTCTATGAAGATAGAAAGGTTTAATGCCATACTGTGAAACATTCCAGACAAAGCAATAACATCTCCATGGAGAAAAGCATTTGACGGACCTTCCAGCAGAGAAATTACACAATGCACCTTTAAAAATGCAAAACAAATCCAGGTCAAATGATCCAACAGAACTATATAGACCTTCTCTTCTCCAGATGTTTTTCATTGTTCAAAGCCGTGGACGCAGAAGAGACTTGAAATGAGTCGGCTGTGAGGATGAACCATGAATTAATGAGGTGAGAAAATAACAAACACTAATTAAAAATGTATCGAGAGCTGAGCTGAACGTTGAAGACCTATTTCTGACTGTAGCCAAGATGGTATAATGAAGCACAAGTCAATATGTGATCGAAAACAACCGAGAGTCTCCTTGGTAATTTGTCCTAAATAAAATGGAAAACGAGGGAGAGTGAATATATGGTACAGAGGAGGGACAGTGAATATATGGTACAGAGAACAGTGAATATATTTGTCCAGCGTAATCTTCAATTTAGATTTATTTATTACATGGTAGTTAGCATCTATGTTATTTTCGGCACTAATTGGTAACAGTAATCTAGGCAAAACACAGCTACACATGGCAACGGCTCTGGTTTTCATAATTACTATTTTTGGTGGCTAATGCTAATTTATGGAAGGGGATCAGCTCATGGAATTCTGAATAGTCTGTTATATTTGTTATATTTGCCAACATGTAATGGCCTTCTATCAAATTCTAACGTCCAGCTCCATAGTTCACACATTTATGTACGATTTATGGTCCTTGATCAAAACTAGGGATGAAATGATCCAGGTTTTCACTTCCAATACCAATGTCAACACCCGATATTGATACCAGAAGAAAAACTGAAAATATATTTTATTTCCTTTCAACACAACAGTGAAAAATGATCCAGATGTATTTTGTAACTACAGAACAGCTTTGTAAAAGTATTTGTAAAAATATTATGAAACGCTTTGGGCCAACATTGGCAAGACAACTTAAATCATGGTATTACACCAGTTTATAGGCCAAAATGAGATATCGACTGAACTTATATCTTTATCTTCTTTATTTTCTCTAAAAACAGATGTAAAATGTCATGTCTGTCTGTTGTGGCTTAGTGTGTTTTTGGTGCATTTTATCCATAATAACGTTCGATTCAAATAAATGTTTATTATATGATCGTTGGGATGTATGCAGCTAATTGCTAACATTAATAATCTATAAACTCCTTCATTAAAAATCCATTACAGTCAAACATTAGATATGATTTGGAAACACCAGTGTAGATCAACACAAACAAGTTCTGAAATGTGATTCTGGTAATAGTTTGTAAGTTCATATTTCTGTCCCTTTGTCAGTTCTTCTTGACCCGGTTAAAATGTGAACTTTGAACTGAAGATAGACCGATATTTGCCCTTTTTATTTGATGGACTATTGGCCATAAATCTCACGCAGATGTCAGTATTTTGTTTGGCCAAACCAGCTGCCTAAATATACATGAAAAATATATGTATAAAGCTTTGTTTGAACACCCAAAGAGGCCACTACAAAAATGTGACGACAGTTTGTAGTAAAAGAAGATTGTCGATGAGTTTGTACTAAATTGTAATTCAATCATTTGGGGGAAAAAAAAATACCTAAATCGTCTCTACATATCGGTAAACACGATTTAGTAATTGGCCATCTGTTCCTCTGGATTCTATCGCTCTAGGCCATGAAGAAATGCATATCAACCGATCTCTACTTTATTATTAAAACAGAAATCACATAAATCTTAATGCTTCTACTACAGTACCCTAGTATTATTTTGAAATAATAGTACTCGTAAACACTTCACCCACATTTACGTATTACAAAGTGAAAATAAATTGTGAAATCGCCCAAAAACATCCTTCCAAATGTCATCAGAGTCCTTGTTATATTTCTCTTTCATTTGATCGGCCGCTCGGTTTCATATTTGACCAAACTTCACTTGAGAATAATGATGACGCTTCTGTGCCCGGGCTCAAATCTGTGGGGCTGAGTGCTCCAATTCTGTTTGGTCTGATATTTAAATGGCTCCACTTACAGCTTGAGCTAACCATCCTTTTTCTGTTTTCAATGCGCTTGTGATGAGAGATGTGCTATGATCTGCCTCCATAGCACCATAATACAGCACAGCAAAAAAAAAGAAGAGAAAGTAGGCAAAAGTGAAGTTATAAAACCACTAAATCACTAAAAATAAACCAAAATAAAGCCAAAATCTTCATTCAAAGAAATTCATTGTGAATTTTGAATATTTTTCATACTAGTTAGTAGGGATAGTACAAGATCTCGTGCCACAATATCTCACAAGACAAAATTGCCACAAGATCGTGCACACATGAGAACTTGTGAGATTTTTTAGTTGGTGTTACATTTGGATTAGTCAAAAAAAGGGTTACATATTAATGAGCTACATCTCTTACAGTTTCACAAAGCAATACTAGAATAGAAACAAAAACATGAAATCAAATAAAAAATCGTGACACCAAAATTGGAAACTGAATCGTGAAATTTATATACTGTATTAGGAATAAAGTTCTCGTCTTGTCTCGTTCTCGTGGACCGGGTCGCCCGGGCCTTTTTGTGTGGAGTTTGCATGTTTCCTCCCCGTGTCTGGATGGGTTTCCTCCGGGTACTTCCCCCCATCAACCAAAAACATGTAACACCCCTATGAACAGTTTACAATCAAGGACCGTCAAGGAA
Organism: Taenioides sp. WSHXM2023; assembly: GCA_029959045.1. Lineage (NCBI taxonomy): Eukaryota > Metazoa > Chordata > Actinopteri > Gobiiformes > Gobiidae > Taenioides > Taenioides sp. WSHXM2023. The sequence goes on along the minus strand of CM057089.1, from coordinate 4,145,215 downwards.
TTCCTCCCTCCTGTGGGCTCACCACCTGCAGAGGGGTTCATAGGGGTCTGGGTCTGATGCACAGAGTAATGGGCAGCGTGCTGCCCCCGTGACCCAGCCGGATTAAGCGGGAGAAAATGGATGGATGGACATTTACTTTGAGTTAACGTCGAAAAACACAAAAACAGCTAGAAAAATTAAGAAATCAATTGAATCAGTTAAAATCAGCGGAATTCTGTGTCAAAATCACTACATTTGATGCTTTAATTTTTCTCAGCAAAATACTTTTACTTTTTACTCTTAAAGCACATTTTGAACAGGTACTTCAATAGTTTTACATAAGTAGATTACTTGAATAATAAAATTAAGATCTTCATCCACCACTGCCTAAAACGCTCCACTGATTTTGGAATTGAGACATGTCAGCAGCTGCTGTCTAGAAGTCATTTTCAGTCTGAAGGTACGGGTCTGAGGAGCTAGAGTCGATACCTGCCTGAGCCCTCGATTAGAGCACAGGGAAGGGAAGAGTTCTACCTGAAACTGTTGCTTTGTTTACCTGCTCTTCTCAGAAACAAGTCACTGTAACCCCTCATGCATCCAGGAGTGCTCCATGGTGGAAAAGGTTTCAAACGCCCTCATCTGTTAATCATCTATTAATCACGATCACAACATACAACACACCAGGAGACGAGAGAAGAGGCTTTTGGGCGGAAACATAAAACAAAAAAGCACTCCCATATTTACTGCGATAATACTGTGATAATACTGATACCACTTTATGCCACTGACACAGTAACAAGCAGGATTATCCCAGGAAACCAGTTTTTAAGCAGACAATCAAATAACAGAATGAACCAATAATTAGCCATAGAAGTTACTTATTTAACCCTTTACAGCGCAAATCTTGGTGTATTACAACTAAAACTAAAAAAATCTCCCCATTATTGCAAAGAAATTGTACACATGATAAACACTGAATATTTCCAAAATATATTATAGAAAATGTAGAAGGGACTGGAAAGGGACCATAGAGCATGACAAAACTCCAAATTTTAGCTGATCCAACCACAGATGCTAATTTGGAGCATGTGTCCCTCAAATGCAGAAGACATCTCCTCTAGAAAATTCACGTAACATTCAGAACAAAATGTATAACTGATCATATAGCCAAAAAAAAAAAAAAAAAAAATCCCAAAAGTGCAAAGAAATTGTACACATGATAAATATTCACCTCAAAAGAATATAGTTCCAGCTTTCATATACTGAACGATAAGTCAATATAGTAATTATCGTGACAGGCCTGGTGCAGGGACAGACTGAAGAATAGCTGTGTGTGTGTGTGTGTGTGTGTGTGTGTATGTATGGTACAACTGATGGTGCCCTGACCTTGATTGGAAATTGGAAATTGATTGAACTCTTGCGTGACCTTGGGGAGTATTTGTACGCACACTAAAAGTCAAACCCACCCTTGTTATGTGTATGTTTTATATGAACAGTAGAATGGTATTAGGTAGGACTCGGGCCGGGAATCACAGGGTCCCTGACGATTCAATACAATACACAATACATGGCTCATGATCCGATATTATCACGATAAGGCGTTACATGCGATAATCGATATAGTGTACATGATACTCTGTGATAAATGTCTGTTTTTTTAAGAATCATATCCATTTTAGCAACAATATTTCTTTGTTAAACCACAACTTGAGAAAAGTTAATATGAAACACACAGGGGTGGGACGAGATGCAGCTTCCACAAGACGAGACAAGACGCAAGACTGGAATTACGAGATAAGATTTTTACATTATTTACTCTACTTTCTGCAATTCAGTTCCCAATTTTAGACTCACCATTTTTGATTTACTTTATTTAATATTTCTGCTGTCATTGTAACGCTGCCTTTTGGGGACTACACATTCTCAAAAAAGAACTCGCCAGTACTATTTTTTCAATCCAAATTTAAAAACATGAGGAAAAAATCTCACAAGATCATTTTCAGTATATGTGCACAATCTTGTGTCAGTTTTGTCTCGCGAGATCTCGGGGCATGAGATCTTGTCCCAACCCTAGAAATACATCTGTTTTAATCATCAATAATGTTCTGTCGAGTATATGTCAAGTGTATGGCATAAACAAGGTTCCTTCCACTAAATAAGCAACAAAATTGTAGTGCGATCACAAAAAAATGCTAAAACATACAAAAAAATACCAATATATTGATACATCAGCTTATCATTAAATTTAGCATCACGATACATCAATATTTCTATATTTTTGCACATCCCGAGTCAAGACTTCTGCCTCACAGCAAGAAGGTTCCAAGCTTGATTCCTAGAACATTTAGAAGAGGATAACCACATGCACACTCCACTCAGAGATCAGGAGTCTAACCCACAACCTCCCCACTGAGAGACAGGATAACAGCCAACCAGATCTTTCTCGTCAGTATAAATTAATTATTCAAATCTTGATAATAATTCCACCCATTAACAAAATGCTACAGCAGGTTTTATTTCTCTTAAGGCTCGTCATTGGCAGTGGTGTTACCTGCTCAGATCAAAATGCTCCGGCCCAGTTGGCTCATGTACAGCGGGAGTGTTTTAAATCTTAGCCCATTCGATATATGGATCTGCGTTACAGTTTAAAGTGCTTTGTGAATATAGCGTTGGAGGCTGGGATCACATTGAATTTAACACGTCAACCTGAATATTTACGCTCCCTGACTTTGAGCGGCACAGGTCCTTCTCCAGGCTCCAGGCTCAAGCAGGACACCAGCCTGTTTCTTTAAAGGTGCGCTGTGTAACTTGTGGTGGAGGGTCAGCTGCACTTGTTCAGATAGAGATGTTATTGCTTTGTCTGGAATGTTACACAGTATGGCATTGTATAGTACAGTATTACAGTTTTACACCTTTAACCAGGTCAAAAACATAGTTAGCACAGTTGCATATTGTATATTGCATTGTATTTGTTAAAGCATCACTGTAACTTTTTAGCAAAAATAAATAAATAAATAAATAAATAAATAAATAAATAAAAGCATGTTTTTTAAGTGTGTTTATTGCCCTTGTTTAAAACAAAAAACAACAACAAAAAACAAACATACTTATTGTGAGCGGGTTTGCATATCCACAAACCTGACTTTTAGTTGACTTGGAAGAGGGCCTGTCCATTCCATAGAAATGTTGTTCCTCTGGCTACAATCTTCTAACTTCTAGCAAGATGAATTCTTGCAATGTTTGTGACTTCACAGACTCACAAAACTCACAAACCCATCATGTTCTGGCTGAAGCATGCGTTTATGGAAGTCAGTGCTGAACAAACTCAAATAAAAATGGTGACGCTGACAAACATACTTTGGCATTTCCAGAAATACAGACTTTTTTTTTTTTTTTTTTTTTTTTTTTTTTACAAAAAATAAAGGAAGTACAAGTAGAAGGAAGTGCTTTGTGCATTTGTGCACAGCTAATATGTTGTGACGCTTCAGCGAGAATATCAGTTTGAACGTTTCCATCATTGGTTCGGAGCCGTTCCAGTTTGATGTGTAAAACTCCAGTAAGATGCTACACTGATCATTCTGGAGAGATACAGGTTAATAATTCTCCATATGGCATAAACTGATCTATGCCTGTAGAGAATGTTCAGAAATATGGCTTTAACTGTTTCCATGGAATCACACAGATGACATGAAACCTTGAGAAAGTTATTAATGTCTATTTAGTACTTTTACTTGAGTGCTTTTAGCCTTTGTACTGCGGAGGTGTGTCATATATTGTCTATAAGATGATGTCAAAGTTGATGTTTTGAATATATGAAAATGTGAATGTCAAACTCTAATTTCTTTTAAAGACTTAAAGGTGCATTGTGTAACTTTTTTGGTGGAGGCTCCGTCAAATCTTTTTCTCTGTGGAGATGTTGCTTTGTCTGGAATGTTTCACAGTATGAAACATTTCTATCATCATGGAGACCAAACCAGGCCAAGTTACAGGTCAGATCTGTGGAGAAGCAACCTGCTTACTGTCAGAATGCCTGTTTTTCTAGGGATTTGTGGGCTAAAAACACCTATAATTACCTCCGCCAAGGAGGTTATGTTTTCGCCTGCGTCTGTCTGTTTGTTTGTTTGTTTGTTAGTTTGTTAGTTAGCAAGATAACTCAAAAAGTTATCGACGGATCTTGATGAAATTTTCAGGAAATGTTCCTAATGGTAAATCCAACAGATGATTAAATTTTGGTGATGATCCAGAAGAAATCCTGGATTCTGGATCACTTTGAAAACTGAGCTGCTTGGCGGAGGTCTGCGCTCTCTGAGTGCTTTTCTAGTTTAATAAATGTGACGTAGAGCTGTTTAATGTTATATTGTGGAACATTCCAGGCAAAGCAATGTCTATAGAAGCAAGCAGATGACAGACCTCCTACCTACCAAAAAGTGATGTATTATTATTTAAAAGTAAGTGTTGAAATGTACTATTCACTTTTTTGTGTAATACTAAAACTGCAATCTTTTCATTACCGGCACACACATTTCTGACGATTAACAAAATTGCCAACTGAATTTTGTTATCGAAATCCCAAAATGATCTAAACTTTTGTCAATATCTCTCATCAGTACTAATCACTCGGTGCGGATCAGGTAAAGTCTTGCGTTGCGCTGTGTAATCCATTCCCGGGGCAGCCTTGAGTCTTTGGTCTGATTGTTAGTCCTTTAGCCGTAGTGCAGGTGGATTACATTACAGAGAGGGCATCAGGCTGAGCTGCTACTGTTTTCACTCAGCAGATCACCCGGCGTGCTCGGGTCAAGCGCAGGGTCAAACGCGTCGCACTTGGCAACACACCCATGCTGTTATGTAATACCAGGTAACACTTTTAGCAGAAATGAGCCACAGATATGAATAGCTCTAAAAACACCTCCCCGCTGTGAATTCTAAGAGTGAATAGTTGTTGTCTGTGTCCTGGAGGCTTTCAGAACCTTTCAGCCTGACAAGTTAATGGTCCGTGTTTGATGGAACTCAATATTTGCTCAAAGTTGGATCTACACCAGTGGTTCTCAAACTTTTTCTTCTGCCAGATCTAAACCAGGTCTTTAACAGGTTTATTCCTTGTCAAAACCAAGACAATAATAGGACTAGACAATATTTAATTAAACATGGACTAAGCCAAAAGGGGGAAAAATGTGATGATCAAATTAACTCTAAAAGAAGTGATTTTCTAACTATTTGAATTTTGGCTCCTGTAATCATTTTAATTTGACGTGGCTAGCAAGCAAGACAGTAAGAAGGTTTAGAGTCACTATAGGTAAAATCCTCCAGCTAAGGAGTCCTTACCAAGATCTGGAGATGGGTCCCCAGGTGCTGCACTGTGGATAAAGGATGGGTCAAATGCAGAGGACAAGTTTCCAATGGAGTGTACTCTAACCTTAAAGCCACAGTATGTAACTTTTTGGCCAAAACATAGGCTAAATCAAAGCATGTTAGGGTTAGGGTTATTTGGCCTGGAAGAGGGCCTCCACCTGCTTGTTTCCATGGAAATGTTGTTCCTTTGGCTATAATGTTCCACAGTATTGAACCGTATCTGTCTTCATGGAGAATGTTCTAACATTTTAAATTTCCGTTTCCATGGAATCATCCAGCTAATGTGCCACACAATGTATCTTTAACCAAACTATATTATAAATTGGCAAAAGGAGAAATTTAATTTGTCAACTGGACAGAGTTTATTTGGTCGAATACGTTTCGCAGCTCATCCAAGCTGCTTCTTCAGTTCTGGTCAGATGCTGGTGGACACTGCTTTATATCTGCATGAAGGGAGGAGCTTAATTACAATGATATATTATAAATTCTGAAAAATACTGAAGTTCGAAGGGTTCAGGTTTTTATACTCCTGTAGAAAATCTTAAAATTGGTGTGGTGGGGGTGACCGCAATTTCTGCTTTTTGGGAGGGTAAACCGAAGAGTGAACTTGGTCTAATTTGGTCTCCATGATGATAGAAAGGTGTAATACCATAGTGTGAAAAATTCCAAAGCAATAACAGCTCCGGGGCGAGAAAAGCATTTGACGGACCCTCCACAAGAACCACTGACCAAGCAGTGGGAAAGTTTTTGTTAGCAGAATAAAAATAACTCATTTTTGAACTGGGACCAAAACCTGGTTACCTCACTGCCATACTATCTTGTTCTCAATGATTACAATCACTGTTAGCTTGATAGCGTAGCATAACGTGTGTCTCATGAGACCATAGATAACCCACTTAATTTGACGGGCGACACAGGAGGCCATGTTTGTGCCTCGGGGTAGAACAGGACTAAGCAATGCGCGCTCAGGTGCTTCATTCACTAACAAGACGCTCAATTAGGAGCTCCAGAGCCACCGCCAGACGAGGCGACGCTGCCCCAATCAAGAGCCTCTTCTCTGGGATAATGGATCCGAACACAGGCCTGTGTCTGTGGGGGATGTACTAAAGCTCCAGAGAGGAAAAACTGCATAGGGAGAAATAATTTGAGAGAATGTGAGTTAGAATTGGGTAATGACATGGCATTCTTATTCATAGAAATAATAGAGATGGTAAAAATGAGTATCAGTGATTTTTGTATTACCCCAATTACTTATTTAATTGGCAAAATGGACTCTTGTGAGCTTTAAGTCATGCTATAATGTTATTTCCTCATCCAAAACAGACCTGGAGTTGTGTTTTGTTTCATTTGCACATGTTTGAGTAACCCTGTCTACATCTTCAGCTCAAAATGCTCTGTTCCACGTTGTGATGTCAGGAGGTGGTAGTTTTCAAGTTAACAGCTCCTTTTACCTTTTCTACACACAACTCCAGGTCTGTTTGTGACGAGGAAACAACATTATAACATAGATCAGAAAATTGCATTTAATGGTTTTTCAATAGTTAGTAAATTTGAGCCAGATGTGATGGAGCCAAATCATGTCCATGTATATAAACAGGCCACATTGTGAACCAGTTTAGGCTGTGAACCACTGTTAGCATGCTAGTTGTTGCTAGTATTACAGTGACGTCACAACTCTGGTCTCTGACAGTTGTGAAAAGCGTGTATAAACTCATTGCGGTGATTAATTAGAATGTTAAGAAGGAATTAAGGAAGTGAGGAATCGTTTTGGACAGCTGGAAATCTTTTAAAATGAACTGTTCTGTTTTTCATCTTTTTTGGACAGTGAAAATGAGGTACGGCACCTTTAAATTTACTGGCAATTCATCTTGGTGCAATATTCAAACCTCAACCAAGGCGTTTATTGGCATGTTTTAGCACATTTCTGATGGATAGCAAAATAAACACCAGATTTTCATTGTTGCGACTGCAAAACCAGACCACAGCAGCAGATATTCAGACAAAATGATGGTACTTTATCTGAAATATGCCAAAATGCACCTGTAACTGTCTTGGTTGAGATTGGAAAAGTGAATGGAACATAACAACGCAGAATAATGGCTTTTGCTAATAAAAACTTTTGTGCTCTACTTCGCCCAATCAGCCCAAGTATTTCTCTGAGTGTTTAGCCTTTTCTCAGTGACATTTAAAGAGGCTGTGTTACTTCTAAAACCCACCCAGACCCAGGGAGAACATGCAAACTCCAAACTCAAGAGCGTGCGTAAAGGTAAAAAAAAATACAGATAGTGTATGATATGTGTCCTTCAAAACAATTCAACTTCAACCAAGGACACGGAGACAGTTGCGCAGTTGGTCGAGCGTTTGTCCACTTATGAGAAGGTTGGCAGTTTGAATCCCCCTTTTAACATTCCAGCTCCCACAGGTGAATGCTGTCGTTGTGTCCTTGGGATCCAGAAAAAACTTCACCAATTGTGTTTTCCTTTTCTCAGTGACATTTAAAGAGTGTGAATGCTTTTTCTATTGGGTATTAACCTCTAACACATACGTATTGGTTTTGAAAATGCTATATTCGCTGAAAACAAAGCGTTTATAAGTTTCACTTTTGTTTTTGACGCTCTGAATCTCCCCAAACTTTGCTCCCTGTGCTAAGTCACTCCTCTTTCAGAGTGCTATCACAGTACACTCGCAATTAGCATGAATCCCGCTAATGAAACTACTACACATCAGATCAGTATCCTGTTTTGTATCTTGCTTTTGTATATTAGCTTGTAGGCTGAACTTTGGAAAGGCTGTACTGCTAGCCATAAAGACGGTTCAAATAGTGCCCAGGAAAGATCGCTAAATTACTCAAACGTGCATGATATTTGACATTTAAAACCTCTTCAGACATGTTTTTGATGAGGGAAAAACATTACAACATTGTAGAAAGCTCCAAAAAGTCAGAAGTTGAGCAGAATACCTCCTGTAAAATATAATTCCAATATTGTCTTCTCACATAGCAAATCTGTCCAGAATTGTTACGCTATACTCAAAATTAAACATTACATTTAGTAGTGTCACTGATTTGACACTATAGCTAAAAGAGTTCTCATCTTTTTACTTATTTTTTGCCTCTTCAGGGTCGGACTTTTATCATAATATTGCTGATCTCAGGCAGTATGTCTTTAGTATTTCCATCACATATTCATAACCTCTGTATTTGCCCAAAGCCCTTCCAAAACTCCTCACGCTCTGAATCATACCCCTATAATCGTTATTCACTCATTTCAGAACAGTGTCTTTGTGATGGATTATGGCCTTTAGGTTGAAGCCCTGAGTCAGGTTAAGTGAAGAAATATTATAGTGAAAATGTTTAAAGAGCTTGAATAAAATGAAAATGTCAGCTTTCCTTTTAACACTGACAGTTTTGACTCTCTTATCTAGAAACTACAGCCTGATTTAAAACTATGGGGGTCATTTGAGTTTGTGAATTATTTTGGTCTGGGTGGATTTCATTTGATTTACCTCAAATGAAACAGAAAATGAACACCAAAGTTCTAGTAGAGGTGCAAATGCAAAGAGCAGCAATTTAAAACTGAAAAAATGCATAGCACACTCAAATGGCCGATGTCCAAAAGCTTATTTTAATTTTTAAATAACGTTTTGGCAAAAAGCCTTTGTCAAATCATTTTTCTTGTGTTGGACCACAGTACACAAAACGGTTGCCAGCCCAAGTGCTCATATCCCCCACCAACAGGGAGGGGAAGTCCCCAAAGTGAGGTCACCCAGTGAGATCAGCCCACTCTACAACAAGAAAAAATAGTTAGATATATACATAAAAACATGCCGAAACTTTATTTAAAAATAATAAAAAAAAAAGCTTTTGGACATCAGCCATCTGAGTGTGCTATTCATTTTTTCACTTTCACTTGGTTTACCTCATAAATTTACAGTAAAAGAAAATTCTGTCAATTGGACAAAAGTCTTACCTGGAATTTACACCAGGAGTGTCAAAGACACGTAATGTCGGCAGAGCTGCATACGCGCGTACTTTTAAAAGCTTCAATTCACACCAGAGGCAGCAGAGCTGCTCCTGTGACGCCGCCCTCTGTGGATTCTCACGTTTAACCACTAAACTTTTCACATTGCTTTTGTATTCATTGTTAATTGGATGAATTATGTTTTAAATCGCAAAACAAAAGTTGACAACAATAGAGACAATGCTTTGCCGTTGGACGTGCGTATGACACTGCTGGTGTAAATTGTCTGACCGGTCAAAATGGAAAGTGACACCTGCTTGTGTGCTGCGCATGTTCTGTGCTGCTGTGCTTACGTGCTGTTACACTTTGGTGTAAATTGAGGGTTAGAGTGAAGTGAGTGGTGTCACCTGCTTGTCTCCATGGAGATATACATGTTTAATGAAATACAATGAAACATTCCATGCAACACAACACCATCTCAATGGAAACAAGCTAATGGTGAACAACCCTCCACTAGAGAAGTTGCATAGTGCACATAACAGTGTTAGAACAATGTTCCAATGTGTCCAAACTGGAAAATATATGGCCATTATTTAAAGTTCTGAAACATGAAAGTGAGTATGACAGGTTCTGATGATTCTCTAATTCTGACTCAGTTTGGTGGGATAAAACCTGTTATAAATATAAATTATAGTTTTACACAAATCAAGAAGCAATTTGTGAAGGAAAATGATAAAAATCTTGAAAATTACATAAAGTGGAGAGTTTTATTTTAGAAAGTTCCACACTGATGACGTCACAGTAGTGAGAATTATATCCAAAACTTTGTCATATTTTACACAAAAGAAATATTTCCCCCCCGCAATATTTTAAACATTATTTCAACAAAATAAAGGCGTTTTCTAACATTTGTATTTGTCAAACATTAATCTCTGTGTGCATTAGGAGTTTTGTCCCAGTGCAAAATGGTTGCTATGTAACAGTGATGGAATTCCTTAGCATGATGTTAGGATTTCCAACCAGGAAGTAAAATTTGAAACCTAAAAAAATGCGGTCGTTTTGTGCTTGGGCAAGACACATAAACCCACCTCGCCCCCAGTGCCTGTGTTCGCTGGTGTATGAACGCGTGTGTAAATGGTTCGTTGATGTAAAACGTTTTGAGTGCCTCGAATGTGGAAAAGCGCAGCATACAAATCAACTGCCATCTCTCATTCCTTTGTCGTAACGCATTATGCCATTGCCTTATTAGAGACCTTCTTATCATCTCCACCGCAGCCTGTGTCTCTCCCTCTGAGAGCTTTGATGAATGACCAGTTTGAGCTCCATAACTGTGTCTGTATATGTACCCAACCTCTAACTGCCCCTGTCTGACCTGCTGCTCACGTCATCTGTCCTCATTACACCGGATTGAATTAGCTACTGCTGGATTTAGAAAAGTAATTTGATATTTTGATTTGAGGAACATTCATTTCTTCTGTACCGCTGTAGTTATTCGTCTTAATACAATATTTAGTCTAAGTGTATAGATTTGTCCCCAGACGATTTACTGTTTGAGATAGACTGTGTAGAGTCATTTTCTCATTTTGTAACAGTAGTGAACATTTGACTCAGAGACTAGGATCCTGCTGTATCTCTCCTTACAGCGCATATGACAGGCTGGACTACTAATCTCACTGAAAGATAGTAAACATAAATATATTTAAAGGTCCTATATTACGCGAAATTGACTCTTTTGCGCTTTGAGTCATATTAGAATGTTATTACCAACTCAGAAACAGAAACAGAGTTGTGTTTTGCTTTATTCACCCATATTTGAGTAAGCATTATTAGTCTGTCTACATCTCCAAAGCTCAAAATGCTCTGTTCTACCTTGTGATGTCATGAAGTTGTACTTTTCAAGGCAACATCTACCTAAATAGAAAACGGTCACTTTTTACTAAAGCGCTTTTCCACCTTCAAAGCACTTTACATCAAGGAAACACTCACCCATTCACACACCAGTGCACACAAACACTGGGGGAGAGGTGGGTTAAGTGTCTTGCCCAAGGACACAACAACACGATTCATCTGCGGGAGCTGGAATCACACCCCCAGCGTGTGGGTCAGTGGATCTGACCGCTCAACCAGTGATGTTTATGTTGAGAGCGGGATTCAAACTGCCAACCTTCTGATCTGTGGACAAAACGCTCTACCAACTGAGCTACTGCCGCCCACACCTTTTACCTTTTATTCAGTAGAGATTGGCAATTCCACGGCTGAATTTATCCAGATGATTCTAGCGAAGGTGGGTTGAGTTCTGTCAATTTTCTCAAACAGAAAATAAGCAGGAAATAGGTTATATAGAGGACACCAACACAACCTTCTACCTTCAGATCACACTGGTGAATTCACCGTTCCTCAGAGTCTAATCCTCATGTTTTTGTTTCATTTTATCTGTAAATAAGAATCCATGAAAAACCCTCACACCACTCGCCTTGTATCCATGTGTATTCGTTTTCATTAGAGCACCCTGTTCGGTCGGTCACATGCCTCTTGAGCTCCTCAGCTGTAGAAACTTTCCTGAAATTACTGGTGCAAAATGTCGGTATGTCCATGTCGCACCTTGAAATCCCAGGAAATGTAATAGGCTCACCACTTTGCCACAGATGTATTGCGATTGCTTTCCTGTTTCATCCACATTTGATCTTTCCATTTCCCCTTTGCTCCTTGCATTTGCACACGGCTCACTCGCTGTATTATTCATATACCTATTTAATACTGCTTAAATTAGAAGCTCTTAATCATTAAATATTAACATGACTTTCTCCTAAACTCACTAATGAGCCTTTTACCGCATACATTTCACTGAGAACGCCTCCGGAACTTACTCCACTTTTCAATTATTTCAAAAAGTTTCGATACACATTTTGGAAAGTGATTTTATTTGCATGGGATCCAGAGTACACACTTCACCAACTGGTAGTTTTCAGATTCTAGACTGTGATAATGTTTCCCTATTGATTACACTGTGCTTTACCATAAAATGTCCAAACGGTAAATTCGTAAACCGTAGAACTGACTGTCTTACAATATACTTTTGCATTTTAATAATATTAGTTTGTATTCATTAATATTGGATTATAGAATGTTGTGATGTCATCTGAAAACCAGCAGTACTTTACAAAGATGCGAGTCCGGTCACTAGTGAATCTCCCTGAGTTGGACGTGATTGACAGGTGTATTAACCAATCAGGGACACGCATGGTCCATCCATAGCAAAAAAACATTTTGGATTTCTGCAGAATCAATGCACGAAGCACTGAATTCTGTGATTCTGATGAGGGACCAGTGACCCCGCTCGAGGTATTTTTCAGCTATAAAACCACCTGTAATTGAGTAAATGTAGATCTGTTTAATGTCATACTGTGGAACATTCTAAGCAGAGCAATGACATATCCATAAAAACAAGCAGGTGACACACCCCCAACCGAAAAGCTACACAGTGCACCATTAAAGGCCGACATCAATCCAAATAATGCTTGATGTGTGACGTTTAACCCCTATAAAACTATTTACAAACGATCTCGTAAATGTGAAGGGCGCTGGCGTAGATCTTTGCCGTAGACGAGTGACTTTGATAAAGGCAGTGTCAGAATAAAACGGACGACCGCGATTTCAGCTCGATAAATATTAGATGAAGAACAAGGAGGAGCGGTGCAAATGCGCTCAAACTCAAACACTGAACACAAGTGTGGACTCAACACTGTGTCACGGATTCTACAATGTTGTGTGATATTTTTTACTGCTTTTTTTGAGTTATAGAAACATCTGCAGTTTTGAAATGGGAAAGTGAATGTATTTATCTCTATAAAGAATGTGTGGCCTGTTTTATCTCCGGGATGTTTGTATGAGGAGGAGTTTTGTGGTGTATTTTTTATAGTCGTTCCGAAATATGTTTATTTTATTCATTTGTTGACTTAACATTTCAGAATTAACTCCATCCATTTTCTTCCGCTTATCCGGGGCTGGGTCACGGGGGCAATTGTCTAAACAGGGACTTCCAGACTTCTTCACCCCGGACACTTCCCCCAGCTCCTCCGGGGGGACCCCAAGGCATTCCCTGGCCAGCTGAGAGACATAGTCCCTCCAGCGTGTCCTGGGTCTTCCCCGGGGCCTGCTCCCGGTGGGACATGCCCGGAACACCTCCCGAGGAAGGCGTCCAGGAGGTATATGGAACAAATGCCCGAGCCACCTCAGCTGGCTCCTCTCGACGTGGAGGAGCAGCGGCTCTACTCCGAGCTCCTCCCGTGTGACTGAGCTCCTCACCCTATCTCTAAGGGAGCGCCCAGGCACTCTGTGGAGGAAACTCATTTCAGCCGTTTGTATCCGCGATCTTGTCCTTTCGGTCATTACCCAAAGCTCATGACCATAGGTAGAAAATTATATTCAATTATAATCAGCAGAAATTTTATTGCCGTTATCAGTGAACCAAATTCACAAAGTAGGAGCTTGCTGTGATGATCTGGTGCAGCATTAAACTCTGAATAATATACTATAAAACACTGCAACACAGTGAAACTTCCTACTTCCACTTTAATTCTTGTCCATAATAAATGTTGGACTTTTCATTGGAGTGGTGCAAGAAACACAGATGTTTAAATAATTTACACAGTGTAATTTTCTGTGTCCATGGTAATAGAAAGTTAAAACCATATTTTGAAAAATTCTCCATAGAGATACAGTAGATACATTTTATGCTGTACTGTAGATTATTCTAACTAAAGGCACAACATACAGCACAGTGAAACTGTGCCCAAGCACAAACAGGCCCTGACATGCTGACGTTTGTCCAGTGTGAGTGAAACCGTTAGTGCTCCTAGAAGCACGAGCTGAGCTACATCAGAGCAGGACCCACAGTTTCAGAGAGCGTTCATGCCACTGGGCGTATTTGATTATTTATTTGACTATTTATTTTGTTATTTATTTTAGTATGAATGTGGTGTGTGAGTGTTGGTGGTGGGGCAGCTTTGGCTACAATAGTATCTCACATCACTGTGTGTGGAGTGAATGAAGAATGCTGAGTCTTTGACTTAGACTTAGACTTAGACTTAGACAAACTTTATTGATCCACAAGGGAAATTATTTGGATACAGCAGCTCACTCATCACAATATAATATAATAAAAGAAAGTAACAAAAATAGATGGTATAGCAAAAAGAGTAAGAGACAGGTGTCGAATGAGACATGATTATAAAAATAAATGTATATGTATATATACATTTATACTTATATACAAATGTATATAAGTCAAAATAAAATAGAAAAATAAGTAATAAAATAAACTATAAAATCACAGCTATAAACAAGAGACAAGAACGACAGTGCAAATACTATGCTGATTGACAGGGCATGAGGTTATCTGTTACTTAAGATTGAGTTGTTGTACCGTTGTAGGGAGTATTATCTCCTCTGTCCCTCTATAGTCTGGTGCAGTGGGTGAGTTGTTGTACAGTTGTAGGGAGTATTATCTCCTCTGTCCCTCTATAGTCTGGTGCAGTGGGTGAGTTGTTGTACAGTTGTAGGGAGTATTATCTCCTCTGTCCCTCTATAGTCTGGTGCAGTGGGTGAGCAGGAGTGTCCATGATGGAGAGCAGTTTGTCCAGTGTCCTCATGTCCCTCACTGTTACAAATGTCTCCAGCTCACAGCCGATCACGTGTCCCGCTTTACGGATCAGTTTGTCAATCCGCCCAATGTCTCTTTTACTGGTGCTGCTCCCCCAGCAGAACCACAGCAAAGTACAGGGCGCTGGGCACCACAGACTGGTAGAAGATCTCCAGTAACTCGCTGCACACATTGAAAGACCTGAGCTTTCTCAGGAAGTAGAGTCTGCTCATGCTCTTCTTGTAGACAGCATTACAGTTGTCCCTTCAGTCTAGCCTGTTGTTCACATGGACACCAAGGCTTTGACTTTGACTTTGAGTGTCCAAAAAAGCACTATGTAAATCTGACGCATTATTATTACCACTGCTAGTGTGAAATATAAACAAACTGTGCTACATGATGATGTCACAGTTCACTCAGTGTGAGTGTGCCACAAGAGTCAGGTTTGTAGAGATGCAAGCCCGTTCACAGTAAGGACACCTTTTTTTTTTCTAAGTTTTACAGTGATATAAAATCACCCAAAATGGAAAAAAAAGCTTTTATTTTAGTTTAGTTTTGGTTAAAAGGTTACACGGTAGGCTTTTAATAATGTCTACATAAACTTCCTCGTTTAAGAGTTCTGTCACGGTATAAGCACAGTGTTTGAAAACTACTCATATACAGTTTTCAGTGACTCGCGTAAGTAGAAGAAAGTATTACCCACTTGTGCCTGGCCGCCGTTGGGTAGTTTTAATCTCCTCTGCAGCTGAGTGACTTTGGGAAAGGCAATGTCAGATTTAATAGCTATCGCACCAGTTCTCATTCCATAAATATTAGATGAAGTACACGAGGACTGAGTGAAAATGGCCCCAAACGTCATTGATTACACTACCTGCTCATTAAAAGTCTGCTCCTGTGTGGTTCCAAACTTTATAGATAGTCAATATGGATTACAATGTCATTATCGGCCCTATTAAAGCTAAGGCTTTATATAAGAGCCCCTAGGTACTACTACTACTACTACTACTATTACTACTACTACTACCACTCCTACTGCTACTGCTACTGCTACTACTACTACTACTACTACTGCTGCTACTACTACTACCACTCCTACTGCTACTGCTGCTACTACTACTACTACTACTACTACTACTACTGCTGCTACTACTACTACCACTCCTACTACTACTACTACTACTACTACTGCTGCTGCTACTACTACTGCTGCTGCTACTACTGCTACTACTACTGCTACTACTACTACTACTACTACTACTACTACTACTACTACTGCTGCTGCTACTACTACTGCTGCTGCTACTACTGCTACTACTACTGCTACTACTACTACTACTACTACTACTACTACTGCTACTACTACTGCTACTACTACTACTACTGCTACTGCTACTACTACTACTACTGCTGCTGCTACTACTACTACCACTCCTACTGCTACTGCTACTACTACTACTACTACTGCTACTACTGCTACTACTACTGCTGCTACTACTACTACCACTCCTACTGCTACTGCTGCTACTACTACTACTACTACTACTACTACTGCTGCTGCTACTACTACTACCACTCCTACTGCTACTGCTACTACTACTACTACTACTGCTACTACTGCTACTACTACTGCTACTACTACTGCTGCTACTACTACTACCACTCCTACTGCTACTGCTGCTACTACTACTACTACTACTGCTACTGCTGCTACTACTACTACTACTACTACTACTACTACTACTACTACTACTACTGCTACTGCTACTACTACTACTACTGCTACTGCTACTATTACTACTACTACTACTACTACTACTACTACTACTACTACTACTGCTACTGCTACTTTTACTACTACTACTACTACTACTACTACTACTGCTACTGCTACTATTACTAAAACTCCTACTGCTGCTACTACTGCTACTGCTGCTACTACTGCTACTACTACTACCACTCCTACTGCTGCTACTGCTACTACTACTACTGCTACTGCTACTTTTACTGCTACTGCTACTATAACTGCTACTATTAAAGTCATAGTCACGTTTATATACAACTACAGCTTCCCAAAGTGCTGTGCATACAAATTATTACTACTACTGTTAATACTACTAATACCATTATTACAGCTACTTCTACTGCTACGAATACTACTACTACTGCTGCTACTATTACTGCTATTAAGTGCTTCTGTTACTACTACTACTACTACTGCTGCTACTGTTGCTACTACTTACCACCATTACTACTATGACGACAAGTACCACCACTACAAAAATGTAAAATTAAACTTGTACTATGTAATTTTTCAGGTAGGGGTTCTGCTACCTGCTTGCCTTCATGGAGAGATAATGCTTTGTCTAGAATGTTCCACCAATCTGACTTACAAAAGCACAAAGCTCTCACCTTCTGCACGTTTTCACAAAGTCTGTATTTTTGCTCAAATATGCTGAAGTTCGTCTGGCGCCGTCGTCATGTTGCACAGTCAGTTCCAGGTGTTAATTCTGCTCAAAAACTACCTTTGGAAAACGTTGTCTTTCAGTGAGCGGGGCCGCCTCTCCACGGATCTGACCTGTAACTTCCCCTGATGGCATCTCCTGCTTGTCTCTATGGAGCTATATATACACTAATTTTAATGCTATACCGTGGAACATTCCTGGCAGCACAATAGCATCCGTGGAGACTAGAAGGTAGCTGACTCTCCACCAGAAAATTCCGTAGTGCACCTTTAATAAACAACAAATCAAATAGACAGAGTTTGCACCTGTTACTGTTATGAATGAGATCAAATATAAAAATGGTATCGTAGCAACATCTGGTGTCTTGTCTGGTTGCCGTGGTAATTGGATTCCTTTGTAAAACATAACATTTAAATAATATTAACGTTATAAAAGCCATCTGGAGACAGGCTGCTTTAGCGTTTATGCATATTTACTGCAGCTGCTCATCAAACACTGAAATTCACATCTACATTTAAAACGATGGACAGTCAGGAACTTTTTTCATTTGTCTCCCTGTTTCATTATTTTTAGTCCAGTTATTAAAGGGCCTAGACTATTTTCTGATCTGTTCTAATGTTGTTTCCTCATCACAAACACCCCTGGAGTTGTGTTTTGTTTCATTCACACACGTTTGTCACACAAACCCTGTATATTTAGGCTGAGTTCTTATCTCAAACTGAAAACACTGTTCCACCTTGTGATGTCATGTGGTAATACAGGAAGTGCTCCACTGTGTCTGTTTTAAACTACATATACCTTCACTAGAATCATTTGGATGATTTCAGCCCTGGAATTTCCCATCTTTACTTATAAGATAAAAGGAGCTGTTAACTTAAACTACCGCTTGATGACATCACAAAGTGGAACAGAGCATTTTGAGCTCTCGACAGACTAATAATGTGTGAATGAAACAAAACACAACTCCAGGTCTGTTTATGAGGAGGTCACAACAATTTAACATGGCTTAAAAGCTCACAAGAGTCACTTTTGCGTAATACAGGACCTTTAAAGCCGCTGAACAGAACTAGTTTTCAGTTACAAGTTATTAGTTACGGTAATGCTAACAACAACTAGCATGCTAACGCTCTTTTCCTGATTTATAATTCAATGCAGACAGTACACAGCAGACTTATTTTGACCTCAAGAGCTGTTTATACAATAAAACTGTACTGGGACAAGTCACATTTTGCTCAAACACAAGTCTGGTACAGGCCCTTTAATATTGTATGAACCCAGTCCCAAACAGTCCACCACGAAAGTTACACAATGCACCTTTACAGCTCACAAGAGTCTGTTTTGTGTAATATAGCGACTTTTAAACCCCGTGGTGTGAGCAGTGCACTCTTACAGCTGCAGAGAGGACAGTAGAGGCAAAATGCAGAGAGGCATGCTGGGTTATTTATGCACACTCTTCCAGTTTGTACCATTTGTGAGTGTGACGTGTTATAGCTCGTCCATCTGTGAGCCACGGGCTGCTGCTGAATACTGCATCACAGAAGGGCCGGTCAAAGTGCCTATCACAGCTTTGCATGTTCTTCTAATTATAACCAGGTTTGGTGGGATCAGACATGTGGAAAATAGTTATCGCGCTTATATACATGCTACATCATTTAAAAAGCGCACTGTGTCACTTTCTGGGGGTCCGTCACCTGCTTGTTTCTATGGATATGTAATTTCTCTGCCTGGAATGTTCCACAGTGTGACATTAAACAGCTCTGCCTTATATTTATTCAGTTACAGGTGGTTTTAGAGCTCAAAAATACTTAGAAAAACAGACATTCTGACTGTGAGCGGGGTCGCCTCTCCACAGATCTGACCTGTAACTTGGTCTGGTTTGGTCACTTAGACTTAGACAAACTTTACACAAGGGAAATTATTTGGATAGAAGATAGAAAGGTTTTACTGTGAAACATTCCAGACAAAACAATAACATCTCCAAGGAGAAAAGTGTTTGACAGACCCTCCACCAGAAAAGTTACACAGTGCACCTTTAAGTGGCAGTTTGAGGGGAAAAAAAAAAAACTTTGAGGAGGAAGTAGAGCTGATTTTGAAAACAGAATACCTCTACCTATGAAATCAACATGGTAAATTTGATCCAAAATGCAGGGACAATTCATTTTTTCTGGCAGTTTAAACCCGTAGCAAAGTAAAAGTTGTAAAGTACTGTACTGAGCAGGTTAGCGTTTAGGATAAATGTTGATGATTTCTCACGTGAACTCATGAGGAATGTTATTATTATTATTATTATTATTATTATTATTATTATTATTATGTATTTATTTATGGTAAGGCTTTGATAACTGATTTCACTTCAGCCAAATCCCTTCGGTCATAGTTTTATGTGAAATGTTTGTAACAGTCTATTAAGTACATGACTGAAGAAAATAAACTACTATTTCTTATGTATAAATGTTAAATATTTGTGCTTTACTTGAGTACATTTTAGAGTGGAGACTTTATACTTTTGCTTCACTACATTTGAAAGCTGGTGTCTGTACTTACTCCTCTACTACATTTCTGAACAGGACTGAAAAGTAAAAGTATTAATATGACTGCATTTGAAGCCTCATAAAACCTCAAAATCTGTGCAAATACTTTAACTTTTTAGTCTTGAAGTACATTTTTAAACAGGTACTTTAATGCGTTTAGTTAAATTGATTTTTTCATGTGACTTCACTTTTACTTGAGTATTTTTTTGCTCTGCTATCTGTACTTCTACTTAAGTAACAAAATGGATTACTTCCACCACTGTTTAAACCACCACAGCTAATTCATTAGTCGCTACAAGTTTTAGCCTATTTGAAACGGCTTCACATTTCAGTGCACCAGCAGATGGAGTCCTTGCGCCCTCTGCAGGTGGTAAATGCACACGTATTTAAAGCTTCAGATAAAATTAGGCATTCTCCACATAACAAGATCTAGCGTAGGATTGGTGTTCGCTGTCCATGGTGCTGACAGGGATGTGCTATGCCCTTTCACAGAATATTCTTTTATATACTTCTTTTACTCTGTTTATTCTGTTCTTATAAGTCGGTTGTGAGAAGTGAAAATTTTTTGTGATTATTTTTTGGTTATTTTATGTTGAATGACTTAATTAATCTTATTGCATATTTCTCTCTTGCTGTTACTCACACCAGATTGATATGTGTATCTATTGACTTATCGTTCAATATATGAAAGCTAGAACAATGTATTTTGGGCTTCAATATTTATTTTGTGTACAGTTTATTTTCAAAAGTGAGGAGATTTTTGTTAATTTTGCTCTAATATAATAAGATTTGAGCTGTAGGCAGTTGAATAAGTGACTTCATGTATTGGTTCATTCTGTTGTTTATTTCTTACAGCTCGGGCCTTTTAATGTGACTTTTTATTTAAAACTGGTTTACTGAGATTATCTTGAAATTGGAACCTATTGGTACTTTAAAACAAATTATTCTCTGCACAGCAAAATAGTCTCACTAAAGCTAAAATAGGCTGAAGTACGTCTGTCTGCGTCGCCATGCTTGTTTTGGTTTGCTTTGGCGCTTCACGTTTGGCATTTGCCCGAACCACAATACTGCGACGTGATTGGTCCAGGCTTCGGCCCACCAGCAGTCCTATTGACAATGTTTAAATCCAGCCTTAATAAGGTTCAGATTTTTCTTCTCTCTTCTCTTTTATGTTCATTTCATGATGATTAGTTTTTTTTTTTTTATCTGTTTATATTGTGATTTTAATGTCTTTCTTATTCTGTAAAGTACTTTGAATTACTTTGTGTATGAATTGTGCTGTACAAATAAACTTGCCTTACCCTGCCTTGCCGATCGCACCACAAAAGTATGTCAAGATGGATTCTCCTGAGTCTGTGAACTCGCATATATTGCTAGAATCCATCTTGTTGTGCATTGGTATATACAGCTCCTTCTCCTTAGTCCCATTCTCCTAACATTGAGTGCTTTCAGTCTGAGAGAAAAACCCGGTCTAAATATGCAGGGTTTGTGTGTTAGACAAACAAAACACAACTCCAGACAGGGCTGGGCTATATGGGAAAAAAATAATCCAAATTTTTCTCCACCCATATTGATCAGTCTCGATTTTTTGATTCGATTTTCTTCCATCTTATTAAACTGGACTTGATAGGACTAATAATTCCGGAGAAATCCACATTTAAAAGTTGGAATGAGTTTGTATATTGTACATATTAAACCTAATGCATAAGCTCGTTACCATTAGCAACAGACACACATGCAATGTCTGTGCACTAAACGGAGTCTTAAGTTTCACTCTTAAATGCTCAGAAAATAGTCGTTTACTTTCCATAACTTGGATTATAAAGATGAGAAGTACAAGAGGAGAGAAAGAGGAGAAAAGGTGAGGATCTGCGCTCACACAGAGGCAGAGAGACACTGGACTTTTAGTCAAACTGTACAGCCCTAACTCCAGGTATGTTTGTGATGAGGAAACATCATAACACAGATTAGAAAATAGAGTAATATAAATAAACTCAAAATCTGATGTTTAAAGGGCCCATATTACTCTATTTCAAAGGTTGGTGGTTTGATTCCTGCCCCAACTACATGCATGTTGTTTTTCTGTACTACTGTAAGGCAGAACACTTCACACACCTTGACTTGTGACAGATTTGTGCGATTGATTGGCGGTTAGTATTCCCAAGTGCAGCCGTGTTAAATTTCCATCTTATCACCAGCTCTGGAGTGAATTAAAGGGCCCATATTACACTATTTTCAGATCTATGTTATAATGTTGTTTCCTCACGTTGAGTATATTCCGTCTCCTCACGTCTCTGTGCCTTTAGCCCTCCTCTTTCTCCACTTTAGTCTCCTCCTCTGTCCCGGTGTGCCCAAGTGCAAAGTTTAAAAGTTGACTTGTTTTCAGTTGTATATTATTTACTACATCTGTAACCCCAGGCTACAGCTGCACCTTTTGACACTGACTGAACTTTCTGAACCAAATCTTCTATTTATGGACAAAACAATATACCACACAACCACTGCGTGCACTCTTTTCTTTTTTTTTCTTTCTTGTAGTGGAGTAAAAGCACTGTGTTTTTAAAAGTGAAGTTCAAACTTTATTGTTTTTTCACTGTTGATAAAAAGCCTTGTATTTCATTTTTATTGTGATACTGATGTTTAACTTAAAGCTGCACTATGTAACTTCTAAGGTAGAGGGTCTGCTACTTGTTTGTCTCCATGGAGATGTTATTTCTTTGCCTGTAATGTTCCACAGTAGGGCATTAAACATATCTCCTTTGCATTTATTCAATTACAGGTGTTTTAAAGCTCAAAAATATCTTAAAAATGAATTCTTACCATGTGCAGGCTTGCTTCTCCATGGAGCTAACAATAATGATTAACATGTCCCCATTGTGATTCCCAAGTTTATTTACATACTGTGGAATAATAAAGGCAAAACAGTAGTATCTCCATGGAGACAAGCAGGTGGCAGACCTTTTTTTCCTTTTTAGGATTCCCATTGTGGGTTAGACTCCTGATCTGTATGATTAGAATGTGCACATCCTCCCTGTATTAGCCTTGCAGAGTGGTTATCCTTTCTGCTTATATTTGTTTTCCTCCATTGTAAACTCAAGTCATCTTTAAGCCAATTCTAAAATCCTTTTTGCCCTGTCCCCCATTTTCACTCATATATTTTAATGCAATTCTGGAAAGCGCGTTATTTATTCATTGCGTAATTTCAATTTCAAAGCTGCAGAAGTTTGCGGTCGCTGTACAAATTGAATGCTTTTCTGTCTCATTGCTCACTAAACCCGTGCACCATCTGGCTCCGTACCTCCAGCTTGTGATGCAAATCAAATATTAAAGTCCCAAAGAGTTGGAGAAGATGGGATTGTAGCTTGTACCATTTCGTGGGCTGGTTCTCGGTCTCAAAGGGGTGACAAAGCACACTTGCATGATAGGCACAACAGAATGAGTGCATGTAAGTGAAGACTGCAGACAGAGGATTTTGAAATGCATTTTTTATGCAAATTTTGAGTAGTCTGGGTCCATGTTTCTCCCAGATAAGATGTTTTAAAGGTCCTATATTGCACAAAATGGACTCTTGTGAGCTTTAAATCATGTTATAATGTTGTTCCCTCCTCAAAGGCAAACCTAGAGTTGTGTTTTGTTTCATTCACACATGTTTGAGTAACCCATATTTGAGTCTGTCTACATCTCCAAATCTCAAAATGCTCTGTTCCACCTCGTGATGTCATGTCGTGGTAGTTTTAAAGGTAACTGCTACCTTTTTACCTTTTGTTTAGTAGAGATCGGCAACTCCAGGGCTGCAAACGATCCAAATGATTCTAGTGAAGATGTGTGGAGTTTAAAAACACAGTGGAGCACTTATTAGTATTACCACATGACATCACAAGGTGGAACAGAGTGTTTTCTGTTTGAGAGAAGAACTCAGCCTAAATCTGCAGGGTTTGTGTGTGAAACATGTGTGAATGAAACAAAACACAACTCCTGGTCTGTTTTTTGATGAGGAAACAACATTAGAACATTATATAGATTCGAAAACAGCGTAATATGGGCCCTTTAAGCTCAAAATCTGATGTATCACTAATTCAAAGGTTGGAGCTCTGATTCCTTCTCCATCTGCATGCATTATGTGTTGCGTACTAAGGCAAGACACTTAACGCACCTTGACTTTGTGTGAAAGATTAGTGTGAGTGATTTGTGGTAGTGGGGAAGGCCGGTGGTGCAGATTGGCAGCCTTGGTTCTGTCAGTGTTCCCAAGGGCAGCTGTGTTAAAAAAATCCATCTGACCATCACCAGCTCTGGAGTGAATTACTAGTTCAGTGAAATTGTACACTGAATTTGAGCACTGCTTTAAGACTAATGCCTTAGCATTCCCTGCTATTATTAAAGGTCCTATATTACGCAAAATGGACTCTTGTGAACTTTAAGCCATGTTATAATGCTGTTACCTCATCAAAAACATACTTAGAGTTGTGTTTTTCATTCACACATCTTTGAGTAACTCTTTATTATTAGTCTGTTCTCTGTTCCTTCTTGTGATGTCATGTAGTGGTAGTTTTCAAGTTTACAGCTCCTTTTACCTTTAGTTCAGTAGAGATTGGCAAAAATTATCCAAATGATTTTAGTGAAGGTGTATGGAGTTTAAAAACACAGTAGAGCATTTCCTGTATTACTACATGACATCACAAGTTGGAACAGAGCGTCTTCCGTTTGAGAGAAGAACCCAGTCTAAATCTGCAGGGTTTGTGTGTTAAACATGTGTGAATGAAACAAAACTCAACTCCAGGTGTGTTTGAGATCAGAAAACACTGTAATACGAGCCCTTTAAATAACATACTGATATTTGAATTAAAAATGAATAATTGATTGCACAAAATAAATGTATAAATAATTATCAGTTACCTTGTGATTCCTTGAAATGGGGCCACAAAAATGGTGTTACTAAACCACTGTGTCTGTGTGTGTTTTTCAGATGAAGTCTACAGAGCTGGACCAAGGCCTATTCACAGACACCTACTGCAAAGTGTGCAGTGCCCAACTCATCTCGGAGTCTCAGAGGGTGGCCCACTATGAGGTACTCTTCAAACACATTATACCTGCTGTGGTGAGGGACAAAGCAACAGGCAGGTTCTTGAGCCACTTCAAACTGGGGATGTAACGATATCCACATTTTTTTAATATGATATTTTCACGATATGCATCTCAAGGTACGATACTTACTGCTTTTTACTTTAAAAATGCCTTGACAAGCCTTTGGTTCTGTCGTAAACCAAAGAGTTAAGATTTAAAAGTGCTTAGTAAGTTATTTCATCATGGAAATTGGACCGAAACAGAGCAAAGGATCATGGTCTATGTAGTTCCCTCTGTTTCTTTTAGCTGCTGCTGCATAACAATGAATTTAAGCAAAGAGATCTGAGATTCCATATATTGTGATGGCCCACGATATTACTGAGAGACTTTTGACAATACGAAATCAAGATTTGAAGTTATTGTTACATCTCTACCTCAAACCATGACTGTGTTTTTCTTTTAGATGGTTATATTTGTGTGTAGAGTCTGAGCAGACACTGAGTGGTAAATCAAGTGGTCTTCTTCTGCTTCTTCTTGAGTTAGCTGAAGATTTGGTATTTTTGGGTGTTTATTATGTTAAAAAAGGCAGATTACACTCATGATTCACAAGTTTTATCTGCATTTCTTTTTATCCGTTTTGTCCCAGTACAGATATATTATAAAAGCAGTTCAAAATAATTACGCTGTGTACTGTCTGCATCTAATCAAAAAGCATTTTATTGTCCGATAATCAGGAAGTGTACGTTAACATGGTAGTTGTTTGCTTTACCGTTGCTGCAAAACTGGCTCTGAAAGTTGTGAAAAGATCTTATAAACTTATAAACATCACTGTGAATAAATAGGATCCTCGGAATGCATAAGGTAAGTGAGTCTGTTTTTCAGTAAAAATCAGGTACAGTGCCTTTAAGAATACTACAACGTGCAGCTAAGTGTATAATATGTATAACTTTATCAAAATGAATCAACTCCAGATATAATTTGAACTTTCACTGACCATGGAAAAAGCAGTTGTGCCATTATTACACAATGTACCAGTGTTTTGTCCACTTTATCTGCTCCACATGCTACTCCTCACTGTCACTGTGTGCTACTACCCTGATAACATGACGACGTCATGCCAACGTTGGGCCAACGTATGTGTATACGTTGGGCCAACGTTGGCAGTTGACGTTGGGCCGACGTCATTTTGCTCATTGGCAAGTGGTTGGGCCAACGTCATCAAAAGACGGTTGGCTAGACGTTGGTCCAACGCCTTGCCAACATTCAATAGGTCAGTTTCAGACGTTGGCCCTACGTCGGGCCAACGTATGTGTGGACGTTGGGCCAACGTTGGTAGTTGACGTTGGCCCAACGTTGGCAGTTGACGTTGGGCCAACGTCATTTTGCTCATTGGCAAGTGGTTGGGCCAACGTCATCAAAAGACGGTTGGCTAGACGTTGGCAGTTGACGTTGGGCCGACGTCATTTTGCTCATTGGCAAGTGGTTGGGCCAACGTCATCAAAAGACGGTTGGATAGACGTTGGCAGTTGACGTTGGGCCAACGTTAGCAGTTGACGTTGGGCCGACGTCATTTTGCTCATTGACAAGTGGTTGGGCCAACGTCATCAAAAGACGGTTGGCTAGACGTTGGCAGTTGACGTTGGGCCAACGTTAGCAGTTGACGTTGGGCCGACGTCATTTTGCTCATTGGCAAGTGGTTGGGCCAACGTCATCAAAAGACGGTTGGATAGACGTTGGCCCAACGTCTACCCAACTATTAATTAGGCTTTTTATATACTGTATATATTGTACTACTAAATTGCATACTTTATGGAAAGTAATCACAGGTGAACAGTGCATGTAGGTTTTGTTGCAGTATTGCAACATTTATTGATAATACTTGAATTCATGTACACACATATTATCAAAATATAATGTTCAAGGGTGGTTCTTAATTACAATGTACAAAAAATGTTACCAAAATATATTGCTGAAGGCTGATTTACAACAGAAAAAGTTAACTACATTTCAAATGCATTAAAATGCACTACAAGTTTCTGTGTACCTATATAAGTAGATGGAAATAAATGTAATGAGATCAACTTCTGAATGTAAAAATAAAATACTACCAACATGTCAAAACATACCTGAACAATCATGAGAAATCATAGCACCAAAACATAGCATATTTTCATACTTTTATCAACTAAACACACCCTAACTATGCATACACCGTGCGTGTGCCAGCACTGGATGGAATTACTGACAAAATAACAACCAAAATTACGAACCCAAATCTTAGACAATATATCTAAAGTGAATTTCAAATACAAGCCGATAAACCACGTGGGACAAGATCCAGTTGGAAAATGGATAATTAGTCAATATTCAGTGAGTAATCTAGCACTTTTCACGGGTGACGGCACATACTTGAAAACCGATGGGATGTAGTCAGGTGAAAGCGGGTTGTCACTCTTTTTACCTAGGACACAAAATAAGTAACGTTAAGTAAAGAAACCACTAAGATTACACTGAGAAAAAATATTCACTATTCAATGATACAGGCAGTTTAAAATGTTGTGATGTCACATGAATGCAACCCATTAGCTAATACGTTTTTAGGTCTGGACATTAACCACCGTAGTGAGGTTTATATCGCCAACTAGACTGAATTGGTAGATTAGGTTGAGGACGTTTCGGCTCGTCCGACTGAAATACAATCCACCCAGTTTAGTCGGTGATATTTATTGTCCAAAACAATAACTATCAGCACCATTTAAGATAATATTAAATGTATAATGTTTACGTGAAATTACCTGATATGAAATGGTCACTGCACAAGCGAAATCCATTAGGTGATAGGTTCCAACGCTCGGTTTTCTTCAGCGCGCTTCTTGCCCTTTTTATCGCAGAAATCCATTTTCCCCTCCGAGCTGGATCTTTGGGAATGCGATAAAAGGCTTTATCTTTAACTTGTCCTCGGTGGTTTGTACATCCAGGGGCACAGCATGAGTCTACCATCGTTGTAAGCTGGAAGTTTTGTAGGCTAGTTAGTTAGTTTGTTTACAATAATTCCTGCCAAGATGGCGCCCGGTGGTGCATGCTGGGATAGCGTGACGTCATCTCCCGGAGCTCTATTGAAACAAATAGTCATTACAAACGTCGGCTCGACGGTCGCGCCAACGTCGTTAACCTGTGTCAGATATGATGGAATACCGAAAAATCGCGAACTTCAAACAACGTCGGTTCGACGTTGCGTAATGTTCGTTGGCTGCACGACGTCGTGTAGACGTCGGCTCGACGTCTAAGATTATACGTCGGCAGGACGGATCAATGTTTTCAGGGTATGACCCTGAGCTGTTCTGAAGACTGAAGAGAGAGGAATGGAAAGAAAGCAGAAGAAAGGGAGAGAGAAAAGGGTTCATGAAGAGACCAGCATGTCATATCATTTTTATCAACACAGCCTGACCCTGATCCTGCTCTGACGTAAACCCCAAACTTCCTTTTATGTGTGGCTGCATTCTCCTCTGCTCTTAAACATGAAGCAATTTGCATAAAACTGTCATTTCCATCATCATATTTATCACATCAAAATGACACGCACATTACCACACATTACCACAAGGGCTGCCACAGTGAACACGCAAACTCATGCCATCAATCCAAACAAAATCAAACTATCATGAAATAATGTTACACATAAACACATGCGGTTGGCTGGGAGCCTTTTCGGACAGGTGCTCAGGAGCAAGGCCTTCTCTGACAGGTGCTCAGGAGCAGGACTGGTGTCACTAGGTTAAATGTTCACATAAAATCCATCAGTCCTCACATGTGTGTAGAGAATGAAGAATGAGCTTTGGCCTCCACAGCCCTGTACGGCACATTACAAGTGTAAAGCATCAGTGTAAGGTCATGTATCTTTTATTGATCCATTCTCTGCATTTGACCCATTCCTAAACCAATGCCGCTGGGCCATCTGTCAGGAACAGTGAGCTACTTGAGAAGACCTATCTCCAGATCGTGAGCTGGTCTTGGTCAGGACCTTATCTGGAGGATTTGATGTATGGAGCATGTTTTGGGTTAATGGGGGAAACCAGAGTGCCCCCATTATCATTATGTGGTAGCAAAGTGGCCCTGTAACACAACCAGGAACCAGGAATTCAACCACCAACCTTAATGCTTTAATGGAGGATAAAGTTTCATCCCTTCTGCAGCTGACTTCTCATCTGCTTTATTTATTTACATTTATATTTTCTTCCCCATAACTCCCCTCCATGTGCCCTGTGCTGTCAGCTCCTTGTCCCTCTCCTCTCTGTGAGTTCATCCAAAGTTTGTCGTCCTGTATTTCACTTATTCACCTTCTAAACCTGCTTTAAACTCATGTGGTGCCTCCTGTTGTTTCTCTATCTAAGCCCTGAGTGTTCCAGGCTAAAGCTCTGTTCTCTCGGGGAGGTGTGAGGAGAGGAAATGACCCACACCTCCCGTCAGAATCGAATCAAATATTCATTGTGTTTTGGTTTTGTGTGGACTCGAGGGGAGGCTTGAGTACAGGGTTTGGCCCAGTGCCGGGTTGGAGCAGTTCCGAGTTTTGGAGTGATTCCCGTAAACACTCCCGGACATGTTTGTGTTGTGCTGAGGTAAAGAGGGATAATACACCCGGGAGATAAGAACGACAAAGTTTGTGCAAAGGATTTTTCAGGTTTTGTTTGTCAGCTAATCTATATAGTTTGAGTTTATGCATTTGTGCTGTCTGCTACTGCTGTGACTGCTACTAAAGGTTTGCTGAATATCTGAATCTGATTGACTGAAGCATCACAACATGCCAGAAATTCTAACTTTTGTTAAGTCCAGTCCAGAGAAAAGCACAGATATCTTCTCTGTCCACAAATGCACAAAGCGTTCCCCTCTGCGTGTTTTTCACAAATACTAAAGTTTGTCTGTTGGTGTTGCCGTGTTTGTTTTAGTTCATTTGGCTGTTTGGCTTTGGCTTCCGCACAAATCACAATCCTAATGAGCCCACCAACCGACTGGGCCCTGTCGCACAACGGACGCCAGGGGGGATTCTCATGAACTCACAAGTATCGCGAGAAGCCATCTTGGTTATTTACTTCGAAATACTGGGCTGAAATACAGGGCTGTACCTGTTTTTGCATGTAAGAAAACAAGTTTGTCCAAGTACAGATATATTGTAAAGGCAGCTCTCAAAAATGAAACCGCTATGTACTATTTGCATCGTATTATGAAGCACTCCAGGAAGTGCACTGTTAGCATGCTAGTTGTTAGAACTCCACTCCAATGGTTGTGAAAAGTGCTTATACACTTGAAAATGAACAAGTGTTTGAAGGTCATCAGTTTTGTGTCTTATCTGTCTCCACGAAGACAAGTGTGTTCAAGTAGAGGGTACGTGACCATGTATGGATGTGTCACCATGGTTACTATGTGCATTTACCAAAGCTCATAGCTACAGTCCCATGTGCACATGATCAGAACATTTGGCTGGTCCCTCTGGACGTGGAGATGGTGTGGACAGTACACTGTGTTCCTGGGACAGCTCCAGACAAGACGGGCGACTTCTCTCATTTCCAATAACGTGAAATGGATACGTGCATCCAAAATATCATTAGAGTCTTATCTGAACTCAGGCCTTCACAAATAAAGATGGTTTTTCAAATGTTAGCAAAGTGTTATTATATTGACAGACATTTATTGGGTTATTGGGGTTTCAAATTTCTTTTCTTTTTTTTTTTTTTTTTATGTGGACTCAGATCTAATCAGATGAACCCAATATGTGGATGCTGTTGTGCTGAAGAGATACATAATTAGATCATCTCGTATTATCTGTTTTTAAAGAGGACCTATTATGCAAAATCGACTTTTTAGAGCAATATACCATAAGAGGGCAGGCACAAATCAACTCCTAATTTTCCTCAAGTCGTTTTAGATCAATATTGTGATTTAAAATGTTCAAAATAATCCACAAAAAAAAAAAAATCTCATAGGTCTCATAGATTATAACTATATAACAGACAAAAGCAAATCTTCTTATAGGCCCATATTACACTATTTTCTTATCTGTGTTATAACCTGGAATTGTTGTTTTGTTTCATTCACACATGTTTAAGTTGTTTTTAAAAAATGTAGGTTCATATAGAAAACACTGTTCCAACTTGTGATGTCATGTGGCAATACAGGAAGTGCTCCACAGTGTTTTTAAACTCTTCACTAGAATCATTTGGATAATTCAGACCTGGAATTTCCCATCTTTACTACACAAAAGGTAAAAGGTAGTTGTTAACTTGAAAACTGTCGATTCATGACATCACAAGGTGGAGCTTTGGAGATGTAGACAGACTAATATAATAAATTATCTCCCAAGATAATTTTCCACATGTGCGCACAATCTTGGCAGTTTTATCTTGCGAGATTGAGTCCCTTTCCTAATCACTTCGGTTTAAATCTCACATGGAAATCCTCGTAGAATACATGACATCCTAAACTGGCCAATACCGCGCATGATTTGCCCCATTTGTAATTCTGTGCATCAAGATTAACCCCGAGAGCCCCCTCTTATCTCATATTCTGTTTAGTGCGCTCATTTTGACGGACAGCACGCCTCATTCATGCTAATGCAGCTCTGGCTAATCCCTCTGCCGCACAGTTCGCTCTGTAACTCCGGTTCTATGAGTGACAGCGAAAGGCATACAGGATACTGCTGATTATTTTCAAACGCACAAACTTCAAAAGTGATCACATGACTAGCTAGCATTTTTTTTCCTTCTTCTTCAGTTCATGGTTCAAAGAGGCTAATGCTAATTTATGCTATCTCCGCGGAACAAGTGTGGCGCTAAAGGTTTTGATGTGGTGTTTGGGAAATTGAGTTGTTTGTTATGCTGACGGGGAAGGTAATTGGGAAATAAGAAATGAAAAGAACTGTCCACATATTTGCGGAAAATAATTATTGCTCTGTAGGAGAGAACTTTGAATAGTAGAATGTATTACGATATGAAACCACAAGAAAAACAAATAAATAAAACTATATAAGTCCTATATTACGCAAAATGGACTCTTGTGAGCTTTAAGTCATGTTATAATATTGTTACCTCCTCAAAAACAGACCTGGAGTTTTGTTTTGTTACAGTCACACATGTTTGAGAAACCCTTTATTATTAGTCTGTCTACATCTCCAAAGCTCTAAATGCTCTGTTCCACCTTGTGATGTC
Source organism: Taenioides sp. WSHXM2023 (assembly GCA_029959045.1). Taxonomy (NCBI): domain Eukaryota; kingdom Metazoa; phylum Chordata; class Actinopteri; order Gobiiformes; family Gobiidae; genus Taenioides; species Taenioides sp. WSHXM2023. Next base: position 4,113,034 of record CM057089.1, on the reverse strand, counting down.
ATTTAGTGGTAGTTTTCAAGTTAACCGCTACATATTACCTTTGGCAATTCCAGGACTGAAATTATCCTTATGATTCTAATGAAGGTGTGTGGAGTTTAAAAACAGAGTAGAGCACTTCCTGTATTGATACATAACATCACAAGGTGGAACACTGTTTTCTTAGTTACAGGCCAGGTCTATGGAGATGTGACTACGCTCACAGTCAGAATATATGTTTTTCAAGGCATTTTTGAGCAATAAAAACAAGTTAAATTGAATGAACGCAAGATGATTAGTTTAATGGCGTACTGCAGAATATTTCAGACCAAGCAATAACGTCATCACGAGACAAGCAGGTGGTGGACCCTTCCTATGAAAGTTACACAATGCACCTTTAACAGACATCCAAAATTGAGAAAAAGTCAGAACACCACAGGACGATTTGGTTCTGATAAAGATTTTTAAACTTAATTATTTGATTGCTTTTTTATAAGCTCTTTCTATAATTTGATTTGAGGAGTAAGCTGACGTGCTGTGCTTTGTGGAACAGTGAGTCACAGTGGTAATGTCCCATTGTACCACTACAAATAACAGGGAAAACCTCAGTGTCGCAAAGCAAACTCTCATTAGTCTGTGCATTGATTTTTGTCTGGATATAAAGTTGCATTGTGTAACTTTTCTGGTGGAGGTTCTGTCAAATGCTTTTCTCCATGGAGATGCTACTGCTTTGACTGGAATGTTCCACAGTATGGCATTAAACCTTTCTATCTTCACGGAGACCAAACCACACCAAGTTACAGGTCAGATCTGTGGAGAGGCAACCCCGCTCACAGTCAGAATGCCTGTTTTTCTCAGTGTTTTTGAGCTATTAAACCACCTGCAATTAAATATATGTAAGTCAGAGCTGTTTAATGTCATACTGTGGGACATTCATCCATAGAAACAAGCAGGTGGCGGACCCCATAATCAAAAAGTTACACAATGTCTTTAAAGAAGACATATTGTGCTTGAGCCTGCTATATAGTTATAATTTATGATACTTGTGGATCATTATGTTAGAATTTGCACATTTTAGAAAACTATGTGATGTGCTGTTAGCATGCTAGTTGTTGTCAGCATTACTGTCGTGGCAAAACTGCACTCTTGCCTTTGAAAGTTGTGAAACCTGCTTATAAACTTATCACGGTTAATAATTAGGATGCTCAGAATGCAACTAACTGAATAACTGAAAACTACTGCAAAACAAATTAAAATGAACTAGTTCTGATTTTCATGTTTTTAAGACAGAAAATGAGGTTAAAAAGTTAGATATTTTTCAGTTCAGAAGACACATCTTAACACAAGACACTATCACAGTATCTACAGTAGTTTTGTCTAAGTTACAAAACAATCTCTTGAAGAATTCTTTGAAAAGGTGCAGAATTACGATATATATCGCTAGTGGCACTTTGTATCTGGGGACATCTTTGAACCCACCAGCTCACCAGTGTCAATGTGCATCTAATTATGAGTCATTTTCATCATCCGTGAACAACGAAGTGACGCTGGTGCGCTATTAGCTTGCTAGTTGTTGATTGCAAAACTGTGCTTTGTCTCTGAAAGCTGTAGAAAGCACTTATAAACTACAATAATAATTACCACACAAACAAGTAAAAATATTTTTTCATGTTTTCAAGACAGTAAAAGAGGTTGAAAAGTTTGAAAATTTGTAAAACCCGCGTACAAAAGCATGACCGGCAAACCCTGTCTTGGCACTCAATATAGTTTTCAGTTCAGAACACTCATCTTAACACAAGACACTATCACAGCATCTATTTCGTCTCAAGTTACAAAACGATCTCACCTTTACTCTTGAAGAATTCTTTGAAAATGTGCAGAATTAGCATATCACCAGTGGCACCGTGTATCTGGGGATGTCTTCTCCTTAGTAAATCAAGAAGTCATGCTGGTGCGGTGTTAGCATGCTAGCTGTTTTGAGCATTACCATTTCGGCAAAGTTGTAGTCTCTGAATGTTGTGGAAAAAAAACAGATGACAGTGAATAATTACGATGTTCAGAATGCATTGTTCCGTTTTTCATGTTTTTAAGACAGTAAAAGAAATTAAAGATGCACTGTGTAACATTTTGGTTGGGAGTCCGTCACCTGCTTGTTTCTACGGAGATGTCATTGCTCTGTCTGGGAAGTTCCACAGTATGACATTAAACAGTTCTACCTTACATTTATTAAATTACAGGTGGTTTTACAGCCCAAAAATACCTAAAAAACAGGCATTCGGACTGAGAGCGGGGTCGCCTCTCCACAGATTTGACATGTAACTTGGTCATTGTGAAGATAGAAAGGTTTAATACCATACTGCGAGACATTACAGACAAAGAAAACACAATGCACCCTTAAAAAGTCTCACCAACATACAAAAAGATGACCAAAGATTTAGCTATTGGCTTTGTCTCAACACTATCGTTTTCAGTTCAGAAGACACAACACAAGACACTATCACAGCATCTATTTCTGTCTTAAGTTACAAAACGATCTCTTGAAGAATTCTTTGAAAAGGTGCAAAATTAGCATATTGCCAGTGGCACATTGTATCTGGGGACATCTTCTTTGAACCCAACTAGCTTGGCGGTGTCAAGAACAAAAAAGCGTGCAGAGATAATCCGCGCTAAGCATTTTCAGGAGGACTCGTACAACGCTCTTCTTTTGTCCCACTTTTTTCCGAGCGCTCAAACGCAGCGCGGTGGTTGACAGGAGCCACTTTGTAAACCGTGTACCAGGACCAGGAGCTGTCTTCGCCTGTGACGTGACGAGCACTTCTGAGGAGAGAGTTTCAAACGGCTGTAGACGTCAAGCGAGTTATCTTGTGCTTATTGGTATGAAGGATTCAGAAGAGGTATTAGCTTCCTGTTATACTTTTGAATTTTATTTTTTATTTAAATGTGCAGTGTGTAACTTTTCTGGTGGAGGGTCCGTCAAATGTCTTTTTTCCACGGAGAGGTCATTGCTTTGTCTGGAGTGTTTCACAGTATGGCATTAAACCCAGGGCCGACCCAAGCCTTTATGGTGACGTGTCGTATATCAGCTGTTGTTACTTCCTGTAGGCGTGGTCAGCCTGATGGACCTGGCAGGTCGCTCAGACTGACCACGCCTCCCGTCGCCTGGTGGTCTCTGGAGGAGGGTGTCCCAGGTGTGTGAAAGGAGGAACGCTCCGTCATCGGAGACACGTCACCACCAACACCGGTGACAGTTCTGAAGATGGCTCGCAGCTAGCAGCCGAAACATGTCAACAAGGTAAATACAAGTTACTGTATTGTCTTTAAAAAGAACCTAAGAAGTTTAACTGTATGTAACATTTCATTATTTATTCCATAGACTTGACCAAACTGTCCCCAGATACAAGGTACATGTTCAAATCAAACGCAGCTTTTACCAGTGACAAGTGTAATTCCGATTGATAATTAATCACAAAAACATTGGACATGATGGACAAGTTGTTTATGTTATAATTTGATGTTTTGGTCCAAGATGATTATCCAATCAGAAAGCAGAATGAGCCTCACATGACGCTCTCATTTGAGTTACCAGTTGTTATGACTAAATCCAGTGTGTCTCTGATCTGAACGGTCACTCCCTAAACCCCAGCACCTGCACCAGTCATGACTCAGTGCTAGTGCAGCCTCTGCAGCTCAGGGAGTGAATTCTGGAGATTCTGAGCTTCACATGAGACATGTCCATAAACTGAGAATGAGACAAACTTGGATCTATCCTCTATTTGCAGGTTAAGGATTTGGCAACACAGGTTCAGTTGTGATTGTTGTGCATTTTTAAAACAGTGCAGGTTTCCTTTAAAAACATCTTATTTTAATTTTTTGGTGATGGAGTCAGCTTTGCCCAGATTAGTTTGGAGATGTAATAATATTAATCATGGAAAAATGTGTTTCTAATCCAGATATTCAAAGTAAATTAAACATGTGTGTATTATATTTCTCGTCATTCCAAACTCCAAAGATTAAGGTACACTTTATTGTCTCCAAAAAGAAATTCATCCTTTGCATTTGACCCATCCTTCAATGCCAAAGACCCATCTCCAGATCTTGAGCAAGTCTTGGTCAGAACTTCCTTAGCTTTAGGATTTGTCCCTGTTATGGCTCTTAGCTCTTCACGGCCTCAGAACTGTAGCGTGGAAAGTTTTCAAAAGCACCGTTTGAGCAGGATTCCTCAGAGGTTTATACGGCACTATTTCCTGTTGAGTCGGATACAAAAGCAGTGACTTGTCAGAATTCACCCCTCCCTCTCTCTCTTCCTCACTCTCTCTCCTTCTTTTCGCTCCCCCCCCACCCTTCTTTCTGTCTCTCTCTCTCTCTGTCTGTCTCATCCCCCTCTCTCCCCCTCTTTCTCTCTCCCCCTTTTCCTGTCCCTCCTTCTCTTTCTGTCTCTCTCTTTCTTTCCCTCTCTGGACTCCATCTTCTCCCTCTCTCTCTCTCTCTCTCTCTCTCTCTAACCTTTTCTTTCTCTCCTCCTCACTCTCTCTTCTATCCTACCCCCCATCCCTCTCTCCATATCTCTCTCCACCTCCCTCTCTCCGCTTCTGCTGGGCTCCATTTTCACTTTTCTGCACAGCTTGTGGTCTATCTCTTTCTCCCTCCTTTTCTCTCTCTCCCCCTCACTCTCTCTTCTTGTCTACCCCCCATCCCTCTCTCTGTCTCTTTTTACCTCCCTCCCTCTCCTCCTGCTCTTTCTCTCACTCTTCTTCTGGGCTCCATCTTCACTTCTCTGCATAGTTTGTGTTCTCTCCCTCCCTTTCTCTCTCTCTCCCCCTCACTCTCTCGTCTTCTCTACCCCCCATCCCTCTGTCTGTCTCTCTCTACCTCCCTCTCTTCCTCTCCTCCTCTTCTGGGCTCCATCTTCACTTCTCGGCACAGTTTGTGTTCTCTGGAGGTTTATTACACTTCAGTCCATCCAGCTTCACAAGCACTCACACTTCAAAGAGTCATCACTCTGCCTCTCTCTTTCTTTCTCCCCTTTCTTTCAGACTCTATATCCTCCATCCTCTCTATCACCTCACTCATCTCTCTTTCCCTCCCATCCTTTTCTTTCTCCTTGCTCTTCTTCCACATCTATCTCTCTTTCTCACCATCATCTTTCTCTCTCTCTCCCCCTTCTCTGTCTTCTCATCAATCTCTATTTCTCTCTAATCCCTTTCTTTTGTTTCTCTTCTTTCTCTCCCCACTCTTTTCTTCTCTCTCGTCTATGTCCTCCCACTCCCTGCCCACATACTAATCTCTCTCTGTTCTTTCTCATCTCTCTATCTTTCTAACTCTCCTCTTTTTCCTTTTCTATGTCCTCCCTCATATCTCTCGCTCTCTGTCATTCTCCTCTCTCTCTCCTCTCTTTCCTCCTCACTCTCCTCTCTCTTCTTCTCTCCCTGCACTCTTATCTCTCTTTATCTCTCCCCTTTCTGTCCCCCTCTCTCTTCTCCCTCATCTCTCTTTCACCCTTCCTCTCCCTCTTTCTTTCCCCAATCTTCCTCTCCCTCTACTCCCTCATCTCTTTCTCTTTCCTTCACTCTCTGCTCTCTTTCTTTTCCAATCTTCATCTCCCTCTTTCCCCTCATCTCTCTCTTTTACTCTCCTTCTTCCCTCCTCTCCTTTTTTCTTCTCATCTTTGTCCCCCTCTTCTCCCTCATCTCTCTTCTGTCACTCTCTCTGTCTTTCATTCCCAATCTCTCTCCTCTCCCGTTCTCTCCTTCACTCTCTCCTCTCTTTCCCTTTCTTTTTCCCCTTCATCTTTCTCTTTCACTCTCCTCCTTCTTTCCTCTGCCTCTTTCTTCTCATCTCTGTCCGTCTCACCCCATTCCATCTTCCGTCAGGACTTGGCAGAATCATCTCCAGCTCCTCTATCACTTCTCCATCTTTTTTTAAAGTTCACATTTCTGTAGTAATCCTCTTCTTGCAGAGTGGCTCTTTCTTATGAAGGATGTGAGGCCTGTAAACATCACAAACACATTTGTCAAATTTGACGTCAATCCGTCTCCGAGTTTTTTACAGAATATCAAAACAGAACTTCTACTAAAGGACTGTGCTACAAGGCAAAAACATATACTGTAAACATGGTACATCAATTACCACCATACCATGCCCAGAATGTTCCACAGTATTCATACTTTGCAGTTACAATCCACAGTTACCATAGTGACACAATGCGCACATTAGCAAACACAGCCTGATTTAGAATAAAAATTACAAAATGGATTTAAACAGCACATTTCCAGGAGCGTATACGAAGCAGAAACAAGCGTTCGTGGTCCTGTTCAGGTGTTTGAAAAAGGTGAGAGTAACAGAGCTTCAGACAGAGCAGTGCCTCTAGTTAGCTTCACCCCCCCCCCAGGATTGATGACATCAGCTGCAAAATCTCATTAGAACTGACATTATTTAGCATTTTTATTGCAGGCGGGGTCATGTCTCCACAGATCTGACCTGTAACTTGTTTAATATCATACTGTGGAATATTCAGGTAAAGAAATAACATCGTCTTGGAGGTGGCTTCTCTTCCACCAGAAAAGTTACATAGTGCACTTTTAAAGAAGACTTGCCTGTTAAATAGTTATAATCTCTGACACCCGTGGATCATTCTGTTATAATTTGGAAATTTTAATTTGCAATATTCATCTAAAACGTCATAATAAAATAAAATAAAAAAAATGCGGTGCCCAATGGAAGCTGACATTGCCGTAAACGTCATTTGTACCAAAATTACTTAGAGAATTAAAGTATCACCGATAAAGAAAATACAATTTGAGAATGACGTGAGTACAGAGCAGTGTCTGTGTACCAGTGACGGTGAAAACGGGGGTTGATCAGCAAAATAGCATCTTGAAAATAAGTGACGAACAATGCTCAAATCACTCCGTTTCAGTTTCACTTCATTTCAGTAACTCGCTGATGCGAAAAATTTCAATCAAAATTAAATTCGATCTCTTTTCACATTTTTATTATTATCCATTCTTTTATGCTGCACGATATCGCCAAAGCCCATTATGAGTTCACTTTGGTACTAAAACTTTTCCTATCAGACTTCTTACTCTGACTAACAGCACGACCTTAACCCAAAGCATGTCTAAACACATTCTCAGTCCCTTGCACTAACAACGCTATCCATTCTTCTGTAACTATCCCTAACCAGCGCTAATAGACCAGCCCATTCTCTTAAGCATGGGAGATAATGGAAAAGCAATTAGCGAAGACACGGAGCACTTAAAGGCTGGAGGGCCAAAAAATGCACCAGTCAGCCCCATCCAGCCCCGAGGTGGACTCCGATCTGACTCACTTCTGCTGTCTGCACTGGGAAAATCCACATTATAAACACGAGTCCTGGGTGAACATGCTCAAAAATAGTTTTTGCATGACATCGCAACATTCTTAGAAAAGTTTAAAGCACCCATATTATGCTAATTTCTGATTATAATGTTGTTTCGTCATCACAAACAGACCTGGAGTTGTGTTTTGTTTCATTCACACATGTTTTACACACAAACCCTGCAGATTTAGTTCTTCTCTCAAACTGAAAACACTTTGTTCTACCTTGTGATGTCATGTAGTAATATAGGAAGTGTTTTTAAGCTCCATACGCCTTCACTAGAAATATTTGAATATTTTCAGCCCTGGAATAACCATTCTCTACAGAACTAAAGGTAAAAAGTAGCTGTGAACTTGAAAACTACCACTTCATGACATCACAAGGTGGAATAGAGCATTTTGAGCTTTTGAGATGTAGACAGACTAATAATAAAGTGTTACTCAAACATGTGTGAACGAAACAAAACACAACTTTTTGAGGAGGTACAACATTCTAAAGCTCACATGAGTCGATTTTGTGTAATATGGAACTTTGTTTCCTTGGGCAAGACACTTCCCCCACCTTGTTTATGAATGCACGAGTGAGTGATTGGCAGTGGTTGGAGAGGTCAGTGAACTCTATTTCGATACTTAGGAAAATACTCGATACTCAATACCGATACCACGATGATAACATTAAACATTCTACTCTAAACAGTAGAATGTGATTTTTTTGGGCGTATACTAGTCTATGTGCTCTTACACTTGTTCTGTTACAGTTCAAAAGATATTCAGGAAAGATTCTCTTCTGTCTGAATGTGACTTTTTTAGTATCGAAACTTGCTCAAATGAGTATCTAGTATACTAGTTTTAGTATGTGATTTTCGAATCCTTAGACAACCCTACTCTACTATCTTTCTTAAACATCTCCATTCTCTCAGTTCTTATCATTCCGTGTACACCTTAACGCGTTTGACCTCCTCTGTTCTTCACTATCACATTTTCCGATCTGTAAATCACTCCGGACGCCTCCCTGACAGCCTCTCGTCTCCTCCCCAGCGGCGCCCCCTCTGCTGCGGCCGCGAGGTGCTTGTATGTGTGGGTGTAGCGCGCCGCAGCTATCGACGAGCTAATCTGCATTTCCTGTCCCGCACGTTTTGACCTTTCGCGGTATCGATTTCGGGAGCGGAGGATTAGCCGAGCGCAGTAGTGGCTCAGTGGAAGAGTAGAAGGCCCCTAGATGAGATCTTATCTCTCAGGACATGCTTGTATGAGTGCAGTTCGGAGCTGAAGTGATTGGGAGTCAGGTTTTCAGATGCTAACTGTGAATCATGGGCAATGGTGAGTGCAGTAGCCGAACATTTTACTCAAGTAAGGGGAAAGTTGCTTCAAAAATGTTACTAGAGTATAGTAGAAATGCAAATTAGTGGTCCAAGATATTACTTTATAGGGTGACCACATTTTCAAAATTCAAAACTGGGACACACCCGGGTTGGGATGGTTGGCATAAAGAAAATTGTGAACTGAGAGCGTAACATTGTCCATTCTTAACTTTGTGGGTCAATCATAATCTGAGGGTCTTCTGGCAGTGCTTTTTTTTTTTTTTTTTTATTGTCATTTTCCAGCTCAATTTTCTGTATTTTAGCTAAACAAATTGCAATATATTCCCCACTTTACTCTAGGTGGGTATCCACGTGGTCAAAATAGGGACACCTGGGACATTTCTTGTCTGGGACAAATCAATAGTTTTGAATAAGTCTGTTGGAACAGGGGACACAGGGCTCAAAACTGGGACTGTCCCGGGTAGAAAGGGGTATCAGGTCACCATAATTAAGTACGAAATACTTTTTTACACTTACTAAACATCTGATTTATAATTTCAAGTAAATTTTCAAAGGATAACAGTAAGCAAGATGGACAGACATGCTTTAAATGTCAAAACGAACTCAACTGGATGTAACAAATGATTTTCACATCGCCTAGTATAAAAGTAGTGTTTGCGAGTGTTGGTGGAGTCAGAGGGGTCGATGGTGCAGATTGGCAGCCTCGCTTCTATCTCTGTCTGCCCCAGGGCAACTGTGGCTACAATGGCTTAATGCACTGTAAACTTTGGCTGTGTATATAAATCCTGTGCATTATTATTGTAACTAATTCCTCCATCTCCCTGTGTCTTTGTGCAAAAAGGAACTTTATCTTTCAACTCAGCTCATCTGTCTTGTCTATTTAACTCTCTTTGTAAAATCACTTCACTTCTGCAACTCTTTACCGACTATAATTCATAATAATAAAGTATGTAGCCTTCAGAGGTCAGCTTTAGTTGTTCCCAAAGTCCATATCACGTTGGTATAAGAGTGAAGCCTCGTCTGTACCATCCATCACTGCTGTCACTCCTATAGACTCTGAGGTTAATGAGTTGGAAATGTACAGACAAAAACATAGCACACTTTGGTGAGCAGGTTGTGTTGTGAATGGATTGAGAAGTGCAAAAACAGTTCATATCAGCCTTAAGCGCTGAATGGGTAAAACGTTCTCGACAGTTAAGCTTTTCTTTCTTTCTTAAAGTCAAATACAAGACAAATGGCTTGACTTAAAGATTTTGCACTTTGTTTGTTACTATGGAAAATTAAAGGTCTTATATTACGCCAAACTGACTCTTGTGAGCTTTAAGTCATGTTATAGTGTTGTTACCTCCTCAAAAACAGACCTGGAGTTGTGCTTTGTTTCATTCACACAAGTTGGAGTAACTCTTTATTATTAGTCTGTCTACATCTCCAAAGCTCAAAATGCTCTGTTCCACCTTGTGATGTCATGAAGTGGTAGTTTTCAAGGTAACAGCTACAATTTATCGTTAAATTATCAGTTAAAGATTGGCATTTCCAGGGCTGAAATCATCCAAATAATTCTAGTGAAGGTGTAAGGAGTATAAAAACACAGTGGAGCACTTCCTGTATTACCACATGACATCACAAGGTGGAGCAGAGTGTTTTGAGAGAAGAATTCAGCCTAAATATGCACAGATCAGAAAATTGTGTAATATGGGACCTTTGGGTTTCCTCATCACAAACATATCTGGTTCCACCTTGTGATGTCATGTGGTAATACAGGAAGTGCTCCACTGTGTTTTTAAACTCCATACACCTTCACTAGAATCATTTGGATCATTTCAGCCCTGGGATTGCAAATCTCTACTGAACAAAAAGTAAAATGTAGCTGTTAACTGTTAAACTACTGCTTCATGACATCACAAGGTGGAACGGAGCATTTTGAGCTTTGGAGATGTAGACAGACTAATAAAAAACTCTAACATGTGTGAATGAAAAACACAACACTAAGTATGTTTTTGATGAGGTAATGTTAAGCTCACAAGAGTCCATCTGGTGTAGGACGGGAACGTTAAAACCTCTCAAAAGTCAATTTTGCATAATAGGTCTGCTGTAACTTCAAACTGAAACATTTTTTGACCATTATACATCAAATGCTAATACAAAACTGTGTTCCAAAATGTCACCTTAAATAAACCATGATAGATCTCCTTTAATCTCGTCCGCTCTCTTTATTAAGGTTCATCTAATTAAATTGTAACAGCTCTAGACAAATGCCACCTCCTTGGATTCGACCACCTGCTAATAACTTATGAGACGGGATCATTAAGACTCCACTGTTACTGGGCTCTGAAGAGGATGGACGCACAAACAGCTTTATTTACCATGTCTCTAGGGGGCGCTGCAGTAGAGAGGATATTAATAAAAGGCCCTGCAGAGATAGACTTGTTGACACACCTGCTGAACCAGGTGTGCAGGACCGGGTTGGGGGTTCACTTTTTCAATAATTGTATGCGTTGACTGCAAAAAAAAAAAAAAAAAAAAAAAAAAAAAAAAAGATTTGTTTAGCTGTAATAGGGCTGTATTAACACTTACGCATGGCAACCATGGCAACCATGGCAACAGAGTGGTTGTCTGCTTTTGTGGCTACCTGACTCCCACACTGAGCAGTTTTTAACATTATCTCACGGGATTTTAACCAAATAAGAAGTGCAGCATGTGCAGTTCAAAAGACACAGACTGTTGAAGTGTGTGAAATGAGCTGTTTGTTTTTATCGTATCCATGGAGACTGTGCAAGAGGCTAGCTAAGGAGCTAGCTATAGACATTTGAGATGCTACAGGATTTTTACACTACATGTGGCAGCAAATGTGGCAGAAGACCTTCCAGAGGAAACACTTTGAGGGAATATCACCTTTCACCACCGAAAAACAACAGAGCAGAGTAAGAACAAGATCTCTCATGTTCTCCTGCAGGACATGGAGGAGGGACACTTTTGGCTCTTCCACAGATCTGCTGACCCTCCCTGACCAGTCCTCCGATTAAACTGCACTCAGACCTTTGACTGAGACACAAAGAGACGCAGTGGAAATGTTGCTGCAGCAAAACTTGAATTTCCCTCGGGATCAATTCAGTATCTCTCTCTCTCATTCTATATTTCGGTCTCTCTCATTCACTCCCTTTCTCTCACTCTCATTCTCTTTTTCTCTTTCTCTCATTCTCTCTGTCACTCTCTTTCTGTCTCTTTCTCACTCATTGTCTCTCTCTTTCTCTCAATCATTGTCTCTCTCTTTCTCTCCCTTTTTCTTGCTCGTTCTCTCTCTTTCTTGGTCGTTCTCTCTCTTTCTCTCTCTCTCGCTCGTTCTCTCTCGTTCTCCCTCTCTTTCTTGCTCGTTCTCTTTCTCTCTTGTTCTCTCTCTCTTTCTTTCTCATTCTTTCTCGCTCTTTCTTGCTTGTTCTCTCTTTTTCTCTCTCTTTCTCGCTCATTCTCTTTCTCTCTCTCTTTCTTGCTCATCCTCTCTCTTTCTCTCTCTTTCTTGCTCGTCCTCTCTCTTTCTCGCTCGTTCTCTCTCTTTCTCTCGCTCGTTCTCTCTCATTCTCTCTCGTTCGCTCTTTCTCTCTTTCTCGCTCGTTCTTTCTCTCTCTCTTTCTTGCTCATTCTCTCTCTCTTTCTTGATCGTTCTCGCTCTCTCTCTCTTTCTTGCTCATTCTCTCTCTCTCTTTCACTCTCATTCTCTCTCTCTCTTTCTTGCTCGTTCTCTCTCTCTTTCTCTCGTTCGTGTAGAACACCCCCAGTGTGATGTCACTGTAATAGTGTGAAGAAGCATGTAGCTTAAAGGACTATGCACTATGTAACCTTTCTGAGAGCTCGTCACCTGCTTTGTGTCCATGGAGATGTTATTGCTTTGCCTGCAATGTTCCGCAGTATGGCCATTCTGCTTAGAGATTCCCTTAAAATCATATATTCTTTCAGGGAGCAAGGTCATCTCTCTACAGATCTGGGTTTCATTTATAAAACTTTATATGGAATTTTTACTTCAAGTGTATTTCCTCAAACTTGCTTAGTACTCTGAATACAGATCACTTGCCTTGTCTCCGAAAGTCACGACTTCCATAGAGTTTTGGGAACTGTTCGCTCATTTCCACCCTAAAATTGCCACTTTCTACTAAACTAAAGGTAAAATATAACTTGAAAACTACCACTTCATGACATCACAAGGTGGAACATAGTATTTTGGGCTTTGGATATGTAGACAGATGAATAATGCAGTTACTCAAACATGTGTGAATAAAACAAAACACAATTCCAGGTCTGTTTTTGATGAGGTAACAACATTCTTCTTAAAAATGCTTTTCTCCATGGAGATGTTTCACCGTATGGCATTAAACCTTTCTATCTTCACGGAGACCAAATGAAACCAAGTTACAGGTCAGCTCTGCGGAGAGGCAACCCCGCTCACAATCAGAATCCCTGTTTTTCTAGGAATTTTTGAGCTATAAAACCACCTGTAATCTACTAAATGTAAGGTAGAGCTGTTTAATGTCATACTGTGGAACATTCCAGACAAAGGAGTGGCATACCCATAGAAACGGACCTCCAACCCAAAAGTTACACATTGCACATTTTAAAGCTCACAAGAGTCAATTTTTTGTAATATAAATTTAATTAACAATTTAAAACAAAATAATATATTTTTGAATGATAGAACGAGAAGCTGAAACCCACAAAATCTACGAGAATTGTGACCAAATGTTAGTGAAATTAAACCAGATGCCCTAGCCAACGCAAAACTTGTAAATGAAATATATCGCGTTACGACTTGTTTTTCTATTGACACAGAGAGCGTGTTTTCAGTTGAGTAGCACAATCTTGGCGAGTGGTTTTAATTTGATGCGCTATAAAAATGCCCTGCTTTATGTAATCCAGCTCTGCCGTCTCCCTCTCCTCTGCACACCCGTGAGTCAGACCTAATCCCAGGCCTGGATTTGGGACTCTGCAGCCTCTCCATTGTCACTGTGGTGTTTAAAGGGTCCATATTACACTGATCTATGTTATAACGGTAGCTGTTAACCTAAAAACTACCACTTCATGACATCACAAGGTGGAACAGAGCATTTTGAGCTTTGGAGATGTAGACAAACTAATAATAGAGGGTTACTCAAACGTGTTAACAAAACAAAACACAACTCCTGGTATATTTCTGAGGAGGTAAAAGCATTATAACATGACTTAAAGTTCATAAGATGGTAGAACGTGACGCTGAAACGCATATCTTTACAACCAGTGTTAGTGAAATTAAACCAGATGTCCTAACTCTGCCTTCTCTTTTTGTGCACACCCATGAGTCAGACATAATCTCAGGCCTGGATTTGGGACTCGGCTGTCTCTCCATTGTCATTGTGGTGTTTAAAAGTGGACAGTCCCAGCTCTCTAGATATGACTCCTACAGTGTGGTTATAGCTCCTACAGTGTGAATATGGCTCCTACAGTATGGATATAGGACTCCTACAGTGTGAATATGGCCCCGGAGCGCAGATAAACTAGGGTGTGATCATTTAGAGCATAACAACAGCAGCGGCATTGGCAAAGTGAAGCCAAAAACAAAAATAGAAATGAGAGAATGAGTAAGAAAACCTGGATTATGTGAGATTTTCAGATAGACTGTGAAACCTTGGTGTTTTATTTGTTTCTTGAGAAACTTTGGCGGTGTGGACCTATTGGGTTATTATTGATATGTATTACCATAACTTGTTTCTCAGTCCTTTACGTTATGCTTTTGTTTTTGACATGCCTCTCTCTGACTGGTTAATCCGCCTGTCAATCACACCCTCTGAAATCAGGGAGACAGGATACAGCTCAAGACCCACTCGTCTTTATAAAGTTTTGAAATACAACTCTGAGTTATATGTAGCTAATTAAGAGTGAACACTGTTGTAACATGATTAAAAGCCAATTTAAAGGTGCACTGTGTAACTTTTCTGGTGGGGTTATAGCTCCTACAGTGTGGATATGGCTCCTACAGTGTGGATATATGGCTCCTGCTGTGTGGAAATGGCGCCCATAGCGTGGATACTATATGGCTCCTACAGTGTGGATATGGCCCCTACAATGTGGTTATATGGCTCCTTCAGTGTGGTCATAGCTCCTACAGTGTGGATATGACTCCTACAGTTTAAATATGACTCCTACAGTATGGTTATATGGCTCCTACAGTGTAGATTTGGCTTGTGCAGTGTGAATATGGCTCCTACAGTGTGGATATAGGGCTCCTACAGTGTGAATATGGCTCCTACAGTGTGGATATATGGCTCCTACAGTATGGTTATAGCTCCTACAGTGTGGGTATATGGCTCCTACAGTGTGGATATGACTCCTACAGTGTGGTTTTATGGCTCCTACAGTGTGGTTATATGGCTCCTACAGTGTGGTTATGGCTTTTACAGTGTGGATATATGGCTCCTACAGTGTGGATATGGCCCCTACAGTGTGGATATATGGCTCCTACAGTGTGGATATATGGCTCCTATAGTGTAGATATGACCCCTACAGTGTGAATATGACTCCTACAGTGTGGATATGATTCCTACAGTGTGAATATGGCTCCTACAGTGTGGTTATATGGCTCCTACATTGTGGTTATAGCTCCTACAGAGTGGCTTTGGCTCCTACAGTGTGGTTTTGGCTCCTACAATGCGGATATGGCTCCTACAGTGTGGATATATGCCTCCTACGGTGTAGATATGGCTCCTACAATGTGATTATATGGCTCCTACAGTGTTGATATGGCCCCTACAGTGTGGATATATGGCTCCTACAGTATGGTCATAGCTCCTACAGTGTGGGTATAGCCCCTACGGTGTGGTTATGGCTCCTACAGTGTGGTGTGGTTTTATCGCTCCTATAGTGTGGTTATAGCTCCTACAGTGTGGATATGGCTCCTACAGTGTGGATATGGCCCCGGAGCGCAAATAAACTAGGGTGTGATCATTTAGAGCATAACAACAGCAGTGGCATTGGCAAAGTGAAGCCAAGGACAAAAATAGAAATGAGAGAATGAGTAAGAAAACCTGGATTATGTGAGATTTTCAGATCTTTGACGGTGTGGACCTATTGGGTTATTATTGATATGTATTACCATAACTTGTTTCTCAGTCCTTTACGTTATGCTTTTGTTTTTGACATGCCTCTCTCTGACTGGTTAATCCGCCTGTCAATCACACCCTCTGAAATCAGGGAGACAGGATACAGCTCAAGACCCACTCGTCTTTATAAAGTTTTGAAATACAACTCTGAGTTATATGTAGCTAATTAAGAGTGAACACTGTTGTAACATGATTAAAAGCCAATTTAAAGGTGCACTGTGTAACTTTCTGGTGGGGTTA
Organism: Taenioides sp. WSHXM2023; assembly: GCA_029959045.1. Classification (NCBI taxonomy): domain Eukaryota; kingdom Metazoa; phylum Chordata; class Actinopteri; order Gobiiformes; family Gobiidae; genus Taenioides; species Taenioides sp. WSHXM2023. The sequence continues at coordinate 4,097,019 of CM057089.1, read as the reverse complement.
TAGCTCCTACAGTGTGATCATGGCTCCTACAGTGTGGATATGGCCCCTACAGTGTGGCTATGGCTCCCACGGTGTGGTGTGGTTTTATGGCTCCTACAGTGTGATGTGGTTTTATGGCTCCTACAGTGTGATTATATAGCTCCTACAGTGTGGATATGGCCCCTACAGTGTGGCTATGGCTCCCACGGTGTGGTGTGGTTATGGCTCCTACAGTGTGGTGTGGTTTTATCGCTCCTACAGTGTGGTTATAGCTCCTACAGTGTGGATATGGCTCCTACAGTGTGGATATGACTCCTACAGTGTGAATATGGCTCCTACAGTGTGGATATGATTCCTACAGTGTGAATATGGCTTCTACAGTGTGGTTATATGGCTCCTACATTGTGGTTATAGCTCCTACAGAGTGGCTTTGGCTCCTACAGTGTGGTTTTGGCTCCTACAGTGCGGATATGGCTCCTACAGTGTGGATATATGCCTCCTACGGTGTAGATATGGCTCCTACAATGTGATTATATGGCTCCTACAGTGTGGATATGAGTCCTACAGTTTGAATATGACTCCTACAGTGTGGTTAAATGGCTCCTACAGTGTGGATATGGCTCCTACAATGTGGTGTGGTTTTATGGCTCCTACAGTGTGATTATATAGCTCCTACAGTGTGGATATGGCTCCTACAGTGTGGATATGTCTCCTACAGTGTGAATATGGCTCCTGCAGTGTGGTTATATGGCTCCTACATTGTGGTTATATCTCCTACAGTGTGGCTATGGCTCCTACAGTGTGGTCATAGCTCCTACAGTGTGGTTTTGGCTCCTACAGTGCGGATATGGCTCCTACAGAGTGGTTATATGGCTCCTACAGTGTGGTCATAGCTCCTACAGTGTGGATATATGCCTCCTGCAATGTGGATATGGCTCCTACTTTTTTGAAATTTCACTTCTACAGTGTGGTTTTATGGCTCCTACAGTGTGGTTATAGCTCCTATAGTGTGGATATGACTCCTACAGTGTGGCTATGGCTTTTGCAGTGTGGTTTTAGGGCAATTACAGTGTGGTTATAGCCCCTACAGTGTGGTTATGGCTCCTACAGTGTGGTGTGGTTTTATGGCTCCTACAGTGTGCCTATGGCTCCTACAGTGTGGTTATAGCCCCTACAGTGTGGTTATGACTCCTACAGTGTGGATATGCCCCCGGAGCGTAGATAAACTAGGGTGTGATCATTTAGAGCATAACAACAGCAGTGGCATTGGCAAAGTGAAGCCAAGGACAAAAATAGAAATGCGAGAATGAGTAGGAAAACCTGGATTATGTGAAATTTTCAGATAGACTGTGAAACCTTGGTGTTTTATTTGTTTCTTGTAGAAACTTTTGCGGTGTGGACCTATTGGGTTATTATTGATATGTATTACCATAACTCAGATACATTAATATTGCATTAGTCTTACTTTGCTTTTTCCAGACTCTCTACAGTTTTATGCATTATTCATTCTCACCATACTTGATAGTGGTAAGCTGCAGTAACTACAGCTGCCCTGGGACAAACTGACGGAAGCGAGGCTGTTTTTACGTGGTTTTTTTTTTTCTCGTGTAAACTGCCATGCTTTTGTTTGAGCATACGTCTCTGACTGGTTAATCCACCTGTCAATCACACCCTCTGCAATCAGGGAGACAGGATATAGCTCAAGACCCACTCGCCTTTGTAAAGTTTTGAAATACGACTCAGAGTTATATGTAGCTAATTAAGAGTGAACACTGTTGTAACATTAAACCAAAGATGTTCATTTTGTCTTCTTATGTACTTTAACTTCATGGGTTCTTTTTTAAAGACAATATAGTAAAGTGTATTTACCTTGTTGACATGTTTCGGCTGCTGCATCTTCAGAACTGTCACTGGTGTTGGTGGTGACGTGTCGTACATCAGCCGTTGTTACTTCCTGTAGGCGTGGTCAGCTGTTGTTACTTCCTGTAGGCGTGGTCAGCTGTTGTTACTTCCCATAGGCGTAGTCAGCTGTTACTTCCTGTAGGCGTGGTCAGCTGTTGTTACTTCCCATAGGCGTGGTCAGCTGTTGTTACTTCCTGTAGGCGTGGTCAGCTGTTGTTACTTCCTGTAGGCGTGGTCAGCTGTTGTTACTTCCTGTAGGCGTGGTCAGCTGTTGTTACTTCCCATAGGCGTGGTCAGCTGTTACTTCCTGTAGGCGTGGTCAGCTGTTGTTACTTCCCATAGGCGTGGTCAGCTGTTGTTACTTCCTGTAGGCGTGGTCAGCTGTTGTTACTTCCTGTAGGCGTGGTCAGCTGTTGTTACTTCCTGTAGGCGTGGTCAGCTGTTGTTACTTCCTGTAGGTGTGGTCAGCTGTTGTTACTTCCTGTAGGCGTGGTCAGCCTGATGGACCTGGCAGGTCGCTCAGATTGACTACACCTCCGGTCACCCGGTGCTCTCTGGAGGAGGGTGTTCCGGTTGTGTGAAAGGAGGAACGCTCCATCATCACGGTTAAGGCACAGACAGGCTAGGCACAGACAGCATTATGACTTGCAGCTTGCAGCCGAAACATGTCTGTATTGTCTTTAAAAAAGAACCCAAGAAGTTACTGTTGTAACATGATTAAAAGCCAATTTAAAGGTGCTTTGTGTAACTTTTCTGGTGGAGGGCCATTATCTGCTTGTTTCTTGTTTATGGATATGTCATTCCTCTACCTGGAATGTTCCACAGTGTGACATTAAACAGCTCTGTCTTACATTTATTCAATTACAGGTGGTTTTAGAGCTCAAAAATACCAACAGAAAAACTGTGACTCTGACTCTGACTGTCAGCGGGGTTGCCTCTCCACAGATCTGACCTGTAACTGGTTTGGTATCCATGACGATAGAAAGGTTTAAAGCCATACTGTCAAACATTCCAGGCAAAGCAATAACATCTCCGGAAAAGTTACACAATGCACCTTTAAGTCGGTTGTATACAGTATGTCCCCTTTAAATTTTTTCTTTTACCCTTCTTGTCCTAAAATGTAACCTTTATTTTGTTCTCTAAATGTCACCGAACAATTTGGACACTTTGAAAAGCGTGCCAAGCATTTCTCCATTCACCACCGTCTCACACAAATCTATACAAACCTGAACACCTGTATTGTAAACTGTGCCAGAATATCCCCCATTTTGTGCTGCCTAATGCGGGACACAGCCAGCCTTTGATCGGGGATTTCATTTTATGCATTTCTTTTTCTCCACCGTGGTTTAGCAAGAGGTGGTGAATTGATTGTGCCTGGCCTACTTTCAGAGGAGCGTCTCCGAGTGCGCAAACTGCTAACTCCCAGCCCCGAAATATATATCGAGTGATTAACATGACAAACTGTCTCGGGGGTGGCTTTAAGGAGCGGAGGGCTGTAGCCAGGATGAAATCTATACAGAATAAATAGTCCTAATGTGAAATTATGAGTGCGTAAAACTGTGACTCAGGACCTGGCAACGCTTGCAGAATCCATACCTAGCTCTATTGGACTTACAGTGTGTCCAATCACCGGGAGAATTAGTGACTTCAGAGAGGGCAGCACAGTATACTGATAAAGTACTGATATTGTAAAGAAACAGTGGAACTAATATGAATATCTCTCTAGAAAGATTCACATCGTCCAATCAAATTTGTTTATTTCAGTGACGCATATGAAACAAAGGAGCTCATTGGTCGTCCATCATTTTGAACAAAATCATTATGTATTATGTTATTATTTATTTAGTGCTAGAGTTTTGTGCTTTGCTCATTGATTCTGAAATCAGCAATATTGTTCAGTTCCTTCCTCGTAATCAGCCATATTTGTTTTGATATGGACTGACCATGTGGTGTTTCTGACTGGCTAATGCACCTGTCAATCCTGCCCATCTGAACTTCACCGGAGATCAGACTCATATCATCGAAAATTACTGGAGAGGCGTTTATTCTGGATCCCAGGCAACCAATATATTGTATTATTTTTATATTGTTCTTATACTGTACATTGCAACACTGGAATTTCCCCAGTGTGGAACAAATTAAGGTTCTCTTATCTCTTATATTCACAAATTGCAATTGCAGTAGTATTAAAGCATGAGCAAAGACTTAAATTATCGATCAATCAATCAATAACATATTATTAGTTCCCTGAGGAAGTAAGTGAGGCAGTAAAATATAATAATAATAGACAAAACAAACAAAAGTGTTAGCAGGTAGAGTCATCAGATCTAGTGTCAGGGCATTTTGAGGGGAGTAACATCCCTCATGACAAAAGTGTCCTCCTGTGTCCTCTGTGAACTCTGGATACACAACAGGAAAGCCTCAAAATAAACAGTTTATTGGTTAACGCTTCAGGCTTATCACCCATTTCATTTTCACTTGTAAGTAAACGTTTAGTTCATGATGAATTTAAATCTGTGTTAATGGTTTATTAAGGCTAATTAGAGGCAGGGCTGGGAATCAGAGGGTCCCTCACGACTCAATACAACACTCGATATATGGCTCACGATACGATATTATCACAATATGGCGATACATGTGATAACTGATATACTGTATTAGACTGTATTTGACATATTTTAAACTTTTTACTCTTATTATTATTTGTGCTGCTGATGACCTGGACCTGAGTGCAATGTTTGGTTTCTGTGTATTTTTTATACTGAAATGACAAATTCTGATTCTGTTGATATTGATACTCTGTGATATATGACTGTTTTTAAGAACCAAATTAAGCAACACTATTTCTTTGTTAAACCACAACCTGTGCAAAGATTTTATGAAATGTATGTATTTTAATCATCAAAACAGTGAATATGTCAAGTGTATGGCATAAACAAGTTCCCTTCCACTAAATAAGCCACACAACTGTAGTGTGGTCACAAAAAATGCTAAAAGATACAAAAAATAATAGCGATATATCCATAAAACAGCCCATGATAACAATACTGTATATGGTTTTTTTTATATCGATATTTCAGTATTTTTGCACACCCCTAATTAGTGGTGTACTTGTTGTATAGTGTTACCGTTTGTTACAATTGAAAAATGTATGTAGTAGTTTGCAATATAATATAACGTTTTGCTATTATTATTATTTATTTTAATTTATTTATTTATTTTTATTCCTTATTTTCTTTATTTTGTTTACAGTTTGCTTGGCTTGTCTACAATACATTTACTAAATTACAAATCCTAAATAATAATAATAATAATGATAATATAATGTTTTGTATTTTTTATATAATGCACTGAGGATAAAGTGGATAAACACATGGGCACAATATTGGTCCTTTATATGGTCGTTAGGACATGTCAGACTGTCCTTCTATTAGAGAGAAAGTGGGATGGGCAGACAAACCAGGCTATTAAAATGCTATACAGTCCCATAATATCTCTCCCATTCTGTTCAGATTTGCCTGACAGCTCTGACAGAGAATGTCTGTTCTGTACTTTCTGTCCAACTGACAAAAAATGGCCTCCATCAAGATGGTTTTTCATCACTCTAAAATATTTCTGTCACAGCTTTTCATCACACGCTTTGGTCCCACTGCCTGGATTCACAACTGAATGTCCCGAAACTGCCGTATAGATGTGAATGCAATCTGTTTAAAGGTGCATTACGTGACTTTTCTGAAGGGGGGGGGGGGGGGGGGGGCAGTACATGGTTGACTCCATAGAGATGTTTGCTTGTTCCATGTTTCACAGTATGGCATTAAGATAAGATAAGATATGCCTTTATTAGTCCCACAGTGGGGAAATTCCAGTGTTGCAACGCACAGTTCAAGAACAGCAGGAAAATGGAGCATGCAATAAAACAAGATAATAGATAATGGCTAAAAAAAGAATAATTTAGAAATAGACTTAAAGATAGACTCTAATTTTGTTTTGGTGGAGCAAAAATATAAAATACAAAATATAAAATACCAAAAAATACTATTATGTACAATAAAAGTAACAGTGCAGTATATGAACAGAGTAAATCTCAGTAAAGTGACTTCAGTATATTATGTTATTTACAGTAATGACTATGTTTATGTACAGACAGGATAAATATCAGTAAAGTGACATGAGTGAATTGTACCAGAGGTCTTCAGTATTGCACATAGATAGAGTTGAATGACACATGTTCAGTGTTAACAGTGTTCATTGTACAGTCTAACAGCAGCAGGAAGGAAAGACCTGCGAAACCTCTCCTTCACACAGCGAGGGTGAATCAGTCTGTCACTGAAGCTGCTCTCCAGAGCAGACAGGGCGTCCTGCAGGGGGTGACACTCATGGTCCAGCATAGAGATGACTTTAGCCAGGACCCTCTTGTCCCCCACCTGCTGCACTGAGTCCAGAGGACAGCCCAGGACGGAGCTGGACTTCTTGATGACCTTGTCCAGCTTCTTCCTCTCCCTCTCTGTGATGCTGCTGCTCCAGCAGACCACACCGTACAGGATGGCTGATACCACCACAGAGTCATAGAAGGTCTTCAGGAGTGGCCCCCTCACTCCAAAAGACCTGAGTCTCCTCAGGAGATAGAGCCGACTCTGGCCCTTCCTGTACAGTGCATCTGTGTTGTGAGTCCAGTCCAGTTTATTGTTCAGATGCACACCCAGGTACTTGTAAGAGTCCACTCTCTCAATGTCCCTTCCCTGGATGTTCACTGAGGTGACAGTAGAGTGGCGTCTGCGGAAGTCCACCACCATCTCCTTGGTCTTCCCTGCATTGATGATGAGGTGGTTCTGCTGACACCAGTCCACAAAGTCCTGCGCTAGTCCTCTGTACTCCACATTGTCATCATCCTTAATGAAGCCAATGATGGCAGAGTCATCAGAGAACTTCTGCAGGACGCAGCTGTCCGTGTTGTGTCTGAAGTCTGCAGTGTAAAGTGTGAAAAGAAAGGGCGCGAGGACCGTGCCCTGGGGCGCCCCCACACTGCAGGTCAGTAGGTCAGACACGCAGTTCTTGGCTCTCACAAACTGGGGCCGGTTTGTGAGGTAGTCCAGGATCCAGTCTGCCAGGTCACAGTCCACACCGGCAGTCTCCAGTTTGTCCCTCAGGAGCAGTGGCTGGATGGTGTTGAAAGCACTGGAGAAGTCAAAGAAGAGAATCCTCACAGTGCTGCCGGGGTTCTCCAGGTGAGACAGTGAGCGGTGCAGCAGGTAGATGACGGCGTCCTCCACTCCGATGCCAGGCCGGTATGCAAACTGCAGCGGGTCCATCGCTGAGCTCACGGTGGAGCGGAGGTGGCCAAGGACCAGTCTCTCCAGTGTCTTCATCAGGTGCGATGTTAGAGCCACCGGCCTGAAGCTGCTGGGGTCTTTAGCGTGCGGTGTCTTAGGCACTGGTACCACGCAGGAGGTCTTCCAGAGTTGTGGTACCACCCTCAGCTTAAGGCTCATGTTGAAGACATGCTCCATAACTCCGCACAGTTCGTCTGCACAGGACTTAAGGAGCCTGGAGCTGATGCCGTCTGGTCCTGCTGCCTTCCTGGGTCTGATCTTCTTGAGCTCCAGTCTCACCTGGGCTGTAGAAAATGACAGTGGCAGGCTGGGGGGATGGGTGAGTCCATGTGTAGTGGTGGGCTGAAGAGCAGAGGCAGAGGTGTGAAGAGGTGCAGGAGTTCCCCATTGTCCAGCTGGGGAGGTGAGAGCTGGCAGCTGGGTGGGGGGAGTGGTGGGTGATTGATCAAATCTCAGGAAGTGAGAATTGAGCTCATTCACCCACCGCAGATCCCCCTCCGTCTGGGCAGGAGGCGCTTTGAAGCCTGAGATCGTCTTGAGGCTTCTCCACACCCCCTGGATGTTCTTCTGCTGCAGCTGTTGCTCCATCCTTCTCTTTTGACTGGCTTGGCTCGTCCTGATTTTCCTCCTCAGCTCTTTCTGTGCAGCCTTCAGCTCCTCCTTGGTCCCTGACCTAAAAGCTCTCTTCTTCTCCTTCAGCAGAGCTTTTATGTCAGGGTTAATCCACGGCTTGTTGTTTGAAAAACACCGCACCGTCTGGGAGGGGACGATGTTTTCAAAACAAAAGTTGATGTAGTCCGTGATGCACTCTGTCACTGCATTGATGTCCTCCCCATGTGGGTCACAGAGCTCTGTCCACACTGTGGTGTCAAAACAGTCTCTCAGAGCCTCCTCACTCTCAGCAGTCCACTTCTTCACCACACGGGGCACCACAGGCTGTCTGTGCACAATAGGCTGGTACACAGGCCGCAGATGGACAATGTTGTGGTCCGCTCTACCCAGGGGAGGCAGTGGGGATGAAGAATAAGCCTCCTTGGCGTTGGCAAAAAATAAATCCAGTGTTTTATTGTCTCTTGTGGGGCAGGTAACATACTGGGTGTATGTAGGCAGAACAGGTGCAGGAGATGCATGGTTGAAGTCTCCAGAAATCAGGAAGAGAGCCTGTGGATGCTTTGTTTGGAGTGTGCTCGTACAGGAGTGCAGTGTGTCACATGCTGTCTCAGCATTAGCAGAGGGAGGAACATAGACAGCGATCACTATCACATGTGAGAACTCCCGGGGCAGATAATATGGCCTCATGCTAACAGCCAGCAGCTCAATGTCTCTGTTACACAGCTGTTCCTTCACTGTACAGTGTCCAGCTTTGCACCACTTCTCATTCACAAACAGAGCCAGACCTCCTCCTTTCTTCTTACCACTCTCTGCCGTCCTGTCTGCGCGCAGCAGGTGAAAGTTGTCCATAGCAATAGCTGAATCCGGGATTTGCGGGGTCAACCAGGACTCCGTGAAAAGCATGATGCTGCTGTCTCTGTATTCCCGCTGATATCGCGTGAGCGCCGCTAATTCGTCCGTCTTGTTCGAAATAGACTGCACGTTTCCCGCGATGACAGAGGGGAGCACAGGTCTGAAGCGTCTCTTCTTTTCCCGGAGTTTGCGTCCAGCACGTCGGCCCCTGCGCGTCTTCCGTAGCAGCTCTGCCGGGATGTCATGGCGGTCTCGGGGAAACACTACAGCGCAGCGCAGCGCTAACAGCTGATCCCTTGTGTATACAATGGGGGGTCGCGGGCCCACGCACATCGCGCCGGTGAAAATTGGCGAAAATCCAACAAAAGAAAAGTTGAAGCGAAGCAGAACCAACGCGTTTCTGAAGTACTTAACTTTATACACACTATTTACAAAAAGTACAAACACACAAAGAAGGTAAAGAGCAAAAAAAGTTGGAAAATAGAGGAGCGCGATGCAACCAGCTGCGGCTCTCACCAGCGCCGGAAGTGCAAAGGTCCTATATTACGCAGAATTGACTCTTGTGAGCTTTAAGCCATGTTTGAGTAACCCTGAAATGTATGGATGTCTACATCAACTAAGCTCAAAATGCTCTGTTCCACCTTGTGATGTCATGAAGCAGTAGTTTTCCAGTTAACAGCACATTTTACCTTTTGTTCAGTAGAGATTGGCAATTTCTGGACTGAAAGGATCCAAATAATTCTTGAGAAGGTGTATGGAATTTAAAAACACAGTGGAACATTTCTTGTATTACCACATGACATCACAAGGTGGAACAGAGTGTTTTCTGTTTGAGAGAAGTACTCAGCTTAAATATGCAGGGTTTGATCAGAAAACTGTAATATGGGCACTTTAAACAAATCTGTCTCAAATGCGTTCAGTTGGGATTGGGTTTATTGTTCAAAGATCAGTTGAGAAATAGGCATTCTTTGTGTGAGTGTATTTGCCTCTCAACAGATCTGACCTGTAACTTGGCCTGATGGCGTCACCTGCTTGGAATCATGAAGATATGTAAGTTTAAAGCCATACTGTGGTACATTGAAGGCAATGCAATTCGCAACATCTCCATAAAGACTTAGAGAGAGTACAGATGTATTGTAAGCATCTTATGAGCGTTTGTAGCATCAGGAAGTGAGCTCTTAGCATGCTAGTTGTTGTTAGCTTTACAGTGATGCCAAAATTTTGCTCTGGTCTGTGAGAGTTGTGGAAAGTGCTCATAAACTCATCATGGTGAATAATTAGAATGTTCAGAATGCATAAGATAAGTAGATGCCTTTCAGATAAGTCAGGTGGAGTGTTTTGCCCAATGACACACCAAAAATATTAACTATTTTAGGATGATCAAACCAGCACTCTTCCCAATATAAAGCAGTCCCTCAAACACCGCAGTCTTGTCTCCTTTCTCCTTTTTGTGTATTTTTTACAGCTGAACAAGCCTAAGTATTCAGGGGCTGTAGAGCTTTGCAGATATGAAAAAATACCTGAAAAGAATATAAAATCTATGGAACTGTGACACGAAAAGTCCAAATATTCAAGTGGAGCTAGCTTGTATTATTTTTTCACATTCTTAAGAAAGTAAAAGTCAGCTACAGCGCCTTTTAATTCCTTTCACATAAGTCAGGTGGAGTTTTTTGCCCAATGACGCAACAAAAATATGAATTACCTTGGGATTATCGAACCGGCAACCTTCCGATTATAAGGCAATTCCTCAAACACACTGTCGCAGTCTTTCAATATCTTCTTTTCTTTCTTAGGCTTAAGTTTGGGGGGCTATAGAGCTTTGCAGATATGAAAAAATACCCGACAATAATGTAAAAAATATCGAACTGTGACAAGAAAAGTCCAAATATTATGAGTGGAACTAGTTTGTATTATTTTCTCACATTTTTAAGACCGTAAAAATGAGGTACTGCTTCTCACTTAAGTTGGATGGCGTGTTTTGCCCAATGACGCCACAGAAATATTAGCTACCTTGGGGATATCGAACTAGCAACCTTCCCGTTATGACCCAATTCCCCAAACACACCGCTGCAGTCTTTCAGCATCTGTAAGCCTAACGTTTCGGGGGCTGTAGAGCTTTGCAGATATGAAAAAAATACCTGACAAGAATAGAAAATAATGGAACTGTGAAAAGAAACATCCAAATATTATGAGTGGAGCTAGCTCGTGGAGAAACCACGAGGTGCTGTTTATTCACACCGCGGCTGAGAAATGAAGTTGGTCTTGTCTCAAACACGAATGATACTGCTTTTGATTTATTCGGAGATGGAAAACGCAGAAGCCAAAAGAGGTTTATCCTGAAGGCTGGCAGGGTGAGCAGGTGTGAGTGTGACAGATGTTCTCCACCGGGAAAATGATGGCCGATAAGAACTCTGCAAGCACTGTATACAGCACGAATCAAATCCAAAATCCATACAAGCTTATTTGTGTAGCGCATTTTGCAAACGAGATTCACATAGTAGTAATATAAAAGTAACGTTAAGATCTGAAGAAGCATTCACACCTGCAGTTTGACCTGGGAATTAAAGGTCTGAGATTACACAAAATTGCCATGTTATAATGCCGTTACCTCATCAAAAACATGCCAGGAGTTGTGTTTTATTTCATTCGCATGTTTGAGTAACCCTTTATTTAGTCTGTCTACATCTCCAAAGCTCAAAACGCTCTGTTCCACCTTGCGATGATTGGAGAGATTGGCAAATCTAGGGCTGAAATCATCCAAATGATTCTAGTGAAGGTGTATGGAGTTTAAAAACACCGTGGAGCACTTCCTGCACACAACATCTGAGTGTTAGAGAATAACTCACACTAACTGCAGGGTTTGTGTGGTAAGCATGTGTGAATGTAACAAAACACAACTCCAGGTCTGTTTGTGATGAGGAAACAACATTATAATAGAGATCAGAAAATAGCCTAATGTGGGTTCTTTAAGAGTACTGCAAAGTGATTTTGTGTAACTCGCAAAAAGTAGAAAAGTACAAACTAAAGTCTATCACTTTCATTCATTTTGTATACGCAGTTCTTGTAATTGTAATTAAAAAATACGAGACGGTTCATTCATCATTATTACATGTTCCAGTGGTGATTGCGGTTTGTTTTTTTGACCAGCTGACCTCTTCACATGTAAATACTGTCAGCCATATTGAACTATCTTAACCTTTAGCCTGCTCCCCCGAGATCAGCTGCTGCTTTTTTTCCTTGTGAATTTACGCAACACACGCTCTAAACTGGACTTTTACGTAATTATTCCATTAACACAATATTATTCAACCCACAGCCGACAGTCTCCTCATTACGTCCCAGCCCCATAGACTTACATTCAAGTTATTACGCGTCACACGTCACTTAAACAAGTATATTTGTTTTAAAGATCGAGGGAGGTGAAAATGTGGTTAAGTGGACGCTCTGCGGATAATAGGCGGTGGGGCTAACGCTGACCTTTAGCCTCAGCGCTCCCGGGGGACTTGCACTGTGCACCCCGGTGTCCGCAAATCCACGTTCGGAAGTGGCTAATTACTGGAAATCAATGGAAAGGCTGGGGGTGCCATATCAGAGGTAACAGTGATGAGTGGAGGCCAGAGGAGCAGGGGAGATACAGTGGATAGGTCTTTGTTGTGGTTTTTACAAAGCTGATACTATGAGTTACAGTGTTTTTGGAATGCTTTTGGTCACTGTAGTTCTATGCTGTTTTTTCTAGCTGTAAAAGGTGTAGAGAAAAAGTCAAATTCAGTCATGATTTCCTGTGCACAAAACCAGCTGGATATGCAGATTAAAGGTCCTGGATTACACCAAACTGACTCTTGTGAGCTTTAAGTCATGTTAAAATGTCGTTACCTCATTAAAACAGACCTGGAGTTGTGTTTTGTTTCATTCACACATGTTTGAGTAACCCTTTATTATTAGTCTGTACATCTCTAAAGCTGTTCCTTGTGATGTCATGAAGTGGTAGTTTTCAACAGCTACCTTTTACCTTAGTAAAGATTGGCAATTCCAGGGCTGAAATTATCCAAATGTTTCTATTGGTGTATGGAGTTTAAAAACACAGTGGATCACTTCCTGTATTTCTGCATGACATCACAAGGTGAATCAGAAGTTTGAAAGAAGAATTCAGCCTAAATCTGCATGGTTTGTGTGTTAAACGTGTGTAAATGAAACAAAACACAACTCCAGGTGTGTTTGTGATGATTAAACTACATTAGAACAGAGATAAGACATTAGGCTCATATGGGCCCTTTAAATGAGACCAATTATTGCAACACAAGAACATTCTATGGATACAAGAAGGTATAGCGGACCCTCCACTAACCATAGTATGTCACTTAAAATAAAAGAATTATGGATGTTTTTATTGCACAAAAACATGTGTCTCTCCATAATTTTCACTCTTTGTCCATGGAAAGAAGTGTATTCTTCCACAGTATGGCATAAAGCTGATCTATTATGGAGAATGTTCTAAAGTATGGCTTTAACTTTATATTTCCATGGTATGCTGCAGGTGACGTGCCACCTCTCAAAGGTTCCATACTATCACTTTAAAGCTATTGGTTTATTACATATGCTGAAGCTTGGAGTCACATTGTGAGCTAACCCAAAGAAAGAGTTATATTTTCCAGCAGATCCCAAGGCTCTTGTTCTGTTATTTCTATAGAAGGATTAGATTCAACTCCAGACTCAGCTCTTTTAAGGCTTAACGTCTGCTGTCCTTCATTCGAGGACATTCACACAGTGTGTATATAGTGTGTATATGAGCTCTGAGACATCTGCAGTACATCCACAACTCTGCTACTCAGGTCCTAATGGAACCAGGAAGTCTCAGGTCTCTGTACTGCCCCCTGTGGCAGAGAATAGACTTTAAAGCAGCTCTATTTCTGTTTGTGTCTCCCCATAGTCAGCACCAAAGTACATCTCTTACATGTTAGTGCCATATGAACCATCTCGCACTCTAAGGTTCTCAGGACCCGGCCTCCTGCTGTAGTCCTGGTTTAATCCTGCTGTAGTCCTGGTTCAATCCCGGCCTCCTGCTGGTGCCTAGCGTCAGGATTAAATGAGTCAGAATTTCAGATTCATGCAGCTAAAACCTGGAACAGTCTTCCTGAACATGTGAAACAGGCCTCTACTTTGACTCCATTTAAATCCAGGCTCAAAACACTTCTGTTACGCCGTACATAGATGATTGAAAGATTTTTACTCCACACTCTTCTCTTTTAATAATAATTTTATGATGATTATTTATGTTTTGAATTGATTATTATGATTTTAATGTCTTTCTTAATCTGTAAAGCTCTTTGTGTACAAATTGTGCTACACAAAATAATTGGCCTTCCCTAACTATTAATTACTGTACATGAATAAATACACCGCATATGGTTTGAAAATAAAGCACTTTTTGGCAATTACTGAAAATTTTAGGCTGGCTCCCAAGTTGTATTGTGGGTGGCAGTGGTTGTGTGGAAAGAAATGTAAGGTTTATTCTTTATCATTGGCTAAATATTCTTTTAAAGTCCCAATTTTATTTAGTGATTTAAGGCACTTAAAGTCCGGGTTAGGTTGAGGTTCAAGTCAAGGTTTTGTCCCAGTCCCTTGATGTGGTTGATTTAGTCCTGGTTTGGTTCTGGTTCCCTGAAATCCTGCCTCAGACCTGGTTTAGTCCTTATTAAACCCCCTTTATCAGTAAGTCTCATTATCACCGTGCCATATTCATATTAGCCTCCATATCCTGAGTTAAACCCTCCATCACTGCCTCTTGTATATTGTGTTTTTGTACTCAGTCATGGAGCTGTAATGTGTATTGATTTCCCTTCACTTTTTGTTGTTGTTATTGTGAGCGTTACATCCCCATTACGTGCCCCTGACTTCACACTCACACTAGAATTACACTGGTCCATATCGCCACAGTATTTTCACTTAAAGGTGCGTTGTGTAACTTTTCTGGTGAAGAGTCCGTCAGATACTTTTCTCCATGGAGATGTTATTGCTTTGTCTAGAATGTTTCACAGTATGGCATTAAACCTTTTTTATCTTCACGGAGACCAAACCAGATCAAGTTACTGGTCAGATCTGTCAGAATGCCTGTTTTTCTAGGTATTTTTGAGCTATAAAACTAAGTGTAATTGAATAAATGTAAAGTAGAGCTGTTTTATGTCATACTGTGGAACATTCCAGGCAGAGCAATGACATATCCATAGAAACAAGAAGGTGACGGACCCCCAAAACAAAAAGTTACACAGTGCACTTTTAAGATGCATATGACAGGTTAGACTACTCATTTCACTAAAACATAGAAAACATCAATATTTAACTAAAATTTTAAACTTTTTTTTTTTTCAAACATAATGCTAACAAGGGCCAAAACTTACATAACAACTGATACTTTGCAGTGACATCACGCTCGGGGTGTTGTGCATGTATCTATGGCGAAATGCTCGTTAGTTACCATGGTGACACAATGCAAATCTTAGCATTGCGTTATTAGATAGTCTCAAAAGTCAAGAAAAACACGAAATGGATTTAAACCACACATTTTCACAGTTTAGATTTTTAACAAAAAGGTGAGCATGACTAAAACTAATGCTAGCTAGCGTAACTCTAAACATTTTTTTGAGAGACTTTTAACAGCACAAATCATTTCTGCTGATGCATCTCCAGCTAAATCAGTTCTTTAAAATATTAACATAAAACTCGAGTTAACTCGAGTTAACTTGAGTTAACAGAGCTTCAGACAGAGCAGTACCTCTAGTTAGCATCACACCACCAGTGAATGTTAATGACATCAGCTGCAAATCCACAATGATATCTCTTTGTATTTTAAAACAGGCTGATTTCAGTCTGGTCCCCACGTCCTTCGTCGGGAGTCCAACGTTTTTCTGTTTTGTTTTTTTTTGTTTGTTTTGTTTTGTCAGCAACAACCATCACCACAACAACAACAACCACAATGACAACCACAACCACCACAACAACAAAAACCACAACAACCACATCCACCACAAAAAACACCACAACAACACCCACCACCACAACAACAATCACAACCACCACAGCAACAACAACCACAAAAACACCACAACAACCACCACCACAACAAAAACCACAACCACCACAACAAGAACATACACAACAACCACAATGACCACCACATCCACCACAACAACAACCAAAATATATTGTGAATTTCCCTTGTGGAGGAATACATTTTGTCTAAGTCTAAGCCAAAGTCTAAGTTTTGGAAAATAAATCTCTAAATTATTATCTGAAAATAAAGAATTACAAAAAAGACTTGCATGTAAATTATCCTTCTCTTTTGAGTTCCGTTTTAGAATTAACCTCTACTCCCTGCATTTTTGTACTTTTTTAGTCTATTTTTTCCCTACAAACTGCCACTTAACTGCTGTAAAACTATGATAAACACTGACCACGGGTACTCTCCAACCGAACAATATCATATTTATAAAAAAACACGAAAACCTGCCATATGCACTTCAAATGTCTTCAGTTTCACAGTGGGGAGATCTGGGCTTCTACATTCTCTGGAAGCCATTGCAGCTTTTCTGTCATTTGCATAAAGCTTTTAAATACATCAGTTCTTAATAGTGTGTCAAAAAGCAACAAGAGCAATATTGGGTAATAGGTTTCACTACAGGGAGCAAAGCGCTGTCTGCAGACCACTGGGTATTAAATTACATTGTGCTGTTAATATCCCAAGGAGCAGGTACGTGGTCAGACAGCACTAAAGGCAGCCAGTTCAAATGAGGCTAAAAACGACAGCTTAGTTGTAGGTTGAGGCAATGGGAGCGATTTAAGTATTAGAATGAGTCTAGTGAAAGGTTGTATAGAGGATTTTCCAAGGAATGAGAAATCCAGTGACTGTTTGTCCTTTTTCAAATGTTGCGCATTTAGCTTTGGCTAATGTTTATCTGGCCCCACCACATCTACAGTTGATGGATTTTCATTCTTTTTGCTGCTGCATCTCTATAATGCTATTTCTGAAACAAACAAACAAAAAAAATCTTCCGTACAACCTTGAAGGTCTATGGATATTAAAGGGCCCATATTACGTCATTTTGTGATCTCTGTTCTAATGTTGTTTCCTCATCACAAACACACCCGGAGTTGTGTTTTGTTTCATTTGTCTGTTTCATTAACACTCAAACCCTGCATATTTAGGCTGAGTTCTTCTTTCAAACAGAAAACCCTCTGTTCCACCTTGTGATGTCATGTGGTAATACATAAAGTGCCCCACTGTGTTTTTAAACTCCATAAACCTTCACTAGAATCATTTGGATGGAATTGCCAATCCGCACTGATCAAAAAGTAAAAGGTAGGTGTTACCTTGACAAACTACCACTCCATGACATCACAAGGTGGAACAGAGCATGGTGTAGCAGGTATGTTTTTGAGGAGGTAACAACATTATAAAGTGTCAATTTGGTGTAATATAGGATGTTTAAAGGTGGACTGCGTAATTTTTCTTTAGGTCTGCCACTTCCTTGCCTCCGTTGAGATGTTATTCCTTTGACTGGAATGTTCCACAGTATGGCATTAAAGTGAGAGCATGAGTGACATAGGTTTGTGGGCGGAGCATTGCACAGAATCTTACTGCTAACCATAAAGAAGGCAAAAGGAGACATTCAATTTGTCAACTGGACAGAGTTTATTTGGTCGAATACGTTTCACAGCTCATCCAAGCTGCTTCTTCAGTTCTAACCATAAAGAACGGTTTGAATAGGGCCCAGGAGAGATCGCTAAATTACTCAAACATGCATGGATGACATCTAAAACCTCTTCAGCAATGGTGGAAAGTCAAAGTACAATACTGAAGTACAAATTTTAGATATCTTTACTTAAGTACATTTTACAGTGGATACTTTTTACTTTTACTTCACTACATTTGAGAGCAGATATCTGTACTTTCTACTCCACAGCATTTTAGATCTGGACTGAAAAAGCTGAGACTTAATTTTAGCACATTTACTTTGAGTTATCGTCCCAACTTTGAGCGAACAAAACACACAAAAACACAAAACAGCCAGAAAAAATCAATCAATCCAATAAACTCATTATCAAAATCACTATATTTCATCCTTTAATTGTTGTGAAACATTTTTTACTCTTTAAGTACATTTTTAAACAGGTACTTTTACTTAAAATTTTTTTCATGCGATACTTTTACTTTTACTTGAGTAATCTTTTGCACCGGTATCTGTACTTTTACTTAAAAGTGCATTGTGTAACTTTTCTGGTGGAGGGTCCGTTAAATACTTTTCTCCATGGAGATGTTATCACTTTGTCTGGAATGTTTCACAGTATGGCATTAAACCTTTCTGTCTTCATGGAGACCAAACCAGACCAAGTTACAGGTCAGATCTGTGGAGAGGCGACCCCGCTCACAGTCAGAATGTCTGTTTTTCTAGGTATTTTTGAGCTATAAAACCACCTGTAACTAAATAAATGTAAAGTAGATCTGTTTAATGCCATACTGTGGAACATTCCAGGCAGAGCAATGACTTACACATACATAGAAACAAGCAGGCGATGGACCCTCCACCAGAAATGTTACACAGTGCACCTTTAAGTAACAAAATTGAGTACTTCAACCACCATGGCTCTTCAGGCACGTTTTTGATGAGGGGACAATGTTATAACATAGTAGAAAGCTAAAAAAAAAAAAAAAAAAAAAAAAGAATAAAAAATTTATGGATTTACTAAAACCACAACACAATTCTTCATTTGTTTTTATGAGGAAATAAAACACTATCACTAAAAGCTCCAAAAGTCAGTGGAGCATATGGGACCTTTAAACTCCTAAAAGGCCCAGTCTAACCGTGACATTGCCGTGAGCCCGGTGAGTTTATTGTAGTTGTTTTAAGATGCACTTTTCCTACAGCTCCCATCAGTCCAGTGTGAGTGGGCTGCCCTCCCACAAGAACAGACAATCTGCTCCTTCATCAACTTTACACATCACAAATGAGCTGTAAACTGTCTGCAAACTCCACCAGCCACACGCGGATCCACTGAACTAACAGGTGCTGAGGGGGGGGTGTGTGATGTAACAGGCAAAATCTGAAACTTTTCGGTCTTTTTCAGTGTTTCTACAAATGGGAATAAAAATATAAGAACTGTCTACTAGCTTACTCATTTGAAGAGCTTTCTACCATGTTATAATGTTGTTCCCTCATCAAAAACATGCCTGAAGTGGGTTTAGATGTCATCCATGCATGTTTGAGTAACTTAGTGATCTCTCCCAGGCTCTATTCAAACACCTGTCAGATTCTGGGCAAAGCTCCGCCCACAAGCCTACGTCACCCACGCTCCCACGCGACAATTCACCGTAAATACAGAAAAAAACATGATACAAAACAATACACTACATGAGATGCGCAGTAGTTTCATTAGCGGGATGCACGCTGCTTGTGTTGTGATAACGCTCTGAAGGGGGAGTGACTCATCGTGGAGAGCAAAAGGGGAGGTGCTAAAAACAACTTATAAAACATGTCAATATGTTGTTTCCAGCAAATGTAGCATTTTCAAACAATAAAAGGGAACATGGTGATCTAAATATACCCCATCGAAGTAGAATACCCCCTCTTTAACTTTCTGGTGGAGGGCCCGCCATCTGCTTATCTCCATGGTGATGTTATTTTTTTGGCTCAGATGTTCCACAGTAGGCTTTAAACCAATTTATATCTTAGACTTATTAAATTCTAGGAGTTTTTTTATTTCGAAACTACCACAAAAACATGCATTCTTACTGTGAGCCGGCCCACCTCTTCACAGATCTGACCTGTAACTTTGGTGATGTGGCTGCCTGTCTCCATGGAGATCCTGTATAACATTCCAGGAAAAAAAAAAAAAAAACAATAACATCTGCATGGAGTCAAGCTGATGGCGGACCTTCTACCAGAAAAGTTACACAGTGCACCTTTAAACAAAACAATGGGTGGAGAGGGGGTAGGTGAAAATGGAATTGTCTAAGCACTCCAACCTCAAATGCAATCCAAACGCCATTATAACATGATTTAAAAAAGAAAAAAAAAGTCAATTATAGATATTTCCCCCGTAATTTTGAAGTGCAGTTCTTCATTCTAATCTTTTCTGTTAAGTTCGGACGCTGTGGTATTCCATCTGTCCTTGCCCAGGTTGAGTGAGTCCATTTTGGGCTTGTCTGAGTGACTGTGCCTCCCTGGTGCTCGGGGCTGTTTGTGTCTGTCTGAGGGAGTAGTGCTGGTCACCTGTCCCCCAGCTCCTCACGCTTCACTGGGCTTCGTCATCACGCCCTCCCCCCTCTGCTCTGGAGCTCTCTGGATCTCTGCTGCCTCACCAAAAAAACACTAAATAAAGATGCATTTCCCTTCACTTCCTTGTCATATTTAAAGAAGGGGTATTTTTACTTCTGTGGGGTATTAACTGCTAACACTTAACATGTTTGCATGTTGCACTTATTGTGCAATGTTCCTGTGCCTTTTAGCTTAGCTTACAGTGTTGTGTTTTTTAGTTGATTGTAAATACTTATTATTATTATTTATCTTGATTTTGATGCATGCTCTTATTTCCTACTGTTCTGTAACTTGCGTTGTGACACTGCAATTTCCCCATTGTGGGACAAATAAAGGATTATCTTATCTTATCTTATCTTAGATCACCATGTTACCTTTTGTTGTTTTGAAAATGATATATATATATATACAGTTTTGTTTTTTGAGCTCAGTTTTTAACATCATATCATGGTATTTTAACCGACTAAGAAGTGCAGCATGTGCAGTTCAAAGGACACAAGTAACAGACTGTTGGATTTTGTGAAATGAGCTGGTTGTTTTTCTCGTATCCATGGAGACCGTGCAAGAGGCTGGCTAAGGGGCTAGCTATGGACATTTGAGATGCTACAGGTTTTTTCACCATATGTGACAGCGAATGTGACAGAAAACCTTCCAGAGGAAACACTTTGAGAGATTGAACCATTTCATCACCAACCGAAGAGCGGAGTGAGAATAAGACCTTTCCTGTTGTGCTCACCTGGCGCCCCCTGGAGGCTGCTGTGATGCTGCAGGACGCAGAGGAGGGCTCTTCCGCACCTCAAACTGCCCTGACACAGATCTGACTCTCCCTGACCAGTCCTCCTGTGAAACTGCACTTTTGTATATTTATGGAGAATTGTCATGTGGAAGCATGGGCGACGTAGGCATGTGGGTCGAGCTTTGGATAGGATCGTACAGCTAGGTAGGAGAATTGTAATAGGGCCTGGGAGAGATCACTAGCTTACTCAAACATGCATGGATGACATCTAAAACCTCTTCAGACATAATATAGGCACAAGTTTTTTCTTGTACCTATATAAATTTTGTTCTTTGTTGAGGACATTCTTTCACCTAAATAACTGCGGTGTTTACGATATGATAATTACGCCACCTCAAATTTTGATGTTGATTTGATTGTGATCAGTTGTGCAGCTCAGAAAAATCCTGGTTTTGTAGCTCACGGAGTTCAAAAAATGTCATTATGCTTTAGTCGATATTTTTCCTGCTTTTTCTTTTTTATAAGATTGTGGCTCATATAAACAGGAAATGAATCAATTTTTTTTTGCCGTTGTCAGCAGAGGAGCCATAAAGAAACAGAAGTGTAGCATGTGCTCCAAACCTGGAATGGCATTAACTGTGAAACACTGAGGACGCATCAAATTATATAGTGTCATTGTGGGTTTATTGCAAGCTGGTTTTATTCATAGGATCTGCCAACCCAAACTGAACCCCAGATTTAATGCTTACTCCACTCAACATTGTGCTTCTATATATTCAGGTTTCTTTCGCAGTTCTGATATGTTTTCCATATTCATGAGCGTATAATTAGATACATTAGATTGAGAATACAAAATCGCTGTGTCTGAATGTCCGCACTATTCCCTACTTATGGCACTATTTAGGGGTCACACCATTTTTAGAGGTTTCCGAATGACCAGTTGGTGAAAAAGTAGTGCACTCAAAATTTCCGACAATGCACCTTGAAAAGTAGTGGTCAATATCGACCACAGTGCACTGTGAGAGTCAGGAAAACAACGGCGTACAGCGACAGGTGTTTAACCTGACGCAACACTTGATTAAAGCAGATAAAAGCGCTGGTTTATAACTCTGTTGATCCTTGATTCTGATTAAAAAAATGTGAAATAAAACGTTCTGGTGTTATACACTTAAGCTCCAGCTATTAAAAGAGCAATAATTTCCACATCTCAGACAAAAAGCAAATAATCTAGTCCGTTTATGTGAAATCTGGCGTGTATTATTATAATTATAATTATAATTATAATAATAATAATTATTATTATTATTATTATTATTAGTCCATAAATGCTTGTGTGTCAGTCTGATCTGATCATTATTTATGACAGAAATCAAGTATTATCAGAGTTTAGCTTTAGACTTTTTTTCACCCAGACGCCAGAGTCACATGACCCGACTGTAGTGATGTGTGTGTCCGAATCGCTCTGTGAATGACGCACTGTAGAGGGCGCTAAAGAGTGCAGGGAGTGTAGGGAATGAGGGGTTAGGGACTAGGGGAGACATTCAGCCAATACTGTATATATCTATTATTTTTCCATGTAATATTGCCATTTGAACTTAAACATGTGTGAGAGGGTTATGTGGGCGTATGCGTAGACTTTTATCATATTGTGGGCTGAATAGAGTTATGGTTAAAGGTGCATTGTGTAACTTTTTCCGTTAAATGCTTTTCTCTGTGGAGATGTTAATGGCTTTGTCTGGAATGTTTCACAGTATGGTATTAAACCTTTCTATCTTTGGACAAACTTTATTGATCCACAAGGGAAATTATTTGGTTAATAATTTACCTTGTGGATCAATAAAGTTTGTCTAAGTCGAAGTAAGTCTATCTTCATGGACACCAAACCAGGCCAAGTTACAGGTCAGATCTGTGGAGAGGCGACCCCACTCACATTCAGAATGTCTGTTTTTCTAGATATTTAGGTATATCTAGGTACAAATTAGACAGAGCAGTGTCTCTGGTTAGCCCCTCTTTCCTTGTCTCCATGGTGGATGAAAAGTTTAATGCTATACTGTGGAACATTCCAAGAAAAGCAGTTACATCTCCATGAAGAAAAGCAGGTAGTGGACCCTCCTCCTTTAAAGGGCCCATGTTACACTATTTTTTGATCTCTGAGCTCTTCTCTCAAACTGAAAACACTCTGTTCCACCTTGTGATGTCATGTGGTGATAAAAGAAGTGCTCCACTGTGTTTTTAAACTCCATACACTTTCACTAGAATCATTTGGGTGATTTCAGCTCTGGAATTTTCCATCTCCACTGAACTAAAGGTAAAAAGTAGCTGTTAACTTTAAAACTACCACTACATCTGACATCACAAGGTGGAACAGAGAATTTTGAGCTTTGGAGATGCAGACAGACTAATAATAAAGTGTTACTCAAATGTGTGAATGAAACAAAACACAACTCCAGGTCTGTTTTTGAGGAGGTAACAAAGGATCAATTTTGTGTAATATAGGACCTTGAAACTCATGTGAATGGAGCAAAACACTGGGGGCCCATCTCTAGATCTTAAGTTAGGTTCATTTTCCATCACAAACCATTCTTCATAAACCCAGACTGACATAGCATTTCCTTTCTCTCTCTTTTCTTCCTCCTTTTTCCGAACGGTGTTATCAAATGTCACCAATCACTCATCCGTCACGCCTCCTTTTTCACAATCTACAACCTCTCCGTCGGAATCTCTGTCTTCCTCTCTTGTTCTCCGTTATCTCTATCTCGGATCGATTTGTTTCTGGTCACAGCGCCCCCCCTCATCTCCTCCTCCTCCCCCTGAACTGTTGTCTAATTACCTCCCTCGTTCTCTCTCTCCGGTGCTGTCTTTCCTGGTTTCTCCGTTTGAAGTGAGGGATGGGCTGGCTCGTCTCCACCGGCTGTCCATAGAATTGTTCTTGCAGATTGTAGCTCTTCTTTGATTTTTGGCTCAGTGGCTCAAACACCAGTTTTCAGTCCAAATGAAGTCCTTTGGGTGCGGAGTGGTAAACATCAAACAAAGTTAAAGAAGAGGAGGTGTAAAGTAGGGTTGTCACGATACTAAAATTTCAAACTTCGATTTTGATACTAAGGAATAAACACTTGAATCTGATTTTCAACATTAAATCATAGTACTTTCTTTTCTGTTTCCATGTGTCCTTATATCAGTGGTCCTGTAGGTTCCATAGTGGTCCATGGGCGTATACTAGTCTATGTGCTCTTATAGTTCTTATGATACAGCTCAACATCATTCTAAAGACATTCAAGAAAGTTTCATTTCTGTCCTTTTAATGGGACTTTTTTAGTATCGATACCTGCTCAAATGAGTGTCGATTAGTATCAGATATATCGATTATTTTCCAGACAATATGTATTTCCATATTACTGACCAATCCACTCATCTGTACTTACATCGTTCTCCAATTTTATTTTCTTCTTCTTATTATTATTATTTTATACACTATCCATCGGAGTTGCATTAAACATCTTGGAGACATGCGTTAAAACTGCATAATGCACGGCTCTTCATTATTTAATGCTTACGTAAAACACACAAGCACAATATGCCTTCTTTTAACGAACAAATTCATTTATTACATCCCATAACCCAGCCTGACCTGTGTGTGTACTTTCAGACACGAACATGCTCTGACTGAACGGGGCGCCAGATAATTTGGTGATCCTTCATCTGAGTCTCATTACAGCGAGACAGTCATTACCTGCTGTTTACAAATCACCGCTGCCTCGCTCAGGTCTGGGCACTGACTCTACTGCATATGATTTCATACAGACCAGCTTACGTCATGAACATGTCAGGGTTTCATCTCAGAGCTAATTTAAATACAGATGAAGCAATGAGACGGATTTGAATGACCTGAATATATGAATTGTCCTAGCAGCTATATGGTGATTTAAACCAGGGCTTATATCCAGATAATACCCAGATAGTAAAGCTAGTATGTAGTAGTATGTTTTCACTACAACTGGTTTTAATAATGAAAAAAAACATCACATACAAAGGATAAAACTGAAAAGTCAAAGAGTAAAATAAAGCAGAGAATGGCACAGTTACAAGTATTAACTAGGGTTGTCGAAAGTATTGAAACTTAGATACGAATCGATACTAAAACTAGTATCGAAACTACATACTTATTTCAGCAGGTATCGATACTACAGACAGAAATTCATGGGACAGAAATTAACCACATAGAGTAGTATATGCCCATGGACCATTATGGAACCTTCCTGGACCACTGAGAGAGTACACACATATAAGACCACATGGGAACAGAAAAGAAAGATTATGATTTAATGTTGAAAATCACATTCTATTGAGAGTTTTTATTATCATGGTGTGAAATCGCTGGTGTTGAAAATCGAATCTATTCCTTAGTACCGAATTCGAGTCTAAAATGTTAGTATTGTGACAGCACTTGAATTAACCATAACCATAACCATAACCATAACCATATGTAACTTAAATAAAAGCATGTCTTTCATTTTGGTAGTTTTTATTTCATAGAAAAAACTTGATGCTTTACAAAACATTCGTCCTTTCTCCGAGCGAACTTGCATTTCTACAAACCTGACTATGTTTTGTCCTGGACATTGACCTCCTCCAGCTTGTTTCCATGGAAATGTTGTTCCTTTGACTATAATATTCCACAGTATGGCGTAAAACTTTTCTATCTCTATGGAGGATGTTTCAGTGTTCCAAAATGATAGTTATTCTTCTGCTAAAGTGGTTTACAATAACCACTTTAAATGACTAAAACTATCACTGTTTCTCTCTTGTCCTCTGCAGAGTCGGAAACACGCCAACAAAGTGCGTCTGTACTACATGCTTCACCCTGTGGACGGAGGCTGCCCTGCCAAGAAACTTCGAACAGACAATGTAAGTGCAACATCTCAAAGAAGTCTTCATTTAGTCCTGCTTTAGACCTGGTTTGGACCTGCTTTAGACCTGGTTTGGACCTCCTTTAGACCTGGTTTGGACCTCCTTTAGACCTGGTTTGGACCTGCTTTAGACCTGCTTTAGATCTGCTTTAAACTGGATTTTGAATGTATTTTGATATTGCTGGTTGTAATCATGGATGCATCATTGCTGCGCCTTCTTCGGTATCTATCTTGGCCTGGTCGAGTTCTGGTGCAGACCTGGTTTTCTCTTGTGGGCGGAGCATTGCACAGAATCTTACAGCTAACTGTAGAGGGTTTGAGTAGGGCCCGGGAGAGATCAGATTACACATTTTCAGCAATATTGCATTTGGATTTGCGATATGTTTAGGACTCTGTTCAGAGTGCACACTGTAAACAACTCCAGTAGTGTTAACATTTGACAGAAGAAATATGAAGATAAACTGATACAAGAATCCCATGTATTTCAGAACGCGTTTGCAGAGGCCTAAACTACAGGGATGACAATATTTCTGTATATAAAGACAGGACATTTTGTTATTTTGCATTTTATCATTTGAATAATTGCAGCCTTTACAATTTGATAGTTATGCCAACTCTGATTGATTTTCGATTTTGATTCTGCTGCTGTATGCTAACTGTTGGCATGCTCTCTCTGAAGCTCTGTTAGACTTTCACCTGAGCTTCGTATTAACACAATCTGACCAGAAAGAGCTGAATTAGCTGGAACTACAACAGTTGAGCTGATTTGTGCGCTTAAACAAGTGTCAATCACATAAAATTAGTCACAAGCTAGCTAGCATTAGCCAACAGTTTTTCAGTGAGTCACTCTCACCTTTTTGCTGAAAATCAAACACATATATGTCACAGATTGATCACAGGCTTCTGAAAATGTGTTGTTTAAATCCACTTTGTATTTTTTCATTTGCGCATCGTATCACCATGGTAACTACTGAACATTCTACCACAGAGATACATGTAGAACACCCCCAACGTGATCTCCCAGCAAAGTATCAATATTGCGGAGCCCCTTTTACAGTCCATTAAATGGGTTATTTTTGCATATTTTATTATTCAAGATGACGCAGGCACACTTTAATGCTCCCTACGACAGCAGACCTCCACTTTACTCGCTCCTAATCTCCACTCACACTCGTCTCCAGTGGACAGCCTGCTCTGTTTTCCTGCTGGGGTTGTTTTGTGTGGACCTTTGGGGTTGTTTTGTGTGTGGATCCTTGGCCTGTCTTCTTTCAGGTTCTCTCAGGGGCAGATAAACAGACAGGGCTCAGTGAGGGTGAGTGTCAGGGCCAACCACTCTGCCACTGCCTCTGCCAAACCTGTTATCAGCTTCACAGACAGCAGACAGCGAGAGGGAGAAAATGAGAGGGAGATGGAGGGGGAGAGAGAGGGAGGAGGGGGGGAGAGGAAAGAGAGAGAGTGAAAGAGGGAAGAGAGAGAGGAGGAGCAGAGAGACAGAGAGGACAGAGACAGAGAGGTAATGGGAGAGAGAGAGAAAAAGAGAGGGAGGGGTGAGAGAGGAAGAGAGAAAGGGAGAGAGAGAAAGTGAAAGAGAGGAGGAGAGAACGATAGATGAGATAAAGGATGAGAGAGCGAGGGAGGGAGGGAGAAAGAAAGAGGGAGAAAGAGAAAATTAGATGGGGAGAGAGAGAAAAATATGAGAGAGAAGGAGAGACAGAGAGAGGGAAGAGAGAGAGGAAATGGGAGAAGGAGAGAGAGAGAAGGAGAGAGAGAGAAGGAGAGAGAGAAAAAGAGAGAGAAGTGAGAAAATAAAGTGAAAGAAAGGAGGAGAGAGATGAGATAGAGGGAGGAGAAAGCAATGGAGGGAGGAAAAGGGAGAAAGAGATAGAGAGATGAGGGGAGACAGAGTGAAAGAGAGGCAGAGAAAGAGACAGATTGTTTGTGTGTTGCTGTGGAGACATGACACTTTTGACAGATCCAATTATGCCTCATGAGTCATTTTGTTGTTGTTTTCTGTGTAAAGGAGGTCTGGAGTTTTATGGAAACTGACAAAACCACAACACCTGAAAAACGGTAAAGACTCTGACTCTGTTAGTTAAGAGAGAGACAGCAGCTCAGTTCATCCTCTGATCCAAAAGTTGGTGGTTAGAATCCCACGCAGATCCACCGACCTGCAGGTTGACGGTGTGATTCCAGCTCTATGTGAAAGCGCCATATACCATTTACCGTTACCTATGACTTTTCCGGTAGAGGTATTTTTGATCAAACAGCAAAATCTACTTGTCACTTGGTAATGTAATTCACATGCTGCTGTTAGGACAGTTAATACGCAACAATAATGTGTCCTGCCACAGCTCTGCAGACGACACTCAGATCTATGTCTCACTGGCAGCAGGGGACAGTGGACTCACTTCGCCATCTCATTCAACAGATCAGTGTGTGGAAGCAAAACAACTTTCTCCAGCTAAACTCAGACAAGACAGAAGTCATCATCTTTGGCCCACAGAAACAAACAGGCACTGTCAGCAGTCACCTCCAATCTCTCTCTCTAAAACCTTCAAATCAGGCTAGAAATCTAGAAGTAATAATGGACTCAGACTTGAACTTTAACAGCCACATCAAATCAATAACATCTGCATTCTTTTTACCATCTAAAAAACAGATCAAAAATCAAAGGTACACTGCCTAAAGAGACTTATCCATGCATTTGTCTCCAGTAGGTTAGACTCCTGTAACGGTCTGTTCACTGTGAGACAGCTGCAGTACATCCAGAACGCTGCAGCTCGGGTCTTGAGCAAATGCGTCCAGTGCTCAGGTCTCTGTACTGCCCCCTGTGGCTCAGAGAATAGATTTAAAGAGGCTCTGCTTGGCACCAAAGTACATCCCTGACATGTTGGTGCCATATGAACCATCTCACACTCTGAGGACCTCAGGGACCCGGCCTCCTGCTGGTGCCCAGAGTCAGGACTACATGGGGAGTCAGCGTTTCAGATTCATGTAGCTAAAACCTGGAACAGTCTTTATGAACATGTGAGAGAGGCCTCTACTTTGACTCACTTTTGTTTAGCTGCGTTCATGATTTAAGCAAACAAATTAAAACAGCTAGGAAAATAAAAACAGTTGATTTTATTCTTTCTGTTGAACAAAATTAAGTAAAAATCAAATCAAGTTTTATCTGAAAATCTGTGTGAAATACTTTTAACTCTTAAAGTACATTTCTAAAAGGGTACTTTAATACTTTTCCTTAAGTAGATATTTTTATGGGATACTTTTGTTTTTATGTGAGTAAGTATCAAAGTCTCAAAATCATGTACTTCTTCCACCATTGAATTCAAAGCAAAGGTGAAGTGATTGGACCCATTTTTTTTTCCATGTATTTGAGCCGCTCTTGAGGTCAAAATATGTCTGTTGTGCCCTTGGGCAAGAAAACCTTCAGCCATTTGTCTGAGTGAGTGCTGGAGGTGGTCAAAGGGGCTGTCGTCAGGGAGCTCCAGGGCTTTTGTGGCAGTAATAGTTTGTAGTTATCCTCCTCACCTAAAGTAGAACTCGCAAAACTGTCCCTTTGTAAAGCAGCTGTACAATGAAAACCAATTTTGAGTGTTAACAAATGTTATATAAAACAACTTCATATTATTTTAAACTAACTAAGGTCAAGAGGTGAAGTTAAGATATTATGGTATTGTTTACCAAAATATAAAGTTCAAGATGTTCAATTTTCTATTTTCTATTTGAACTTTTCTGTCATGAATGCAATGTATAAGCCTACAACCATCAGTGGTTTTTAAACAACTACTCTACTACACATGGACATAAGACTGTCTGAAAACTCCAGAAAAAAAATACAAAATGGATTTAAACAACAGTGAATAACTGAAACACTATTGGCTAATGCTAGCTAGCTTGTGACTGGTATAACACCGCCCAACCTCAGACAGAGCATGCCTACAGTTAGCATCAGACTCCCAGGGAATGTTGATGAATCAGCTGCAAAGTATCAATAGTAGTAGTTGTTGTAGCTATAGTAGAATATAGTAGTTACAAAGTAAGGGTTATTGTAATCAGATTAGTAAGCCAGTAAGTAAGTTACAATTGTAAAACAGTGAAAAAGATAAATGGGCAACACAAATGGGCAGATTAGCTGTCAGTGAAAACAATACCAGAACTGGAGGACTGGGTGTCGCCCAAGCCCCGGGTCTAAACATGGCCGCCCATTGAAGTCAATGGGTCGAGCTCAATGGCCATGTCTCCAGATTAGCCAAGCCCGGACAGGTACTTCCGGTGGCTCCCTGCCCACTGAACATATGCAGTAGTAGTGCTCTTTCCTCACACGGGCACACGCCAATGCACACGAGCACGCACAAGGAGCGCAGTGTCGTGTATCATGTGATCGCTTTGACTAATCAGAGCGAGAGGAGCTAGAGCGGAGCCAGAGCTAACGATTAAAAAGCTGTTTTTAAGACAACTGAAGGACTTTGAGCTGAGAAAAAGTTTAGCATCTAAAAATGGATAAAATTTGCCACAAAATCCGACCTTTTTGAAAACTGTAGATGCTCTGTCCCTCCCTGTCAGCCCCTGCCAGCCGAACACAAGCAGTTCTATGGGAAAATCCTTTCTGGACAGGAGGGATTTTTTCGCTGAAGTTCCAGTTAGGGGCTAATCCAACTTGAGACAGCTCTAAACTAGCAACACCCTATCCAGTTACTTTAATAGATCCATCGCATCTGTGTGAAATCAGGTTCTGTCATTAGTGTGAAGAATTTGTTCTTGTTATAAGATGGTTTCTTAGCTGTATGTTTCCTTAATTAGAATACTTTTAAAAAGAGTCATCAGTAGTCAGGTCAGTAATCACAGTAGTTTCTGGCTGGTGGTAGTCACATTTCACTTTTCTGTTTTAATTTTGTCGAGTGTCTTTTCTTAAACCAGAAGAGCGTGGGGCAAAGGCAGTGATTTTGAAAAACATTTTTGGAAACATTTGCAGATTAAGATTTCGTGCTGACTCCCCTTCACGCTGATGTGAGCCGTGCTTCTGCAGAGACGGGCCTGAGTCTGATTGAGACTTCTTGATTAGCAATTACCGTCTTAGTTAAGTCCAAGATTGTTCACTGATTACAGACGAAGAGACTTTGAAATTTTAAGTGGTGGTTAGCTGCTCTTCCTCTTATGAATATAGAGTTTCAGTGTTGGCTTTGTCAGGCTACAGTTTGTTTTGTCATTTATACGTTTTTTGTTTTGTTTTTTGTCGTGAAAATCAGAACTAATTCATTTAAAACCGTTTGCAGTGGTCCAAAGTTGTTCCTCGCTCACGTTATGCATTCAGAGCATCCTAATTATTCACGGCAATGAGTTTTTAAGCAGTTTTCACAACTGTCAGAGGCCAGACCAGAGTTTTGCAGTGATGGTAAAATGACAGCTAGCATGCTAACAGCGCATTTGCTGATTTTCGGACAATAAAACACTCCATAATTAGATGCTGACAGAACACAGCGGACTTATTTTGACCTCAAGAGCTGCTTCTATAATACATCTGTACTGGGGAGAGACAAATTGCTCAAATACACGGGAAAAACAGGTACAGGGTAAAGGGGCACTGTGTAACTTTTTAGTTGGGGGTCCGTCAGCTTCTTGTTTCTATGAATATGTCATTGCTCTACCTGGAATGTTCCGTAGTATGACATTAAACAGCTCTACTTTACATTTATGAAATTATATAAGTTTTGATAGCTCAAAAATACCTAGAAAAACAGGCATTCTGACTGAGTAGGGTCGCCTCTCCACAGATCTGACCTATAACTTGGCCTGGTTTGGTCTCCATGAAGATAGAATGGTTTAATACCATACTGTGGAACATTCCAGACAAAGCAATAACGTCTCCATGGAGAAAAGCATTTGATGGACACATTATACGTACACAATGTAACTTCTATTACATAATGAGTTTTTAGGCACTTTTTACAACTCACACAAGTTTTGGCGTCACTGTAAAGCTAACAAAAACTGGCAAGCTAATTTCCTCATTATCTGTTAATGAAATGATTTAAAATTACATGGAGTCCTTGGGCAAGACACTTTCGTTGTTCCTATTCTTCTGTCTTGCACTTATTCAATTATAGCTGTTTTTATAGCTCAAAAATACCTGAAAACACATGCATTCTTACTTTGAGTGTAGCCGCCTCTCCCTAAATCTGACCTGTAACTTGATGGTGTCTCCATGGAGATAGAGAAACTCAATGCCATACTGTGGAAAAATTCAGACAAAGCAATAACATCCCCACCAAAGTTATACACAGCAACTTAAATATTTTTTGCGTATTTTAACAGCTACCAATTTTACAGTTTAGTTTTTTTTTTAGTTTTTTTTTTAGTAATTTTATCTTTATGGTTGTTCTTGCATCATCTTAAAATATAACCCAACCAAATCCAAGGGGAAATTCACTCTAATTTCTTCCCCAAATTATACTTTTTCTTTATTTCCAGCTCCAATACGGCCGCCGATGTGAAACTTTCTCTGTGGCATTCATCAGAGCGGGTTCAGGGACAGTCCATCAAACCCGCTACCATTGTTGACAGTGAATATATTGAATGTAATGAGATGTCTGGCTGCGTGTTGACAAGCGACCAATCAGAGCGCTCCGTTTCCAAATGGCGTGCTCCAAATTGGGCGCACACATCAGGTCGCTAATAGCCCGTCTGACACAGGAGCGAATGGGAGAGAGCGTGTATGGGGTGAGGTTTGGTGCGAAAATGATCAAAATGAAACAGTGGAGTAGATATACGGGATTCAATTATGTTTAAAGGGTTCATATTATGTTCAAATGTTCTTTTCTCATCACAAATACACATGTTTAATTCACAAATGTATGCAAGTTCTTCTCTCAAATGGAAGAAAAAAAAAAAAAAAAAAACTGTTCTCCCTTGTGATGTCATCTGTTAATACAATAAAAAAGGATGTGCTCCATTGTGTTTTTATACTCCATACACCTTCACTAGAATCATTTGGATAATTTCAGCCTTGGAATTAACAATATCTACTGAATAAAAGGGAAAATGTAGCTGTTAAATTGAAAACTACCACTTCATGACATCACAAGGTGGGTTTTGAGCTTTGGAGATGTAGACAGACTAATAATAAAGTGTTATTATTAGTGTGTGAATGAAACAAAACACAAATTTGAGTATGTTTTTGAGGGGGTAACAACATTATATCATGACTTAAAGCTCACAAGAGTCCATTTTGTGTACTACAGGACCTTTAAAATGTCAAAGTGAAGTATTCCCTGCATAGTATTTCTTGTATTTTTTCCCGTCACACTTGCCTATATTATCCAAAAGTACCCTAAGCCCTGTACCCAATATTTTTCCATGTTTTTGAGCAAACTGTGCCTCGTCCCATCAGACCTCTAACTTTGACATCATCTGCTAGCCTTTGTAGAGTTAATGCTGTACTGTGGAAGATTGTTGAGTTACTTTATGTACAGACTGTGCTATAAAAATATTCTGCTGTGTTTTAGTAAAAAGAAATATTACTGTTTTAATGTCCTATGTTACACAAAATGGACTCTCGTGAGCTTTAAGTCATGTTATAATGTTTTATAATGAAATTTTTGTTTCATTCTGTCTACATCGCCAAAGCTCAAAATGCTCTGTTCCACCTTGTGATGTCATGAAGCGGTAGGTTAATAGCTACTTTTTACCTTTAGTTCAGAAGAGATTGGCAATTCCAGGGCTAAAATCCAAATGATTCTAGTAAAGGTGTATTACGTTTAAAAACACAGTGGAGCACTTCCTGTATTACCACAAGATATCACAAGGTGGAACTGAGTGTTTTCTGAGAGGAGAACTCAGCCTAAATCTGCACAGTTGAAGAATGAAACAAAACACAGCTCCAGGAATGTTTGTGATGAGGAAACAACATTAGAACATAGATCCGAAAATACATAATATGAACCCATATTATTGCTATACAAATAAACTTGCCTTGTGTCGCCTGTTCCACTGTGTTTTAGTGAAAAGAAATAACTGTTAAACCTTTGCACACAGAATCCGTTGTCCTGGTGTTGAGCAAAAGTGAAGGTGATGAGCTGTGGAGGTGTCCATGCAAGGACAGGACCCTGGGGGCGCTGTGGAGCCCGTGGAGTCCTCTGCGCGTGAGCTGATAGGAGCTGACAGGGCACAGGCTGTGAGCAGGACGACAGTGTCAGGCCTCGGACACAGATTTACCACACTCACTTGCCTTATGCATTCTGAACATTCTAATATAGAGGCTTTGCACCATCACGTGACCCCCATAGCAACAGTATCTACGCCGCCATGACACCGGCCATGCGATTCACTTCAGTTCAGTAGCATCAGAGAAACATGGGCAGGTTTTGTTGTGTATTTGGCTGGTCTAGCCGTTCTGAAAGGGATAAAACGATTCGTTTCATCACTGTTCCTCTGGAAATTACTCATCAGGGAGCTCAAACAAGGGAATTATCAAAAAAAGACAGGAATTATGGCTTGCAAACATTAACCGTAAAGAGATTTCGAATGGTGCCGTCATGACGCCTGAAGTTTGCTCACGTCACTTTCATCGAGGTATTTGCTATTCAGATTGTTTCATAGCTTATTTAATGAAAGAAGCAAACTTCCTGAACTAAAATTTCATTCATTTCCAGGAAAATCCGCACCAGTTTATGATCCAACGAACCCAGATTGGGCTCCTACGATCAATATGGGGCACGAGTTGAAGAGCTCTGTGAGCCAAACTACGAAAGAATCGGCCATGAAAAGATACTTGCGAATTAGAAAGATCCGCTTGCAAAAAACGATTAATTCTAGAAGAAAGCAAAGCAATAAAGAAAACGCCGGTCCTATGGCGAGTGACATGGTTCTATGCGAGTTGGAAAACACTTACCTTTCCGATCAAAACCTTGACGTTACTGTGAGCTTTTCCTACATAAACACATCTGACCCACCCAGCAACAAAATACTGGTGCACCTCTAGGCTTTTATAAGCCTTGATCTGCTCTTTGGTGGAGCTACTGGACGCAAAGATCAAGTAGTTTGATATATCCAGAAATTCTACTTCTGGCCATGATTCTATTGAATCCGAGTAAAAATTGGCGCTCACATTGTATGGTGATATTAGAGATTGATTTGAGCTTTTCCAAGGAGTTTTTTTGCTCATCTGAGGTTAGAGATTCCAGATATTTCAGGAGAGATGGAACACGCTCGTTCTGTTTAGTAGCCATGTTTGATGTTGCGTGCCCGGTGTCATGGCGGCAAAGTTACCGTTGTTGAGGGGGTCACGTGACGGTGCAAAGCCTCTATAGACTCTGTGCCCAGCAACCACACTGTGAGCGTCACTACTTCCTGTCTAAATAAGTGTTTTTTTCGTTTTTTTTTTTGCTGAGTCATGCTAAAATGAATACTACTTCTGTTGTTAGAAAGGTCGAGGTTTGTGTCTCAATGCTTAGGCTAATGCCAATTTTGAGGCATAATAAATATTAAAACAACACTGCAAACTATAACTAAGTATTATAAACATAAAAATAATCGAGACATCTTTATTTTAATTAATTTGTATGTTAATTTTTTATTTTTATTTTATGTTTTACAATTTTAATAAAAATGACTGTTAGCTTTGAGACATAGTAAGCTAGCTAGCGTGCTACCGTGCATAGAGTCAATTATTCACCACGATAAGGTTATAAGCGCTTTTCAAAACTTCCCGAGGCCAGAGCAGATGCTAACCACACATTTCCTGATTCTCGGGCAATAAAATGCTTCATAATTAGATGCAAACAGTACACAGATGATTTATTTACAATATCTCTGTACTGGGACAAGGAAAATATTGCTGAAATACATGAAAAAAATCAGGTATAGGCCCTTTAATTAATCATGTATACCCTATATATAAGAAAATATGCAAACGTAATGGTATTTTTAACCCAAAGCGCCTCTTCTGTACAATATTTATGTCTTTTAAATGAGGGCGTAGCTACAGAAATACACGATACATGTATACTCTGAAATAATGTTGCTCAACCTGGGAATTGAACCAGCAGTCCCCACACTACACCGTATGTTCATTTGCTGTAATAATAATGATAATAATAATGAGTTGGTTTATGGAACTTGATCTGGACTCAGATTCTACAGAACCAAAAGTCCCACAGGTGCCAATTACCCAGTTTACCACAAAGAGCGAGAATTTACATTATTATTGGGATACAGGAGGTTTTGTGAAATGGTAAAATAAAACATGTTAAAAAACAAGGTAAAATTAGAAATATTCTATAAATCTGTAATATGTAATTTTCTTGTGATTTTGGTTGTATTTGCTGTGTTGTATGGACGTACAAATGTTGTAATCTTGGAGTTGTAGATGTTTCTGTTGGTGTTTTGGTCCTAATTTTGGCCTGGTTCATACTTGGTTAAAGCTGCACTGTGTAACTTTTTGGTTGGGGGTCTGTCACCTGGTTGTTTCTATGGATATTCATTCATTCATTCACTCACATCATTGCTCTGCCTGGAATGTTCCACGGACATTAAACAGCTTTGCATTATATTTATTCAATTACAGGTGGTTTTATAGCTCAAAAATACCTAGAAAAACAGGAATTCTGACTGTGAGCAGGGTCGCCTCTCCACAGATCTGACCTGTAACTTGGTCTGGTTTGGTCTCCATGAAGATAGAAAGGTTTAATGCCATACTGTGGAACATTCCAGACAAAGCAATAACATCTCCATGGAGAAAAGCATTTGATGGACCTTCCACCAGAAAAGCTATACAATGCACAATGTAACTTTTCTGGGGGTAGAGTATGTTTATCATTGGCTTGTCTCCATGGAGATGTTATTGCTTTGTCTGGAATGTTCCACAGTATGACATTTAAGTTATCTTCATAGAGTTAAGGTATTTTTAAAGCTTCTATATTACGCAAAACTGACTCTTATGAACTTTAAGCCATTTTACCACATCAAAAACAGACCTGGAGTTGTGTTTTGTTTCATTCACACATTTGAGTAACACTTTATTATTAGTCTGTCTACATCTCCAAAGCTCAAAATGTTCTGTTCCACCTTGTGATGTCATGAAGCGGGAGTTTTCAAGTGAACAGCTCCTTTTACCTTTAGTTCAGTAGAAACTGGCAATTCCAGGGCTGTAATTATCCAGATGATTCTAGTGAAGGTGTATGGAGTTTAAAAACACAGAGGGACACTTCCTGTATTACCACATGACATCACAAGGTGGAACAGAGTGTTTTCAGTTTGAGAGAAGTACTAAATATGCAGGGTTTGTGTCTTAAAACAGTGTCTGAAAACAGCGTAATATGGGCCCTTGAAGACTTGTAAAGTGAAAGTATTTGTTGTAAAGAAACACACTTTGAAAATTGTGAAATGGAATTGTTTTTATAATGTTCTTCTTGTGCCTCTGGTTCTACTGAGCTGCTCCCATCTATAACTAACTCTATGCAAATGATTAAACAGCAGAGTGGGGCTGTTAAAGTGCCAATTTCAGCACAAACGTCCACACTTAAAGAATTCAGTGAGAGCCCCCCAAGCGTGAAAGCAAAGGCCATGATTTCTCTGCAAATGCCTGTGATCATGAATTTCGATCATTCAGTAATTCAGTGGAAAAAGATGACAAGGACCAGATGTAACTGCTGATGGAACGGAGCGTTTCTTCACACCTTCGCCGAGAATATATATACAGTGTTTTATGTTGCGCAAATGAGGCAACAGACAAAAACTGTGACCTATTGGATTTTGGCTACTGAAATTATGTCTTTTTGGAATTCTAGTTTTAGTTTTGTCATACCTCTGTTTGAGATCAATATTTCCATCTCTGTGCCTCGCTACAAACATAATTACCTTGTTATATTTTAAAAAGCCATTAAACACCCTCCCGAAGCTTTACTTTGCCCCTAAGCAAAATCTGAAAAATCCTCCAGAGTGGGCAGTGCCCGGCGGGTTGGAGGGAGGTGGTGTGGGGTGGGCTCTGGAGCGATGATTGACAGCCAACCGACAGCCACAACAATCCAACATGGCGCGGACTGGTGCTCTCCAGACTCTGAAACAATGTGGGCATTTGTGCTCGGATCTAGTGCTGCCACTAACGACTAATTTTCTAACGATTAATCTCTCGACTAATTTTTCGATTAGTCGACTAATCTAAACGACTAATTTTCAAAAAAAAAAAAAAACAAGCGGTTGCAATTTTCATGTGTTCTTTTTTTTTTTTTTTTTTTTTTTTATTTTATTTATTTATTTTTTTATTTTTACTATGTAGGCGGCTTTTAACCCAAAAGTCAGATTTTTAACAAATATGCACTAAAATGCCAAAATAAGGTCAGGGATAGGTACAGACTTCTATTTTAGACCCATTTACACAGCTAATCAGTAGAAAAAAGTGATTTTGGTGTTAAGTGGCCCTTTAAACACATTGGCCCTCATTTACAAAACTGCTGAGGTGGAGCAAAGATGGTGGTGAAGTGCAGGTCTGGTCCGTTATATTGTGTGGTGTATTATTATTATCATTATTATTATTATTATTATTATTATTATTATTATTATTATTATATCTTGTTCTGAGCGTCTCATCCTGCGTGGTTCTCCCTGGAAGAAGTGCTACTCAGACCGAGGTTCCTAACACCACTCCTCGCTCCAACCCATCTGAGCCTGGCCTGAACCAAAACTGCTCTCCGCTGGTTCAGGCGAGGCTGTTATAGTGATTTGGAAGGTGAATTAATAAATAACAAATGTAGGATATTTTTAGGGTAAAGATTAGTTTACTGCGAATAATAAATTTTCTGCCAAAACATCATATTTCTTAATTTTTCTGTAATTCTTTATGATTTTCTCATCAGATAAACGCAGCATTTTGTCGTATTCCGCACCTTTATGGCGTAAATCCCGGTAATGACGCCTCTTGAAACATGAATTTTTTGGGGCGTTTCATTCAAATGACGCTGGTTTTGTCCCCTAACATTTGTCACTCTCTGCTTGTGCACACAGCAGAATCAGAGCTCTGTGCACAGGTTGATAAATACCACACTCCCTCTGCCATATGCAAAAATATACACACAAAAATATGCACCCTTTTCACCGCAATGTTAGTAAAAAGGGACCTTTGTATCCCACTGTTGGTCCTACAGCAGCAAGAAATCCTCAGATGCCTCATTCCTCTACGTTATGCAGCTGTATCTGTTCTAACACTGTGATCAGGAGAGTAAAAATCAGACAGATTTGATTTTCTGGATTTTTTTTTCTCATTCTGTCTCTCATAGTTGAGGTGAATCTATGATGAAAATTACAGGCTCGAGTAATGGATAGAGTAGTAGTATAATAGTAGAGGTAGTGGTAATGTGGAAGTAAAAGTAGTAGTTGCAGTAGCAGTATTGGCCCCGTCCCTGGACAATGATGTCATATATGGCGTACATATCAATACCCAGATAGTAATGGATATGTAACTACTATCAAAACTAGACACTCATTTGGAAAAGAAAAACTCATAAATAATCAAAAGTAGTTGTAGATGTAGTTGTTATTGTTGTAGTTGTAGTTGTAGTCGTAGTAGTAGTAGTGGTTGTTGTTGTTGTTGTTGTTGTTGTTGTTGTAGTTGTAGTAATAGTAGCAGCAGCAATTGCAGTATTGAAACTCTCCACTGCAAATGCATACTGTTGTGGTGTCCTTGGGCAAGACACTTCTACTACTACTACTACTACTACTACTGCTGTCTGATGAATAATGAAGAAATGAGAGTTCTATTTTTTGCATCACAGACACATTGCATATTTTGCTAACTTCCTCTGTATTTGAGCGTAGCTTTACATCTCTGTCCGCTCCCTGAATCCCATCACCATCTCTCCTTCTCTCACTCTGTCTTCTCCTTTCCCCCTTCTCTATCTCTCCTCTCTTCCTCTTTCTCCCCTCTCTCCTTCCTATCTGCTCCTCCTCTACTTCTCTTCTCCTCTCTCCTCCTCTCCTTGTCTCCTCTCCTCTCGCTCTCCCCTCTTGCCTCCTCTTTCTCCTCTCTCCTCCTCTTTCCTCCTGTACTTCTCTTCTCCTCCTCCTCTCTCTCCTTCTCCTCCTCCTCTCCTTATCTCCTCATCTATCTCCCTCTCTCTTCCTCCCCCTCTCTCCTCCTCTCTCTGTCCTATCTCCTCCTCTACTTCTCTTCTCCTCCTCTCCTTCTCTCTCCTCCTCCCCTTCTTTCTCCTTGTCTCCTTTTCTCATCTTCTCTCACCCCCCTCTCCTCCTCCTCTTCCCTTCTCTACTTTGCTTCTCTTCCTCTCTCTCCTTCTGTCCTCATCTATCTCCCTCTCTCTTCTTCCCTCTCACTCCTCTTCCCTTGTCTCCCCGTCTCCTTCTCCTCTTCTCTCGCTCTCCCTTCTCTCCTTGTCTTCTCTTTCCCCCTCTACTTCTCTTCTCCTCCTCACTCCCTCTCTCCTCCTCCCCTTATCTCATCTATCTCCCCCTCTCTTCCTCCTCCTCTTCCCTGGTTTTTGCCTCTCTCCTCCTCTGCTTCTCTCTCTCTCTCTCTCTCCTCCTCTCCTTATCTCCTCATCTATCTTCCCTTCTCTTCCTCTCCTCTTCCCTTGCCTCTACCTCTCTCCTTTACTTCTTTTCTCTCTTTCGCTCCTTCTCCTCTCCCCTCCTCTACTTCTCTTCTCCTCCTGTCTAATAAATCCACTTCTTCCTCTCTTCCTCTCCATCCATCCATCCATCCATCCGTGTGTGTGTGTGTGTGTGTGTGTGTGTGTGCCTGTCACTCTGAAGCAGATGCCACTTCTCATCTCTTCAGCTCCACACAGAGAGCACCCAAGGGACCCGAACGCCACATGACAAAGGTGTCCCGCACCGCCTGAACGCACCGCACAGTGACGTGTGTGTTCTGCTCCACAGCATAGCCTCCTCCCTCGCTCCTGTCACCACCAACAGGCTGCAGGCTCGCTCCTGTCACCACCAACAGGCTGCAGGCTCGGGTCAGACGAGTGCAGGAAATGAGCAACCCGGAAATGGTCTTTAGTTTTGTCTGTTAGAAATGTAAATAAGACATTAAAGGTGCACTGTGTAACTTTTTGGTTGGGGGGTCCATCACCTTCTTACTTCTATGATACGTCACTGTTCTGCCTGGAATGTTCCACAGTATGACATTAAACAGCTCTACTTTACATTTATTCAGTTACAGGTGGTTTTATAGCTCAAAAATACCTAGAAAAACAGGCATTGTGACTGTGAGTGAGGTCACCTTTCCACAGATCTGACCAGTAACTTCGCCTGGTTTCCATGAAGACAGAAAGCTTTAATGCCATACTGCATTTCAGACAAAACAATAACAATAATAATCTCTATGGAGAAAATAAGTGATGGTTTGTGATAAAAGTTTGTGAACTCTCTTAAAGTTCTTGCGTGTACAGATGGCTCTGATTGTATCTGTCCGTGCTGTGAGAGTCTATAGCTCCATATGGGCCTAACATATGCACATAGCATGAACCGGGCCGATGCATTAACGCTGTTCACCTCAAGTAACCCACAGATGGTGCACAACATGGGACCAGCAGCTTAACCTATAATACTGACTGTAGAAGGTCACAGAAAGCATTCGCCACACAAGACCAAGACAAGGGCAGGTTAGGTGAACATATTGTGGCTTTATCATGGCAACTATAGGGGATACTGATGATTTTATTTAGATTTTTTTACAATTTGGTAGAATTTGTTCACAATGGCGTATTTCGGTGTTCCTGGTAAGCAGTGGTCAGTACCTACAGTATCTTCCATCTAGAAATGATTCAGAAGTGGTTTATACCTGGGTTATAGGCCTACCTGGTTGAGTCCTGGTTTAGTCCTGGTTTAGACCTGGTTTAGTCCTGGTTTAGACCTGGTTTAGTCCTGGTTTAGTCCTGGTTTAGACCTGGTTTAGTCTTGGTTTAGCCCTTGTTTAGACATGGTTAAGTCTTGGTTTAGTCCTGGTCTAGTCCTGATTTAGCCCTTGTTTAGACCCAGTTTAAGTCTTGGTTTAATCCTGGTTTAGGCTTTGTTTAGACCCAGTTAATTCTTGGTTTAGTGCTGGTTTAGTCCTGGTTTAGTTCAGGTTAACCCTGGTTTAGCCCTGGTTTAGCCCTGGTTTAGCCCTGGTTTAGCCCTTGTTTAGACCTGGTTTACCTGGTGGAGGTTCCAGAACCTGCTTGTCTCCCTGAAGATATTATTGGTTTGCCTGGAATGTACAGTACGGCTTTCAATTTATATCTCCTTGGAGACAAGCAAGTCAGATCTGCGGAGAAGCGACCCCGCTCAATAGAAGAACACACGTTTTTAAATATCAGAATTTCTTTTAATAAATGCAAGATTGATAAAGTTTAATGCCATACTGTGGAACATTCCAAGGAAATCTGTAACATCTCCATGGAGACATGCAGGTGATGTTGATGTTACATAGTGCCGATTTAAAAGTGGACTATGTATGTCATTACTCTGCCTGGAATGTTCCACAGTGTGACATTAAACAGCTCTACTTTACATTTATTCAATTACAGGTGGTTTTATAGCTCAAAAATATCTAGAAAAACAGACATTCTGACTGTGAGTGGGGTCGCCTCTCCACAGATCTGACCTGTAACTTGGTCTGGTTTGGTCTCCATGAAGATAGAAATTTTTAATACCATACTGTGAAACATTCCACACAAAGCAATAACATCTCCATGGAGAAAAGTATTTGACGGACCCTCCACCAGTAAAGTTACACAATACACCTTAAAGTTTTACATTCACATTCGAATCCTGTTGAAAATGGCATGTATCGTCACCTCTCTGTATCTCTGAGTATCTCCAGATGAACCAAACTTCTCATTGGCAGTGGATAAATAGCTGTGAAAGTGCAGACAGAGGCACTTGTAGCTGTGGTCGATCACAGGCTGGAGATCTGAATCAGTGATAGCACACGGTTTGAGAAATGAGCACGGCAGGAGAACGTCTGCTCGTGCTTTGTGGATTGGCCTTTTATGGGGGAGATTAAAATGCCCTCTGAGGCTTGCCGTAGACAAATGAGACAGCGTTTGTGCAGGGGGTGAATGGGAAAAGGTCTCCATAGACTGTTAGGGCCATTATGGAGTGAAAAGAGATTTAGCAAACTAAGGAAAATACTCAGTTAAAGGTGAATTTAGTAACTTTGCTGGTGGAGGGTCCGTCAAATGCTTTTCTCCATGGAGATGTTACTGGTTTGTCTGGAATGTTGCACAGTATGGCTTTAA
Source organism: Taenioides sp. WSHXM2023 (assembly GCA_029959045.1). Lineage (NCBI taxonomy): Eukaryota > Metazoa > Chordata > Actinopteri > Gobiiformes > Gobiidae > Taenioides > Taenioides sp. WSHXM2023. The sequence goes on along the minus strand of CM057089.1, from coordinate 4,054,155 downwards.
ACCTTCCTACCGTCATGGACACCCAAACCAGACCAAGTTACAGGTCAGATCTGTGGAGAGGCGACCCCACTCACAGTCAGAATGCCTGTTTTTTGAGGTATTTTTGAGCTATAAAACCCCCTGTAACTGAAAAAAGTATAGCTGTTTCATGTCATACTGTGGTCCAACATTACGCAAAATTGACTCTTGTGAGCTTTAAGTAATTTTATAATGTTGTTATGTCCTCGAAAACACACCTGGAGTTGTGTTTTGTTTCATTCACACTTTTGAGTAAGCCTTTAGTATTCGTCTGTCTACATCTCCAAAGCTCAAAATGCTCTATTCCACCTTGTGATGGTAGTGGTAATTTTCAAGTTAACAACTCCTTTTACCTTTAGTTCAGAAGAGATTCTTACGAAGGTGTATGTAGTTTACAAACACAATGGAGCACTTCCTGTATTAGAGCATGACATCACAAGTTGGAACAGAATATTTTCTGTTTGAGAAAAGAACTCAGCCTAAATCTGCAGGGTTTGTGTGTCATACATGTGTGAATGAAACAAAACACAACTCCAGGTCTGTTTGTGATGAGAAAACAACATTATAACATAGATCAGAAAATAAAATAATATAAGCCCTTTAATGTTGATTATTCTAAATGTATTTTCCTGAAAAACAGACCTTGCTGATGTGATCCAAACAAGCTCCAAAAAATGCAAACTGCCATCAGAGCTGTCCTCACTTGTCCTACACGCTAATACACAAAGTCCTAGCCCCAGTTACATTAAACTTGGGCAGGCTTCTAATTCTGTAATGGTTATCTCTATAGGAGCCTGGAGGTGTCAGAAAATGGTCCAATTTAGCTTGGCGTGTTCAAACGCTGTGAGTTTTGACAGCTGTGGGCTTGTGCTGAGCCAGGGTTTGGTTCCACCGGGTCGAGCTGCTGTGCACAATTACACCCCAAAGTTTAGAAGTGCTTAACCTGCAGAAACAGACCAGACTGACTGCAGCCCAGAAATGTATTTTTAATCACAATTTAATGAACACTCTGAAATACTAGGGATACATGTAGCCTGCTGTATTTGTGTCATTATACCATTGTCGCAAGCAATTTTGGGGTTTAGATAAAAATAGCGGCGGTAGGCTGATTAGCGTGTTTTAATTGAATGAGAAAGTTGCTGATTGGTGCGTTCTGTTGCAAGGTGTCGCTTGCTGCATTTCCTTTGCTAGCTTAAGGGTGAGGACAGTCCACTGGACATTTAGGCAGTTACATGTCACTGTTTAACCTGCAGAATTAGTGTCTTATGTCATTTTAAAGAATATTATTTTACACAAAATCACAAATGTGAAAATCACATTTCACTTTTACTGGGTTCTCATGAGAGTCTTATGCAACCTGAAGGTAAGGTGAGTGCTGTAGATGTTAGCTTCTACAATATATGTGACAGTGAGTAATCTGAATAATACTAGAGGAATATGAATGCCTGGTGTTATGAAGTTAAAAATGTGGGTTACAGGTTAAAAAACTGATTTTTTTTTTTTTTTTTTTTTTTTTACAAATGTGTTAAAACATTAAAAAAAACATGCTTCTTCAATACTTGATTTGAGTCTGGTCACTGCTACATCTCCCCGAGTTCAGATGGGTGTGACTGACAGGTGGATTAGCCAATCAGGGACGCACATGATCTGTCCATATTAAAACAAATATGGCTGCTTACGAGGAAAAAAGAAAAGGAGAAAAAAGATTACAGGGGACAGAGGTGATGGAAATTATTCAAGATGGTGGGTGATCATTTGTCATAGAAAAACGTGGGTTTTTGGTTAACTAGGATGAAAAAAATAATCCAAGGATCTTTGAGAGCCAATAACGCCATGTGCGGCTTTGTTTTTATTGAAATTTCCCTGGTTCTGCCTCCAATGCGATGTCACACTGTTCAAAGCTTTGACATTCCATCAGATGTTAGTAAGTGTGTAGCCTGCTCACACAGTATAATATGTACGACAGAGAAAGAGACAGGTACATTTCTTGAAATATTCTGTTGATTATTTTAAAACATACACACACTATATAAGAAGATGTCGCCTGGACGCCGTCAGAGAGAAATTTCTTTCTGTATCAATGATATAATTTCTGGTGATTTCGGCTCGTACCAGATAAAGAAGCCGAAAGGAGAAGGCCTCTTTGGACATGTGTTCTCGTGCAAAGACCTGTCCACAAACAGACGTGGCTTTAAAAATATCTAAACTCCAGAGGTCCGCAGCTAACAAACACGAGGCCCAAATTCTCGAGAAGCTGCGCGCTGTGAGCAACGACACAAACATAAACACTGACAGTGTCAATTTTAACACTTTAAAAGTGTGAATATGTATCGAGTTAAGTGTTAAATTTTCAGTGTTAAGTTGACACTTTTGAAACTGTTAAATATTTTACACTGACGTAGTGTTGTTTTTAACACTCACAGTGTCAAAAACAACACTCCCTAGTGTACATATATGTCTACACTGGTGTTTAGTGTCACTAAATTAACACTGATAAGTGCTGAAGATTCTACACTAGTTAGTGTTACAAAATTAACACTGTAATATTTACACCCAACTCCTAGCAATTTGCACTCACAGGTGTAATGCAATTACACTGTAAAATTTAAGTAAACCCTATACCTCTCCATAACTATACCCCATAAACCTGCAAAAAACCCACAAAATGTATAATAAAGAACATTTATTATTTTGTTCTTAAATTGCTCAGTACAAAACATTTAGCCACTATTCCACCAGAGCCAACCCATGAACCTGCAAACAGATTTACAAAAATAAGTTATTCAATTCTTACGACTTGATTTTCCAGCTGCAGTAATAATCAAAATACATTAAAGACATGTAAAAAATACAGGCCAGTCAAAAGGCCTTTTGATCACGCATCATGCAAACAACCCAAAGTCAAACTCCAGTTTCCATAGTCTTAACACGTCAATTTGTAGAACACAAGAAATGTCCTTTTTGACAAATATTGTAAACTGAGCCAAACAGTACCTTTGAAACTAAGTTCTTAAACTGAGTGTCCTGCTAATCTTGACGTTCTTCCAAAAGCCATAGTGATCATTTTAAAGTTGCTCACAGTCTAATCTTGACAAGCTCAGTGAAGGCAGCACCTCTGGTCAGGATTCAAACACGAATATCATTGCAGATGTTGTAGAAATGATGAACGCACTCTTTCCCATTGGTGTGCAGAAGGATTGAACAAGTCCACCATCTTTGAGGAAGATCTCCATCCTTTGGAACACCTATAAAATAAAAATTCCACATGAGTAACAAAGAACATTAAAGGGGCTATATTACGCCATTTTGTAATCTATGCTATAATGTTGTTTCCTCATTAGAAACAGACCTGGAGTTACCTTTTGTTTCATTCACACATGTTTAACACAAAAACCCAACACATTTAGTCTGAGTTCTTCTCTCAAACAGAAAACACTCTGTTCCACCTTGTGATGTCATGTGGTAATACAGGAAGTGCTCCACTGTGTTTTTAAACTCAATACACCTTCGCTAGAATCATTTGGATAATTTCAGCTCTGGAATCTCTACTGAACAAAAGGTAAAAGGCACTGTTAACTGGAAAACTACTGCTTCATGACATCACAAGGTGGAACAGAGCATTCTGAGCTTTGAAGAGATACACAGACTAATAATGCAGCATTACTCAGACATGTGTGAATGAAACAAAACACAATTCTGGTTATATTTTTGATGAGGTAACAATAGTCTAACAAGTATATATATATATATATATATATAATATATATATATATATATATATATATATATATATATATAAACCAGGGGCAGCCATCTTGGGTCCCAAACTAGACATTGGGTAATGACAATAGAACAAATTAAGATTTGTTAAAAGTCCCACAGTGGATAATAATCACACAAAATAGATGATTTACACTTACCACTCAGTACAGTATTGTGTAGAACGAAGGTCTTAAAATTATGATCTACATGAATATATAAATATGATCAATAAAAAGCTAAAAAAAAAAAAAAAAGATTTGTGTCAATGTAAATACTTACATAAATTATTCAAGTACCCTCCCTCAAGAGCAGTTATGAACTTCACTTGAGCCTTTTTGAGAGGGAACCTCCTGTAATCAATAATAATAACAATATTAATCAAAACAAAATGCTTTTTACACTGAAAACTTTGTAAGCACAAGTTCATTTACCCTCAAATTTCTGCCATGCCTGCCAGAAGTGTTCACTTTCTTCTTGTACCACTAGATACCTCACCTGCTTTAAAATGCAAGGAGTTCAACATCATCATAATAAGGACTAACAAGCAAGGTAAAACATCAATTACACAAAATTACTTACATTTGTCTTTATGCTCCCAAATTGCCCTTCCACTTGCTATCTGTGTCTGGAAAAATCCTTGGAAAAAATAAACAATGAATCATATTGTACATTAATTAAGATAAAAAGTCAAAATAAATTGCCTACCATGGTTTGCTTTGATGGTGTTGACAGGCACCTGCAGTAATGTACAGAATAAATTACACAGGGGAACACTAAAATTTTAACTTCCTGTTGCATTGGATTTTTTAACTGATTCTGAAGGATTTTTTGGCGCTGATTTCAAATCTGAAATTAGTTTTTCTCCATAAGCTCTAGTTTTCATGCAATTTGAGATAGATGAAATAGTCTAAATATGAACTTACGTAACCCAAATCTAAACGTTTTGAGATTATATACATAGATAGATTCTAATATTTTTATCATGCTTCTTTTTTCCAGATCAAACATGGCTTCCTCATCGAGACATCACTGTAGAAACAAGCCTGATTGCATAAAATCAATTGCAAAATTGCAAAATTGCATAAAAAATTGCATAAAATCTGTAGTTTGCAGAAATAAACTAACGTCAGATTTGAACTCAGCACACTTAAATTGACTAAAAACAAGTCTTTCTTTAAATGCAACATATAGTGTTCCCCAGTGTTATATATATGGCAAATGAACTTTTGAACATCACCAAAACTGTGTTAACACGTTCACTTTATAGTAACTAGAAATGGTTCATAAAGAAGCAAAAAAGCATGCAGTATGAAAATAATTATTGATGAATATGTACCAAGACTACTACAGATATTACCTGCATAAAATCCTGTGCCACTGTGGGCTTATTCAGACTTCACCATATTTCAGCATTTCCCTGTTACACACAAGAACAGAAAAAGTGAGATGTCTGTCAAACACTGATATAACTTTGATTAGCCGCTGCCACACAGAGACAGAACACAGCCCCAGCTTTAGCCTAACTGAACTAACCAGGCTGTAGACTATGCCAAATGTCTATTATCTTGTTTTATTGCATGTTCCATTTTCCTGCTGTTCTTGAACTGTGTGTTGCAACATTGGAATTTCCCCACTGTGGGACTAATAAAGGCATATCTTATCTTATATCTTATGTGCTAGTACAGTTTACCTCGGGAATATCGTCTATCTCCGGCTCTTTACAGTCCAATTTGCCCTGGTGCTGCCCTGGTGCTGCCCTGGTGCTGCCCTGGTGCTGCCCTGGTGCTGCCCTGGTGCTGCCCGGTCAAACCCGCACTCGTCCGGTCCGCACTCTCACGGCTCTTGGAGCAGCTGCTACCCGCTCATTTCTCAAGAATCGGTGCGCCAGCTAACCGTGTCCTCGCTTAAAAATCTGCTCATGTCCAAGACATTATGACTTTTTTCTTAAAGATTTGAGTCGGTCTGGGGATGGCTTCCCGCCCACACGGTGCTAAAGACTCACTGCGAGCCGCTCATTCCTCCGGAGCCGGAGCCTGATATCGGCTCTGCGCGCACTTGAGGAGCCGCTCCCGCCCAACACAGGATCAGTCCCGCGGGCCCGTGTAAGACCGGGCTCGGTACCGTGGGGCTTCCCACACGTTGCGGACCTCCGTACAAACTCCCTGCACCACTGTGGTTCACCTGCGGCCTGTAAAAGGCACACACCTCCTCACTAACCAGCGGCTAACAGGACGCAGCTAATGTTAGCGGCTAGCGGCTTTTAGCTTAATTAGTTTCACTCATTGCGTGAGGGATTTGCTCATTGTTGTTGTATAAAGTGAGTCCTAAAGCCCCAGTATTAACATTATTAAGCAGAAATGTTGAAAATATGACCGTTCTCCCTGAGCTCTGTCCTCTGCTTCAGTCACCGCTGGGCTCCGCTCACCGCTCGGCTCCGGGCTCCAGCTCCTACAGACGGGAGCTTCTCCACAGCCTGTCCCGCCTGTCCCTGCCCCGCTTGTCCCTGTCACTGTCCGTCCGTCACTTGAGGGTTTCCTTTAGCAGCTGTAGCTGAGAAATAGTATAAAAAGACCGCGTTTTTCACTATGTGTTTTTCTGTACAGACTGTACAGTACAGTTGATACTAACTTGTGAGCAATAGTAACAATTATTTTAAAAAAAGTTAACCTTTTGAACATTTCCTGTCATTTTATGCAGAGACCATGTAGCAAACTCGTTTAATTCTGACAGTTTAACTGTCTAAAATGCAGTATTTGAAAAAAGCAGACCTTACCAAAGCGAGCAGAAAAATGGCGGCCGTGCAGCTGCTCCTTTTTCAAACTCCGGAACTGAAGGGTGGGGTCAAGTTTAGCACTGACAGTGTGGGCAGAGTTTAGCACGCGAAATCTACACTAACACTTACACTAACTTACTGTGGTAGTGTTAATTCTACCTAGTTCAGTGGTAAATTAACACTGGGTAGTGTTAAATACAAGTTACACTGGAATATTAACACTGGCGGATTTGCTGTGCAGGACTATCACTGTCTGGTCCTGGAACATTTTGACCAAAGCTTGTATGATTTCATGAAAATGAGAGAGTTCAGGCCAGTTCATATTTCAGACATCCGCTACATTTGCAAGCAGCTGCTGGTAGCGTTTAAAGAAATGGGCGAACGTGGACGGGTTCACACAGATCTCAAAGCAAACAGGCCCCAGAAGTGTCTTTGGGAACTGAAATGAACCAAGCAATTGATATGTGGAGTCTTGGCTGTGTGCTGGCGTTCTTATACCTCGGTGAGAATCTCTTTCCTATTCACTGTGAATATGAAATTATGAAAATGATTACACGGATCCGAGGCATGCCAGATGTCCAGCAGCTCAATGAAGGCGTGTTCACTTCCTACTACTTTAGGTTTATACGTGGGAAATATGAGATTTGCCCTCCACACCAATACAGGTCGTATTCAGGCAGGGATATTGTACCCTGCCAGACCAGGTCCTTCACCTGTTTGGAGGACATGATGGACTACCACCCCGAGCCAATCCTTGAAACAGAAATAGAGGAGACCAGGCTGTTTTTCGATCTTTTGAACAAGATTTTACAGGTAAATCCGGCAAAAAGGATCACCCTAGAATGTCACTCAAAGCTTACCTCCAGTCCATCAAGTGGTCTGGTACTTCAAAGGAAGATGGAAACACATTCTCTGATTGTTCTGAGGATGAATTCTGCACCCGCTTGGCAAAGAAGAAGAAAATATGTGAAAAGTCTGACTCTTTTTTTGCTTCAGTCAGCAAAACGTATTTAAGTTGGTCTTCCTCGAGCTCTGACGATGAGTGGGACAATTTTGAAACATTCACCAGGACTGCCAAACACAAAATGAACAAAAACTTACTGTCCACAGAAAGGGGCAGAAGAACTGGTGCAACAGGTATGCCCAAGAAGAAATTGCTAATTGTGAGAATTTGCAACGTCTTTAGAGACATATTTACATGCTGTTAAGACCAGGCCTGTTGATAGAAATTTGGGGCCCCGGGGTAAGAAGCCTCATGTGGGCCCCTTTTAATATAAATGAATAGGAAGAGCGTCCAATTGTGTCTACTGCCCTGGTTAGGACAGTGAGAGATGTGTAAAAGTGAGTTCCTGTTGGGGGGTGTGAGAACTATCATACTCCACAGCAGGAGACTTGGCAGACCCAGGCCCACTAGTTTGTGTGGGCTGACTGCCAATATTCAATGTATACCTACAAAGGTGGATATCCATACAAAACCAGCCAGCAGTGGAACCAACAACCCATAATGACTGTGTGAAACAATGTGAAAGCTATGGTCCTAAACGGACAAGGTAGCTTTGTATTCCACCATATGTGATGGATACTACAGCTGTGTGAATTTATCTACCATGAGATCTACAAAGTTCTCCTCATGTGCAGTACTTTTTGTTATGTATTGCTATGTTGTTTTTTGTTTTGTTTTCATTTCCTTATGTGTAAAGCAATGTATTATATTATGTATTATTATTATTATTACTATAGCAGTTGATGGAAATGAAAATGTTGGTCAAGCAACGAGTCATAGACACGTAAAAAAATGAAAAAAAGAAAAAAAATGTAAAAGACATTATTATTTTATTTATTCCACCTGTGCAGCATTGTCTAATTATCTTTTAGGGAGGCAAATGTGTGTATTTTCTTCTGCTAAGTGAAATACAGCCTTCAAACCTTAATTTTTTTGTCCGAAATGGCCAGTGTCCGAAATTTCAATTCAATTCAATTCAATTTATTTTTGTATAGCCCAAAATCACAACAAGAGTTATCTCGGCGGACTTCACAAAATTGTTGATTAATAAAGCAGAATAAGAAACATTCATAAATCAAAAATACAGAATGTCCAACAACAAGCAGGCAAATGGATAATTGTCCCAGCATCTCCTGTCCTTAGACCCTCCTTCTCGGCAAGGAAAAACTCAGGAAAAAAAACCCAATGGGAAAAACGGAGAAACCTCGAGGAGAACCACAGTGAAGGAGAGATCCACTCCTATGGACGGACAGGCAGATGAAACTACTAATCTAGCAGGACAAGGACAGTTAATCCAGGACAGGGAAGGAGAGGAGGGGTCCAGGTCCTCGACACTAGGGGGCAGCAGCGGTCCAAACTGGAACAGCAGCATCTGAAACAGTTACACTCCCCAAAAGGGGAGTGGGACAGGGACAACATGTGAATAGCAAAGAACAGACTACGAATGAACTAGTAATTGAATATTCTTAACAGTAGGAGGAGAAAAAGTAGGAGAAACCAGAGGACAGTGCTCAAGTTGCCATACTTTCCCCAGTAATATATCTCCTAGAGCAGCTTAACTAGACCTATGGCCAGAAATGGCCAGTGTTTCCCAGCGTTTGGAGATAGCCTGCACTGTCAACTCCCTTTTATCCAGCAGCACACAGGGAGCCCTTGGACAGAGCTGACCCACTTCAGAGCTCTGCCTCTAGGGAAGAGCTGGAGCAGTGGTCCCTCTCTTTGCAGTTAGCCCCATGGAGCCTTAGCACAATCTCTGTGTTACTCCCACACAGGAGAAGGCTTTGGAGGCTCACTTACGCACAGCGTTACCTGCCAGTCCTGGTCAATTCAAACAGACTGTGTGAGTGTGCAGCCAATGGTTTTGAAAACATTTAAGAAGAAGTCTTTACTTTGTTATCTATTGATACTTTGGAGTATTTCCTGCAAGTATGTAGTGTCTTGCATGTATGAATATCGTGGAATATTTAGAACTTTCTATGTTAAATTATGAAAATGTTGTCCTCTTTTTAAATAGAAACTTTGTATTTTCCTTATAAATTCTGTGATATATCATGATACTTCATCGCACAATTCTCAAATCGATTCAAAATGCATTGAATCAATTGTCTCATTCACTGTTCTCATGATTTAAAAAAATTATAAATTATATTTCATACTGTTTTGTGTAGTGTAGGTGTAGTTGACTATTATTAGAAGTAATTACTGATAAATCACAATATACCACCCACTGTTTTAGTATCGGGATATACTGAATTGTGACGTGCATATCATGATGTGTATTGTATCGACAGACTCAAGGTAATGCACACCCTTATAAATTATACGAATTATAAAAAACAAAATAGTCTGTGTTTGAACATAGAGCTATAATAAACAAGACATAACCCACAAAGGTAACGTTTTATACCTGATTGAAGTACTGATAAAATCATGGTTAAGTCATGGATCAATCATAATTTCATCATGATTTGAGTTCACCAGGAGTTTATATGAATTCATGACGATTCATACATGAGTATACTAGAGTTAAAGCTACCTCTATTTGTGATTTGATTGTCCGATCCGCCCCTGTTGTTTTCTCACACTTCACCACTAGATCGCGGATACATGCGGTCGAAATGAGTTTCCCCCGCAGAGTGGCTGGGCACTCCTTTAGAGATAGGGTCAGGAGCTCAGAGTAGAACCGCTACTCCTCCATGTCGAGAGGAACAGCTGAAGGGAGGTGTTCATGTCTTACCGGGAGGAGGCCCAGGGAAGAGCCAGGACACACTCGACTCTGTTTCTGTGGCCTGGGAACACCACGGGATCTAAAATAAAAAAAAAAAAAAAATGAAAATGGTGGAAATGGTGGTTCTGATGCTGATTACCAAAAAGGAGAGAAGACCTAACAATTTGTATCTACCACCATTGAATGAAATGGGATGTTTTAACCCAAAAGTGGGCGGGGACAGGGCAAAACAGCAAAAGTACCTGTTTGCTGAAGACTCTGTTATAATTGAATGTGTTTTGGTTCCCAAGATTATTCAATCAGAAAGCAGAATGAGCCTCACATGATTCTCTCATTTAGGTTGTCAGTTTCAGTGCTGAAATCCAGTTGGTTTAAAATTGCCTCTCTCTGATCTGAATGGTCACGACCTAAACCCCAGCATTACTACTACTACTACTACTACTACTACTACTACTACTACTACTACTCAGCTCCTTCTCTGCTCAGCTTAAATCATGGCTATTGGACAATCAGATCTGTCCACACAACTGAACTTAAAAAGCACCTTCTGCACATGAGCAGAGTAGTAGTAGTAGTAGTAGTAGTGAGAGTACATGTCCGACCTGTACATTTTAATACTAATGTCGTATGAGTTTGTTTTACAGTGAATGAGTGAGAGGTGCGTGTGGGAGTGGGTGTTGTGGGCTTTGTCATGTTTTATGAATTGTGCCGGTTATGTGGCTGGGCTTGGTCCAGCAGGGGACTAAGGACGGAAATTACCTTTGGCTACAATCCTGCACATTTACAAGTCCATGTTTGTCTCTTGCATTAGCTTGTCTTTTAATATGCATTGTCCCTTTAATAAATAAATACAAATACTACTACTTCTACTACTTTAAAGATGCTGTACTTGATTTTTCCTTTTTTACTTCTTAAAAACGTGCCAAACACAACTAGTTCATTTTAGACTTTTTGCAGTGGTTCAAATGTATTACTCACTTAACCTTATGCATGCAGTTATAGAGTAAAGCCATGTGTGAATTATTATTGTAGGTCCCCATAGAGCTGCTGTTGTCAAAGTCTGCTAATATTATGGCTATCTTAGGGATGAGAAAAGTTCAACACTCAAAGCTCCAGCAACCCCCTTCCCACCTCTGCTCTGCCCCGTGGACAGAGCGCGACTGGGGCATATTTCAGGAGAAGCCGGGCTGTAGCCATTAGCATTGTGAGCACGCAGTGTTTGAGACAGGTGTGGTGGATGCGCTGGGCGCCTGTAGCTGGCCTCAAGACTTTCTCTGAGCACACAGGGTTTCAATAAGAACAAGTGATATGTGCTCACATTTCACTTTTACTGGGTTCTCATGAGAGTCTTATGCAACCTGAAGGTAAGGTGAGTGCTGTAGATGTTAGCTTCTACAATATATGTGACAGTGAGTAATTTGAATAATACTAGAGGAATATGAATGCCTGGTGTTATGTGTTATGAAGTTAAAAATGTGCGTTAAAAAACTGAGGAATGCATTTTTTTTTTTTTTTTTTTTTTTTTAACAAATGTATTAAAACATTAAAAAACACGGTTCTTCAGTACTTGAAAAAAATGTATTGGCCATAGGCCATTCAAATTTGGTACACGTACTCCCCACATGATACTGAACAGGAGCTTAACCTATAATACTGACTGTAGAAGGTCACAGAAAGCATTCAGCACACAAGACGAGGGCAGGTTAGGTGAACTCATGGCTTTATCATGGCACATATAGGGGATACTGATGATTTTTTTTATTTTATTTTATTTTTTTCTACAGTTTGGTGGAATTTGTTCACAATGATGTATTTAGGTGTTACTGGTAAGCAGTGGTCAGTACCAGAAATGATTCAGACCTGGTTTATACCTGAGTTATAGGTATACCTGGTTTAGTTCGGGTTTAGCCCAGGTTTAGTCCTATTTGTTATGGGCCATGGCACACATATTTCCCACATGATACAGAACAAAAAAACAATGTCAACAGACCTCCATCTCAAACTGTGCAGGCGTGACACTGTCAGAAATGGTCTCACTGGAATGAATGGAGTAACGTGAATGGAGGGGCGAAGTAGGTGGGGACAAGAGGCAGGATCTTTGAGAGCCTATACCCGTGTCCCAATTCGAGGGCTGCAGTCTCCGGAGGCTGGTTTTTCGGCCGCATACATCACTTCCGGCATGACAAGGCCTGTCCCATTTCATGCAGCCTGAAAACCGGCCTCGTTTCCATGGAGATAGGGCCATGAACGAAGGACACATCTGAGTATCCTTCGAGCCTCCAATATCCCATCATGATCCCATCAGATGTTCAAAAACACGGTGCGAAAAACATGGAGCAAAAAGCCCGTCCGGAGAGTGGAGAAAACGTGAGTACACACTTTTAACTTTAGGAAATCATCACTAACACAACTGTAAATGTAAAATACGACCATAAACCACAAAACTGTCAAATAAGTTTGTTTTTTAACTGTGTGAACCTCTGAGCTTTGAGCTAAAAGTTTGGCTAGTAACCTGCAGCTAATGTGATGAAAAGTCCGCTCAAACTTTCATATTTGGTCAGATTTCCATCAAACACTAATAATGTTTTTAATGTTAGGGGAAAACTATCCATAATGACTGTGTTTTTTGTCTTGTGTACCAGTCCAAAATGGTCCGAAATTTCCCAGCGTTTGGAGATAGCCTGCACTGCACAACACACAGGGAGCCCTTGGACAGAGCTGACCCACTTCAGAGCTCTGCCTCTGGGGAAGAGCTGGAGCAGTGGTCCCTCTCTTTGCAGTTAGCCCCATGGAGCCTTAGCACAATCTCTGTGTTACTCCCACACAGGAGAAGGCTTTGGAGGCTCACTTACTCACAGCGTTACCTGCCAGTCCTGGTCAATTCAAACAGACTGTGTGAGTGTGCAGCCAATGGTTTTGAAAACATTTAAGAAGAAGTCTTTACTTTGTTATCTATTGATACTTTGGAGTATTTCCTGCAAGTATGTAGTGTCCTGCATGTATGTATATCGTGGAATATTTTGAACTTTCCATGTTAAATTTATAAAATAAATGTTGTCCTCTTTTTAAATAGAAACTTAGTGTTTTCTTTTTAAATTCAGTGATATATCATGATACTTCATCGCACAATTCTCAAATCGATTCAAAATGCATTGAATCGATTTTTAAAATGTTTTTCACAAAAATTCATTTGTCTCATTCACTGTTCTCATGATTTAAAAAAATAATAAATTATATTTCATTATATATATATATATATATATATATATATATATATATATATATATATATATATATATATAATATTCATTTATATATTTTTGTGTAGTGTAGGTGTAGTTGACTATTATTAGAAGTAATTACTGATAAATCGCAGTATCACCCATTGTTTTAGTATCAGGATATACTGAATTGTGACGTGCATATCATGATGTGTATTGTATCGACAGACTCAAGGCAATGCACACCCTTATAAATTATACGAATTATAAAAAACAAAATAGTCTGTGTTTGAACATAGAGCTATAATAAACAAGACATAACCCACAAAGGTAACGTTTTATACCTGTGTCATGTACGCGCACACACACACGCACAACTTCACTATACAAACCCTGTCAGGTGCGCTGATATTACTCATACGAGGAAAACAGTGAATAAAGTCGCTCCAAAACATACGGCGAATCCACACTTTAATAAAGACTATGGCCAGCGAAAGAAGTTTTACAGAGTTTTGTCTGTGTGAGTGCGCCCTAAAACACTGAAATAACTGATATTTGAGATAACCTACATGATGAAATGAATGAAGCACAAAGGGCCCATGCATCCTCCATTTTAGATTACAGAATAAAGAATGATCTATGCTTTTTTTTTTTTTTTTTTTTTTAAATACATGACATGTTTTCCATGGCTATGTTTTGCACCGGCCCAAGCATCTTCTGATATATGGGAGCACAAAGTATAATAGGCTATCACATTAATAGTATTCATGTCGGAAAAGTGGAATGTTTGAAAAATAGTAAAGTGCCGCTACTCTGACAATGAAAAATAAAAATGTCAAAGTAGTGGGACGCCTGAAAAATAATGTTTATGCCTCTACTCCGACAATTAGACGTCATTGTCTAAATAGCGGCACGTCGGAATAGCAGCGTGTAACCCTTTATAATAAAGTCAATTTTCACACAACATCTTTTATGATATAAGAAGGTGAAAAGTAAACCAGATGTCCAGATATAGCAGAATTAAGGCAAAAAAATACGTCATCTACAGTAACTCTTTAAAATCACACTGGTACAGGTAAGGGTGTCAGGTTCAAACCCACCTAAACATTGTAAAATGCAAGAAGAAAGACAAGAGATTAATAAGTTTTACTCGCGAGGAGAACGGCAGAGAGTGTACAGTTACAATCTCCAACCCGCTCTGCCACCCAAAGCCGCACTCCTCTTTTTATTTAGGAAGGTCCCTGATTACAATGTTTCTAAGGGGAAGGGGGGAAAAGATAGTAAGATAATATACGTTTCTAAGAAGTCAGGGAGAGAGACAGAGAGATAATATATGCTTCTAAGGAGGGTAAGGAAAGAGACATCTATCACATATGTCTGACACAGTTGTGTGACCTCGGACCCTATCTTGTTCTGATGTCACACCAGCTGCCTCCACACGTTAAACACTGCACATAACAAGAGCACAAAGAGATTATTCAAACACACAATGTTTCTAACATTTGATTATAACAAATATAGGATAAGATATATAAATGCTCACAGCAAATATGGGATAAAATACATGCACAATTATTCTAACATTTCCCTCCTGTTTATCACATATTTGCATAGATAGAATCATTTATAACCACTTCTCTCGATTTTCAGCTATAAATTCATAAATCAGCAAAATAAGCTTACACCCAGAGGTCTATGTTACTTACAGAAATGTTTATTTCTCGTCTCTAAACAATGTGGTGAATGCCTCAGTGGAGTCCTCAACGTCAGAGTCACCATCAGCTAAAAGGTGTAACATGAGTGCCCTGTCATCTGGACTAGGGCCTATTGCTGTGGTGATTAAGCGATTAATTAGACTACGGAGACAGGGAATACAACAGCATCCACACAATGTCAGAATCGCGGCGAACACAGCTACTGAAAGCAGTACAGAGGTCGCGAGTGCTTTGTACTTGCCAAATACACCCATCCAGTCATCCCACATTGATTGGTCTATGCCAGACTGCTCCTTCATGCGCTTGTTAAGGGTACGGAGACCCTCTATCGCCTTGGTCAAGCTGCCGTCGGATGCAGTATTATTTGGGATGAAAGAACAACACTGATCACCAAATATCGCACACACAGATCCTTTTTCTGCTAATAGCATGTCCAAGGCTATGCGATTCTGGAATGTCATCAGTGATGTGGCTGCCAGTTGCTCATGTACCGCTTCAAATCCAGCTTGCGTCCAGTTGCGAGTTTCTGAACATTGTAATGAATATAATTAATTCGGTCTACATTTTTGTTAGGCGTGATTGGAAAGATTAATAAGTTTTACTCGCGAGGGTCACTCATGTTTAATCATGTTTAAGCTAAATCATTGTCTACGATTTCCTTTAATGACAAAACAAAGTCCAAAAGCGACTCATTCATTACCACTAATCCATCACCACCAGCATGACATCCCTGTCAGATTCAGTCAGGTGGGGCAGGAGCTCTATAGAACAGTGATTTGGCTGTTGCCGGACTATTGTGCGTTATACAGTATTAACGCACGGAGGCAACAGGTTTCACATCTGCTGTCTCCTGGTGAAAAATAATGATAAGTTCATGTAAACTATGGAAGTCCCCTTCATCATAATTAAGTCATTTTACATTTAATTTTTATTGTTTTTTTTCAATGGCTTTTGCACTTTTATCTATTGAAAAATGACATTTGCAAAGCAGTTCACACAAAATCCTAAACACAATTTTAGTGTTCCTAAACAAAACTGAATCTCAGCAAAATGTCGTTTTTCATTCAGAACTGATCAGTCACTCCCAAAAACAAGTTTTACCATCAAAACTCTCAAACTTGTCATGTGTTTTTCTGTGCTCTTTCATTCATTTGGCAGAGCAGCTCAGAGGTTTTAGTTGTGCTCTCAGTGACCACAGAGAAGTGCTGGTTTTAGCACATTTTTGTTGATGCTCACATCATTTGGAACATTTGTCATCAGTTCACACAGTTCTCAGGTTCTTTCTCCGAACAGCTCCACTTAGAACCTGAGCCCCTGTTCAGTTGAGATACACGTTTGAATCAAATGATCAAATTAAAGCTTCAAAAAATGATAAAATGAAGAATGTAATACATGACTCGAAACTGTTTTTTGTCCCACATCAGAACAAAACATCTCCCATGACTGGTTATATAATGTTCATATATTTTACCAGTCAGATTAGCTGCAATGCTAGCATACAGGCACAGAGACAGCAGAGCGACTGCAGTCGAGGAAAAAATGACTGAATGACATGAATGAGAATGAACCTGCCCCATGTGCACCGCTCTCTCTGGAACATGCAAAATACAGGAAGGGCTCTACTGCTGTGTGCTCACACACATGTACTGCAACAGGGAGGAGGAGGTACTTTTACATCAGGGGTGGGCAATTCTTTTTTCCATGGAGCCACATGAGAAACAGAAAATATTGTGGAGGGCCAGGCCAAAATGCTTAACTCAATTCTGCATAATATTAATTGTATTTCTTTATAAAAAGCAGTAAATAACATTGTTTTGACGCGCTGGTAAGACTGGGAAGAGTATATTTTATGATTAAGCAATGAAAATGTGAGGTTGACTTACAAAAAAAGATCATTTAAAAAAAAAAAAACACTTCTAAAATAAAAACAATGCCGCTTTAGTCCATGCATGAGGTAAAATGATAAAATATGTTTATTTTGTAATTCCAAATGAGCTTAAAGGGGCCGGTCAGAGTCAACCAAAGGGCCGTATGTGGCCTGGGAACTGTAAAATGCCCAGGTCTGTTTTACATAGAAACACTTTACAATACAGGTACAATACAGTCCCTGACAAAAGTCTTGTCGCTTATCCATTTTGTAGAAACAAAAGCTTATAACCTGACTTTAAATTAATTGATTGGTTTTAGAAATGTCTCATATGAAAGCTAAAACCCTCCCAAATTATGCTCAATATACTAAAATAAATTTGCTTCACTGAAGAAAGATTGATCATTTAATGAACACAGAAAGGTCAGATTTTGGCAAGACAAAAGTCTTGTCGCCTACAGAAAATTGAACAAATAATTTACTTCAAATACAAAAATATGTTGCATAACGTCAGTGAATTAAGTAGTGGTGCTGTGAGATCCATATTTAATATCTTGTATGACTTCCATGAGCTTGAAGGACTGCATCCATGCGGTTCGACAATGATTCATACAATTTGTTGATGAAGTCATCAGGAATAGCAAAGAAAGTTTTGCTAAGTCTTACATGCCTCCCAGAGTTCATCAAGATTCTTTGGTTTTGCCTTCCATGCTTCCTCTTTCATTCTACCCCAGACATGCTCAATGATGTTCATGTCTGGTGACTGGGCTGGCCAGTCCTGGAGCACCTTGATCTTCTTCGCCTTGAGGAACTTTGATGTAGAGATAGAAGTATGCGATGGAGCACCATCCTGCTGCAAAATTTGACCCCTTTTATGGTTGGGAATGTATATTTGATATGGTTGATATTTTAGGCTATTGATATTGCCTTCCACCCTGCAAATGTCTCGCACACCCCCATACTGGATGTAACCCCAGACCATGATTTTTCCGCCACCAAACTTAACTGTTTTCTGGGTGAATCTTGGATCCATGCGGGCTCCAGTAGGTCTCCTGCAATATTTGCGGCGGCTGTGATGTAATTCAACCGAGGATTCATCTGAGAAATCCACCTTCTGCCACTTTTCCAGTGTCCATCCTTTTAGCAGGCTGTGGGCCTTGGCAAATGCCACACGGTTTTTTAATTGCCTTTTGTTTAGTGCTGCTTTCTGTGCACTGATTCGACCATGGAGGCCATTTCGAGACAGAATTCTACAAACTGTTCTGGTTGACACAGGGACTTGAGGTGACCAGGCCTGGTGGAGCTCTGCTGCAGTGGAAAAGGGGCTGGCCTTGGATTTTCGAATCAACAAACGGTCCTCCCGAGCAGTTGTCTTGCGGGGTCTGCCAGACCTGGGCTTGTCAAAAACATCTCCAGTCTTTTCAGATCTTTTTCTTATTCTTTGTACTTGACACTGAGACACATTGAAGGTGTCAGCCACCTCAGCAGTGGATCTGGTCTTCAGCCTCTTGATAATTAACGCTTTGGTCTCAGGGTGGATCTTAGGCATGTTGTTAGAGGTCAAGTTGCAGTTGATGTGAAGGTCTGGTGTGCTGGGGTTCTTTTTATACACACCCACTAATTGACTGATCAGTAACTGATCACAGGTGAGGCTGTAATCTAGGATTGGGGGCATCATATGACAAGGCGACAAGACTTTTGTCTTGCCAAAATCTGACCTTTCTGTGTTCATTAAATGATCAATCTTTCTTCAGTGAAGCAAATTTATTTTAGTATATTGAGCATAATTTGGGAGGGTTTTAGCTTTCATATGAGACATTTCTAAAACCAATCGATTAATTTAAAGTCAGGTTATAAGCTTTTGTTTCTACAAAATGGATAAGCGACAAGACTTTTGTCAGGGACTGTAGTTAAGTGTAGGACTAGTTATATTCACAACACATCATTTTGGCATATTTTATCATTTTCAAATCAAATTTGATTTATTTTGTCGGGTACATAGATTAACTAGTCTTTGTACTGTAAATGTCTACTTGGAAGAGCATCTGGCATAAAACAGCAGCAGCAGCAGCAGCAGCAGCAGTGGCAGTAGTAGTAGTAGTAGTAGTAGTAGTAGTAGTAGTAGTAGTAGTAGTAGTAGTAGTAGTAGTAATCTCCAGCACAGGTCGTGATTTTGTTTTGGTTGATCTGCTGCCTAAAAATACACACAAAGCTTTATATTAACACTCTAAAGGTGCATTATGCAACTTTTTGGTTGAGGGTCCATCACCTGCTTGTTTGTATGGAGATGTCATTGCTCTGCCTGGAATGTTCCACAGTGTGACATTAAACAGCTCTACTTTACATTTATTCAATTACAGGTGGTTTTAGAGCTCAAAAATACCTAGAAAAACAGACATTCTGACTGTGAGCGGGGTCGCCTCTCCACAGATCTGACCTGTAACTTGGTCTGGTTTGGTCTCCATGGAGATAGAAAGGTTTAATGCCATACTGTGAAACATTCCAGACAAAGAAATAACATCTCCATGGAGAAAAGCATTTGACAGACCCTCCACCAGAAAAGTTACACATTGCACCATTAATATAAAGAGACAGCTCCACAAAATGCGACTGCACTACTCTCTTATACGTTTGTGATATTAAAAAAAAAAAAAAAAAAAAAAAAAAAGCAGTAGGGGGTGTGGGGTTCATAGTAAATTTAAATTACAACATTTGGGGAAAATAATCAATATGCCCTACATAATTGGTTCAAAAATATCAGCAGAGCTCCTTGGCAGTTGGTTCCTCTCTGTTCTAAACAGTTGGGAGCAACATCGGCCATGAACAAGTCATTATCTGTCGATCTCGATAGTTAATACAGTAGTACAGGTACTCAGAGTAGTCACCACCAACACCGGTGACAGTTCTGAAGATGCAGCAGCAGCAGCCGAAACATGTCAACAAGGTAAATACACGTTACTGTATTGTCTTTAAAAAAGAACCCAAGAAATTAACATCTTTGGTCTAGTAGCAGTAGTAGTAGTAGTAGTAGCAGCAGTAGTAGTAGTAGTAGTAGTAGTAGTAGTAGTAGTAGTAGTAGTAGTAGTAGTAGTAGTGTCCAAGTATCCTGGAAAACTTTAAGTCAAAATCCCACATCTTTAGTCTTGAATTTTAAAGCCATGGTATGCAACTTTTATGGCAAAAACTACTAAGCATGGTTATGGTAGTAGTAGTAGTAGTAGTAGTAGTAGTAGTAGTAGTAGCCATCCATTTTCTTCCACTTATCCAGGCCAGGGTCGCGGGGGCAACAGTCTAAGCAATGACTCCCAGACTTCCTTCACCCCGGACACTTCCTCCAGCTCCTCTGGGGGAACCCCAAGGCGTTCCCAGGCCAGCCGAGAGACATAGTCCCTACAGTCTGCCAGGTCTTTTCAGCTTCCTCCTCCACCAGTGGACCTAGTGGACCGGAGATCCAGTCGTCGAGGCCCCTGCCTTCGAAGGCCTTCCAGATCAGAAGCCCCTATCATGAGAAACATAGCAAGGCCAGTTACGTCGCCCGGATTGGCGTTACTGGGGCCCCACCCGGGAGCCAGGCCTGGGGGGGGGGGCCCAAAGGAGCGATGTGGGGCCGTCCTCCCATGGACCCACCACCCATAGGAGGCCGGTGCAGGAAGATTTGGGCGGCAGTCGCAATCTAGTAGTAGTGGCGTTAATAGTAAAGTTACACAATACACCATTAGTATTAAGGTAACAGCATTGGTCATGAAAAAGCCCATACCTGTAGCTCTCTAGTTAATCGTACATGTACTCAGAGTAGTTGTAGTAGTAGTAGTAGTAGTAGTAGTAATAGTGGTAGAAGAGTTATTGTAATAATGTGGCTTTTTATTACTTTATTTGCTGGAGAATATTAGTGCATTAAATTGTATATGCCACTGAGCAATTTCTCAAATAAATGTTGAAATGATTTGACATTACGGCATGCACATCTCCTTTGTGGGATGATTATGAGTCTGGCAGACACTTATTGCATCATTAATTGCACTTCCCTTTAATTATATGGCTGTGATGCCCTTTAATTAGCCGTGAAAAGACAGATCCTCTCTGGTAGAGACGTGTCACTCCCACTTCACTTTGGACAACATCTATTTACACGTTTAAGATATGCCTTACGAGTACAGCTTTGGGACCTGAACTTGATTTCTTGATGAAAATGAATGGATAAAATGTTTTGTAATTCTCCATAAATAAACAAAAAACATAATACAAAACAACTTCACAAACCTGCAGTACTTTCATTAGCGAGATGCACGCTGATTGTAAGGAATCTCGGAGTCATTTTTGATAACAGTTTTAAGTTTGACAAACAGATCGACAGTTTGCTGCGTGCAAGTTTTTATCAACTACGTAAGTAAAGCGTTTTTGAAATCGCCCTGACTTTGAAAAGCTTTTATCAGATCCAGAATAGACTATTGCAATGCACTTTATTTTATCACTCCGTTGGCTTCCAGTTTCTTTTAGAATTGATTTTAAATGTGTATTGTTTGTTTTTAAAGCTCTTAATGGCCTTGCTCCTCCCTGTTTGACTGAACTCCTGTCTGTCCACAGCTCAAACAGGGCCTTAAGGTCAAACAACCAGCTTCTAAAGGAAGTCCCCAGAGCCGGACTCAACACTTTCTGGGGCTTTCTCTGTCGCTGGCCCCAGACTCTGAAAACTGCCCCTTGATTTGTGCATCAGGTTCAAAACTCATCTATTCAGACTGGCTTTTAACACTCAGAAATGTAGTGACAATTTGCACAATTTGTTTTATTTCATTGTTTAATATTTTGAATATTTTTATGTTGTTTTGGTTTTATTGCAAAGCACTTTGGTCACCTTGAGTGTTGTAAAGGGCTCTATAAATAAATAAATGCAATAGTGCTCTGAAGGAGGAGTGACTTAGCATGGAAAGCAAAGGGAATGTCCAAAAAAAAGTAATATGTTGTTTATAATATTTTCAAAACAATAAAAGGTAGCAGGGTGATCTAAATATGTGATGTGTTAGCAGTTAATACTCCATAGAAGTGTAATACCCGCTCTTGAAAGGATCTGTATGTGATTTTTTACCCCATGTGTCTTGCCCCAGTATGGATATATTGTATAAATAGCTCTTGGGGTCAGAATAAATCCTCTGAGTACTCTGTATCGTCCGAGAATCAAGGATTGTGTAGTTAGAAGAAAGAGGGAAAGGGACGATGTGGATGGAGAGAACGGGAAGGAAGAGAGGGTCCAAGAATCAGGTACAGCTCTTTTAAGAAGTGATTTCTGTTTTTTTCGATCGATTTAATTTAATTTGTTTAAACATGAGTAACATCTGTTCATTTAATAGGGAATTAACAAAAACAGATGGTCACTTTATCAGTTTTATATTCTGCTGGCCTCTATTACAGGAAAAAGGGAATGTTAAATCCATTTTTAAATTATACTTAGCACATACACTCATGTTACAATATTTTCTGATCTGTTCTAATGTTGTTTCCTCATCACAAACAGACCTGGAGTTGTGTTTTGTTTCATTCACACGTTTGACACACAAACCCTGCAGATTTAGGCTGAGTTCTTCTCCCAAACGGAAAACAGGAAATGCTCCACTGTGTTTTTAAACTCCGTACACTTTCACTAGAATAATTTGGATAATTTCATAATTGACTGAATGTTGAATGTTATTATGCAGTTCCCTCCTCAAAAACAGACCTGGAGTTGTGTTTTGTTTCATTCACACATGCTTGAGTAATCCTGCATTATTAGTCGTGTTCTGTTCCACCTTGTGATGTCATGACAAGGTAATTTTCCAGTTAATAGCTCCTTTTACCTTAGTTCAGCAGCGATTGGCAATTCCAGGGCTGAAATTATACAAATGATTCTAGTGAAGCACAATGGAGCACTTCCTGTATTACCCACATGACATCACAAGGTGGAACAGTGTTTTCCGTTTGAGAAAAGAACTCTGCCTAAATCTGCAGGGTTTGTGTGTTAAACATGTGTGAATGAAACAAAACACAACTCCAGGTGTGTTTGTGATGAGGAAACAACATTATAACAATCAGAAAATAGCGTAATATATTTCATTTTCATTCTTTGCTTTTTGCAACATGTGGAATTTTTTCATTTTAGACTCTGTTTTCACAATTTTTGCATATTTCCAAAACAACAATCGCAACATTTCCCTCATCTTAACTCACGAGTAAACCTGGAGATGCGTTTTGCTGATGCAGCCACTGAGTCCATAGCAGAGAATGTGTGTACGTGTGCGTCTGTGTGCGTGTGCGTGTTTGTGTGTTTGTGTGTGTAAAGGAGGGGGAGGTGCCTTGGGGGTGGTGATGAGGAGGAGGGGGCGGTGTGAAGGACATGGACAAGGGCGCGAGGGGGCGGGGCCAGTGACTCAGACACAGTAGCAGCGCTCTGAGTCTATATCCCTGATCTGCTCTAGTACTGAACACATGTAGCAGCCACTGTATGAAAGTGTATAAAAGAGAGGGGGAGGAAAAGAGGGAGAGAAACAGAAGTTGTGGAAGTGAGAAGGAGAGAGAAAGGGGGAAGATTGGGTCTGGGATATGTAAAAGAATTAGAGAACGTGAAGGAAGAGAAAAGGGGGTTGAGAGGAAGGGGGAAAGGGAGAGAAACTGAAGTGATGAGGAGCGAGGATCGAAGGAGAGAGAGAAGAAGGGATGGGACAGTGGGGATGGAGGGAGAGGGAAGGAAGAGAGGTTCCAAGAAAGAATCAGAGAGACAGAATGAGAGAGAGAGGAGAGCTGAGAAAGTGAAAGAAGAGAAAAAGGGGGTAGAGAGGGGGGAGAAACAGAAGTGATGGTGAAAGAGAGAAGAAAGAGAAAGAGATTATGTGGATGAAGATAAAGGAAGAGAGGGTCCAACAGAAAGAAAGAGAGAGTAAGAAGGATGGAATGAGAAAGTGAAAGAAGAGAAAAAAGGGGGTAGAGAGGGGGGGAGAAACAGAAATGATGGTGAGAGAGAGAAGAAAGAGAAAGGGACAATGTGGATAAAGAGAAAGGAAAGGAGGAGAGGGTCCAACAGAAAGAAAGAGAGAGTTAGAGGGATGGAATGTAAGAGAGGGGAGCAAGAAAGTGAAAGAAGAGGAAAAAGGGGTAGAGGGGGGAGAAAAACAAGTGATGGTGAGAGAGAAGAAAGAGAAAGGGACAATGTGGATGGAGAGAAAGGAAAGGAAGAGAGGGTCCAACAGAAAGAAGGAGAGAGTTAGAGGGATGGAATGAGAGGGGAGAGAGAAGAAAGAGGGGTAGAGGCAAAGAAAAGAGGGGGAGGGAGAGAAACAGGAGTGATGGAAGAGGGAAGGAAGGAGGGAGAGAGAGAAAGGAGATAGAGAGAAGAGAAAGAGAGGGGTTGGGAGAGGGGGAGAGATAAAAGATAGAAAAAAGCGATAAAAGAGAGAACGTTTATACCCCGTCCCTCTTACAACACGGAAGAGAAACAAGAGTAATGGAAGAGAGAGAGAGAGAAGAAAGAGAGAGAAGGGAGATAGGAGAGAAAGACAGGGGCTGAGAGATAAAAGATCGAAAGAAAGTGATAAAAGAGAGAAACAGGAGTGATGGAAGAGGGAAGGAAGGAAGGAGGGAGAGAGAAAGGAGATAGAGAGGAGAGAAAGAGAGGGGTTGTGAGAGAGATAAAAGATAGAAAGAAAGCGATAAAAGAGAAAGTGTATACCCCGTCCCTCTTACAACACGGGAGAGAAACAGGAGTGATGGAAGAGAGAGAAGAAAGAGAGAGGAGAGATAAAGATGGAAAGAAAGTGATTAAAGAGAAAGAGAAGACCCCTCTCCTCTTCTAACAGTCTTGTCGTTTATCTGCGAGAGGGAGATGAGAGTTTGGGAGTGCGATGGCTGGCCTAGTTCTGCTCCCGTGTGTTTGTATTAAAACGATGATTCAAAGTCCTCAAGTGAACGAACGCACTGCCCAAAAGGAAGAGGAAGACCGGGGATAGAACTCAGGCGGGATTTCAGTTTGTTTTTTAAATGGAGTCTAATTTTATTTTTAAATTTTTCAACATAACAATAACCAGATTTCAAGCAACAGAAATACGAAATGTACAAAATATGCCTGAAGTGATTCAAATTTGAGTCTCCTGTTGTCTAGTGTTTGGTGTTTTCCTCTCTTAACGTTTTGTTGTGTAACGCTTCTCGTAAAATCGCATTACGTAAAATCAACTTAAAGGTCCTATATTACGTAAAACTGACTCTTATGAGCTTTAAGTCATGTTATAATGTTGTTGCCTCCTCAAAAAACAGACCTGGAGTTGTGTTTTGTTTCATTCACACATGTTTGTTTGAATAACACTGTGCTATCACTGTCTACATCTCCAAAGCTCAAAATGCTCTGTTCCACCTTGTGATGTCACGAAGTGGTAGTTTTCAATATAACAGCTCCTTTTTACCGTTAGTTCAGTAGAGATCGGCAGTTCCAGGACTGAAATGATCCAAAATGATTCTAGTGAAGGCGTGTGGAGTTTAAAAACACAGTGGAACTTCTTCTTGTATTTCAGTTTGAGACAAGAACTCAGCCTAAATACGCAGGATTTGTGTGTTAAACGCATGTGAATGAAACAAAACACAACTCCAGGCAGGGTACATTTGTGATGAGGAAACAACATTAAAACATAGAACAGAAAATAGCGTAATATGGGCGTTTTCATTTTGCTGTAAATTTCTTCAATTTGCAGACTGTGCATTGGATTAAAAACATAACAAAAGATTGAAAGATATCAGCAAATATCTGTTATCGTATCAACAGAAATAAAAACCATATTGAACTCGTTGGAAATTGAACTTTCAACCTTATTTTTCCTCCGAAGTCGTTGTTAGAATTTATTTTCCTTTTGATTTTGGTGGGACTTCTAATTACTGCTATGCTTTATTGCTTTTTCCAACCGGCAAAACCACAAATAAATTACGCTCAAATTAAATGCGTGACAAAATTATCAGCTGGATCGTATGTGAAATCTTCTCTCTCAAACATTACAACAAGTAAATTAGCCGCTACTGTTTAGTTTCTGTCGTGAACGCAGTTATAATGATGCGGTCTAATTGCTAGAGTGGATTGTAAACGAGTGACTCTACAGTGAGCGGCGTTTGCGGAGGCACTGGGTATTTCCTGGTGCGTAATTGAAAGTGATGGACTTGGGCGCGCGGTAATTGAGCTAGTGCATTCGCAAAGCCAGAAATGTGGAAAGAAATCACCGTTAGCTGCAGTTAGCATGTGGTGAGGAAGAGCTAATGAGTAGCCATGTTGGATGTTGATGGTTTGCTGGGTGTTTTTCTATGCTAATTTGCCCACGGCTGATTATAATGCAAAGAGGAGAGAAGAAATGTTTAAGCAATTCAGTCATATTAGAAATGTGGAAATGAATATGTGCTGAAGTCCAAATGAGTGTAATTTTTTTGTTTGGATTTTTTTTAGCCTTTTCAGAAACGTTCTTTCATCATAAACAGCCTTGCAGTGGAATTAGCTTTGTTTACACATGAATCCTGTTTACAAGGTTGTCTCTTAAAGCAGACTTATTTAAAAAATGTTTCCTTTCTCATTTACTGTCAGAAGTTGTATTTGGAGTGATTCGTGCATGTTTGAGTCATCTTTAATCGCTTAGTTTCAAGACGCTATTTTGCCGATCAACCCCCATTTTCATCGCCAGTGGTTCATGCCCACTTTGTTGTGCCGTTTTATTTTCTTATTTGGCAATACATGTAGGATTTGGCAGTGTCGCTTAGTCATCTTGGTACAAAGGAGAAAAATCAGCTACTCATGGACGATCTGCTGTCCATCAGAGGGACCAACGTCAGCTCCCATTGTCAGCGGACTTGTTTCTTTTATTAAGATGTTTTAGATGAATATTGTGATTTAAAATGTGCAGATTATAACACAATGATCCACAGGTGTCATAGATTATAACTGTATCACAGACACAAGCACATCATCTCTTCTTTAAACCTCAGAAATCACTCCACTTCCTTTTTTTACAGATTATGATGATCAAATTATCAGAAACCTGATATCTCCTGTATGCTTTTAAGTCCATAAACTGATTCTGTGTTAAACTGTGATCACAGTGAACAGATGGCTCTGTTAGCAGGAGTCACATTGCCTAATGCTTCATCACTGTGCTGGACACAACAGTGTAGTTTATTTTGAGAGGGGCCATTGTGCTAAATCAACTTTATGAGCTTTTTTTCTTCCTTTCTTTTACCATGTTATTACAACGTTCACTCATCAAAAACATGCCTGAAGTGGTTTTCTGAATCATCCATGCATGTCTGAGTAATCTTGTGATCTCTTACCAGCCCTATTGAAACCCGCCTTACTGAGGGTTAGCTGTGCAAGACCACGCCTCTTGTCTAAGGCTCCGCCCACAAGCCTAAATAACCAGGAAGTTCTCCGCATCACTACCCATGCTCCCACATCAGCCCAGCAGCAAAGAGACATGGCATTAATATAAATATTTCATTTCATTTATGTATTTAACAGGACAATGTACAGTTGCTTCATGCTCAAGGGCAGAGATGCTAGTACCAGGTTGTAGTTTTGGGCGGAGGAGGGGATTAATGCATTATTTACAAGGCAGTAAAATCATACATTCTATATAACATACATCACATCAGTCATTCACACGTCAATGTCACACAGAGACTGATTATATAAATATAAACAGACACAGCTAAGTCACTAGCCGCCAAGTTCCAAATAGGAAGTGAGCATGGATGCGCTTATGGCTTCATCGGCTCTGGCTCTAATTCACTTTCTACTGAAAATAACGTGCCCCCTCTCTCTGTTACTGCTGCTTTTAGGCTTTTTTATTCTTTTTATTAAAATGTTCGTATTAACCCGCTCTACATGATCCTGTTGTTTTTATTTCACTCTTTTGTCAGTAAACCAAGAAATGAACATTAATGACAGACAAATCACGACACTCCTTCACGCGCTCTGAGGTCTGAGGTCCAGCTCCAACTTATCGTCCTGAAAACGAGACTCAAAAACCTGCGCGACCCTGGGGTGACCGGGCCTTTTCTGTGGTTGGCCCCAAACTTTGGAAAGATCTCCTCCCTCACATTAAAACTGGCCCTTCAATCAATTCTTTTAAGTCTCATTTAAAAAACACACTTTTACTCACCGGCTTTTAACACGGCGTGAGAATAATGTGTTCCTCTGACTGTCTTTTATTGATTTTATTTGCTAATTGTAGTATTTTTTATGTTTTTTCTTGACTTGCTTATTTATTTATTTATTTTATGCTTTATTTTATTGCCTGGACCACGGTGGGATTACACAGATAAAAGAAAGTTCTACGATTTTATGCTGAAAATCGCATTCTATTGTCTAAACCAGTGTTTTTATTAGCATTGTGGTATCGCAATCAGTATTTACTATCAAATCTAGTCCTTAGTATCAAAATCAAGTTTGACAACACTACACCAGGCAAAGCAATAACATCTCTGTAGAAACAAGCAGTCTACCAGAAAAGCTACATACTGCACCTTTAAGAAATGGTGTACTTTTAGCAGTTTGAAAAATCCAGACCAAAATTACTCTCCTTTGGAAAAACTGGTTTGGTTGTCAGCTAACTCAAAGAAATGCTGGATCTCCTGTCTTCTCTGCAACCTCGTAGAATACGCTATCCCTCCCCTCGCCCGCCTGCCTCGCGTGGTCCTATATTTAAATGTAATGAGATTTGGGTGCGCTTTAAACAGATGGAGCCAGTCTACCATTCTTTACTGTGGCCTCTGTGTCACCTTTTAGCTCACACTCCAGCGCATTCACCATTCAAACCCCGCGGGCCCAGTGCAGAGGTGGGAGTTAGTCATGTGTTGGAGCTCCAGATGTTTCCTCACTGCATCGGCCTGAGCTGGGGTCTGGTGGAGCCATACGAGGGACAAATCTTTTCACTTTGATTTCTAGTTAATGTAGTTTTGAGATGTTTGGAAGTCCTTCTGGTATGGTGTGATGTGGGGACAACATTGCAAAGTCCTGGTTTAAGCACAGTTTAGTCCTGTTTTTAGTCTAGATCCGTTTCTGTCCTTATGAAGTTGTGGTTTTGGCCGTCTGGATATGTCTGGATTTACAGGTTTAGTTTAGATGTTAGCCATGGTTTGGTCCTGGTTTAGTTCAGATTTGAATCCTTATATACTCCTATATTCCTACTCCGCTTTACAATACTGATAGTGTTTGTTGCTAAAATATAACAATAATAATATTCAATGGAAGATCATTTTCTATCGTGTATTTGTACTGCCACCTAACTTTGTATAAAAAGCCACGTTTTGACCTTTTTCAGCCCAGAATGCTACACAGACTGGGTCGTCAGGGAGTGCTTAGGCGGGTCAATGGTGCCCTATGTTTCAATACTCTGGGCAGGGTTCTGACACTAATATAAATTCTAAAAAACTTCTCTCCAGCCCAGAAAGCATCGTTCCCATAGAATGTAACTG
The DNA here is from genome assembly GCA_029959045.1 of Taenioides sp. WSHXM2023. Taxonomy (NCBI): domain Eukaryota; kingdom Metazoa; phylum Chordata; class Actinopteri; order Gobiiformes; family Gobiidae; genus Taenioides; species Taenioides sp. WSHXM2023. The sequence goes on along the minus strand of CM057089.1, from coordinate 4,024,606 downwards.
CTGGTGTCTGGCTGACAGAGTTTCCTGACAAGTCCAGTCCATCTCACCTCGAGTCCAACCAAACCTGATTGTGCATTCAGTTTCTTTTTACAGTGATGGATGTGAAACGAAGGAGCACATTGGTCACCCATCATTTACAAACAAAATTACATTGATTCACTCATTGAGTCTGCTAAAATCAACAGTGTTTTTCAGTTCCCTGTGAACTCTGGAAGATTCACCGGTGACCAGACTCACATCTTAAAGAACTGAAGAAGTGTGTGGGTGATAGAAGGGCAACTGAAGATACTTAGTCGCTTAAAGCTGAACTAGCCCCTCTGAGCTTGATCCACTGACTCAAAAAGACAGCCATGTTTAAACCCCAGTGCCTGGTCTAGGGCATCTGATGTACCTGACAGTTGGAACCCTTTTCTCTGTACCAAACCAGCAGAAACAAGACGAATACTGCATAATTCTGCACCTGGAGGTCTCTGTTACATACTTCAAATACTTTCTGAGCTTGTACTGTTGAGAACCAGAGATCTTTCAACACTTTTTGCCTGATACTTATTTTGAAAAGACAAACAGCTGACTGACCTTTAACCCTTTGTCTCCCAGGGCAGTGACGATGGAGATGTGGACAAGAACAAGTGCTGTACCCTGTGTAACATGTCCTTCACATCAGCTGTGGTGGCCCAGTCGCACTACCAGGGCAAGATCCACGCTAAGAGGCTAAAGCTGCTACTGGGAGAGCAGCCCGCCATCACCAGCAAAGGTAAGAGCACTGCCTTATGGGAAATAGAGTACCTCAAATGTCCTTTGTGTTGAATTACACTAAGTTTTTGTGAGTTTTGTGTCTGGAAATGGAGGCTCTGTTGAATGGTTTGTTCCAGGGCAGCACAACATGTGGTCTGTTGAGTTAATGTACAAAATATACAACACTACAGTGCGACGTATACACAGATACAACGCAAAGATGCTGTATGATGCTAGCCTCACCAGAAAGATACATTCTTGTGATTTTTTTTTCATAAATCTGTCTTGTTCATCTCTGGCTGAAGTGTTTGCATGTGATAGGTCCAAAAATGACCAATCACAGCCTGCGTGTTTTCAGTTTGAGAGAAGAACTCAGACTAAATCTGCAGGGTTTGTGTGTTAAACATGTGTGAATGAAACAAAACACAACTCCAGGTGTGTTTGTGATGAGGAAACATTAGAACATAGATCAGAACATAGAGCAACAAATGACAGAACAGACTTTGGCGCTTTGACCTTGGCAGGCAGAGATGAGGAGAGTGTGACAGAGATAGAAAGGAGGGTAAGAGAGAGAAAGTGATCAAAAGAGTGATCAATATAGGTGGACTTGCATAATCAAAACACATCTGGAATAATGGTCTAGGTTATGTTCTGAGCTCTACTTAGCTCTATGCTAACTCAAGGCAAAAGGAGAACAACCCCCATGTACACACACTTTAGCCTGACATTATTTGGACCTAATTATCTCCTACCTCCTGTATCCTCTCTCTTCACTCTCTCTTCTTTCTACCATCTGCTCCATCTCTCTCCTTCTGTTTATTACTTCTTTTCCTCTTTCACTCTCTTCTTTCTCATTTCTCTATTCCTCTCTACCTCTCCTTTCTCCCCTCTTTCCTTCTTCTACTCTCCCCCTCTCTTTCTCTGTCCTCTGCACTCTCATTTTTGGTTTGTCACTCCCTTCTTTCTCACTTCTCTCAATTTCCTGTTCACTCTCTTTTCTGTATCTCTCCCCTTCACTCGTCTCTCCTTCTCTCTCTCTTCTTTCTATCATCTCCCCTCTCTTTTTATTACTCCCCTTTTATCTTCTTTCTTCTTTCCTTTCATTCTTCTCCATCTATCTCTCCTTTTTCTCCTCTTTCCTTCTTCTATTCTCCTCCTGTCAACCTGTCTCTCCCCATTACATTTTCCTCTCTCTCTCTCTCTCTCGCTTCTCTACCTTTAACTCTCTCTCCTCTCTCTCCTCTCTTTCTCTCTGCTTCTTTCCTCTCTCTCTCATTACCTTTTCCATCCTCTTTCTTTCTCTCTCTCTCTCATCTCTTTCCTCCCTCTTTCTCTCTCTCGCTGTCTCTCTCTCTCTCTCTCTCTCCCTATTACCTTTTCCATCCTCTCTCTACCCCAGTACTTTTCATTTCTCTCCCCCCCTCTCCTCTCCTCTTTCTTTCTCTCCATTCTTTAGCAGCAGCAGTAGGAGTGTGGTCAGAGGAGGAGATGGGCAGATGTTTGGACACACACAGGCTGTTGTGGTGCAATGTAATGAGCCGGGGTCACTCCAGGAAACAACACTCATTTGTTTAAACCTAACACGGCTCCTCATTTACATGTACATCACTGTGAGAGTTTAGTGCAAGTTCATTTCATGTTTTTGTCTAGAATCTGCTAGTCTCCCTCTGGCTGATTTGAGGTTTGTGTTCCTGCATTGTTTATACAGTATTTTTTGTCTAAATTTGACCAAAAGGAAAATTCTGAAATGTTAAAGAAGACATACTGTGAGTGTATTTGCTGTTTATAATCTATCACATCCATGGTTCATTATGTTATAATTTGGACATTTTGCAATATTGATCAAAAATGACTTCTTAAAAGAAACAGGTCCTCTGATTTCCACGTTAGAAAACAGTGGTGTCCAATGGGAACTGATGTCGCTCCTCCTGTGGATAGCTGCACATGACGCTATTACCTATTATGAAAATAAAACTGAAATTGAATGAAGAAAGTTTACAATTTGTTAAATAACAGGATATGATAAGAATGAAAATGTAAAGAGCCTCCACTGTTGGAAAGGCAAGCAGAAAATTCGAGATCTTCAATTTGTTTTATTTAAATGTGATCCAAGTTTGAATGGTGAATGTATTTTTAACATATAAAATATCTTCCTAAAATATCTTCCTCCAGTTTATAATGTTCATGATAGAATAATCTGCCACACAGATACCACCTTGAGCTGTTGTTAATCAGCCTGTTTTATTCACTAAAATCATTTCACATTCGCAGAGGATAAAGTTTAAGTCTATTTAGTCAAACTTGTTGGACTTTTTCTTTTTTTTTTTTTTTTGGTTGCTCATGAGTTTGTGACAGAGACAGACGGGGTCATTACCGCTCCATCTGTGGCACTCTCTCAAATCATAGTCTCCACCAATCAGAGCCCAGAGCCAACAGCAGTCAGAGGCCGAAGAGAGGATCAGCCAATTCTGGATCATTATGCGTCTTCAACATCAGCTTATTCTAGGGCTGGAACTGTCATGGGCTGTTATTATTTGGTACAAGAAACAACATGGCTCACCATACCGATTTAACTTGAACTTTATTATAAACTCCACAAACATGACCAAACTGTGTACCCAAACATCACATCACATGGACTTGAAACATTCTAATGCTGATTTATTCTTAATTAAAAAAACATTGGACATGACAGCCAAGTTGTTTATGTTATCATTTGGTTTTCAAAATTAGATCAAGATGAATCAGAAAGCAGAATGAGCCTCAAATGATTCTCTCATTTGGATTGCCAGTTTCAATGCTGAAATCCAATTGGTTTAAAACATGGACTGTATGGCAAAGGAGAAACTGGACAAAATATTTTTTTTTGGTCCAATACGTTTTGCAGCTCATCCAAGCTGCTTATTCAGTTGTTCAGACAGAGCTAACGCACTAGCCGCCACGTTCCAAATAGGAAGTTCACATGCGGCTCTTCCAGCTCCTTCTGACCCTGGCTCCCATTGACTTATACTGGTGTATCATGGCAGCTCTCTCTGTAACTAGTGTAGTTTAGTTTATTTATCAGGGACAATGCACATAAAACATTGACCTACACAAAGAGGTTATATGTTTGTGCGGGTTATAGCAAAATAGTTAATTTCCATCCTCATTCCCTGGACAGGCGGGTGTCATAAATGGTGTACATGCCAATAAAATACAATGTATATTATTAATGCATCATTTATCCCTTAAATCAATAAGTAAAACTACTGTAGTCCCATTCATCTCAGTCACCACATCCACACACTACTTACATATTTACAGCTTATGTTGCTGTATTTATACAGTGCACCGCTGCAGTGAGCCTCCTCATTTTGGTCTTAAAATGTTCGTATTAACCCGCTATACATGATCCTGGTATTTTATTTGTTTTATTTGTTTTTTTTAAGTCAAAAAATTATTATTTCTAATATGGAACTTGGCCACCATCATGAGCTTCATTTGATTGGAGCTGGAACTGGAGCTGGTGACAGTCTGTGGTTTAAACTTAAAATACCGCTCTCTTATCTGAACGGTCACTCCCTAAACTCCAGTGCTAGTGCAGCCTTTGCAGCTCAGGGAGGGAATTCTGGAGGTTCTGAGCTTCACATGAGGCGTGTCCATAAACTGAGAATTTAAGTCTGAGCAAATACAATTTCCAGGATAAAAAAGTACAGAAATATGAACTGTGGGTATAGCTGTAATAAAAGCAGAGGTCAGTATGGATTATCTCTCTCCTTTCTCTCTCCCTCACTCTCTCTCTCTTGTTCTCTCCACTCTTTACCTCTCTTTCTCCATCTCTTTCTCTTCCCTTGCTTCTCTTCTATCGCTTCCTATCTCACCCCTCTCTCCCTCTCTCTCATTCACTCTCTCCTTTCTCTCCCTCTGCTCTTCTCTCGCTCCCTTACTCTCTATTCCCTCCCTCCCTTCCTCTCCTTTTTCTCGCTATTCTCTCTATTCCCTCCCTCTATTCTCTTCCTCCCTCTCCTTTCTCTCTCTACCCCCCCCCCCCCCTCCATCCCTCCCTCCTTCTACTTTCTGTCTCTCTTCCTCCCACTCTCCCCCTTGTCTCTGACTGTCACTGCTCCTCCTCCCCCTTTCTCTCCTTCTCTCTCTTCTCTCTCTTTTCTTTCCCTCTCTCCTGGGACATTTGTTGTACAGGAAGCACACCGCCTCAGGGACAAATGCTGTTCTAACACAAACACTCCATTCAGCTCCATCAGACCCATTCAGCTGAAAGTGTGAGAGACTTCAGTGGCTCCTCTGCTCTCGCCACGTCTGAAATAAACATGAGACAAACAGCTCTTTAATTTTCATTAAAGGGCCCATCTTACTCTATTTTCTGATCTATGTCATGTTAAAATGTTGTTTCCTTATCACAGACTTACCTGGAGTTGTGTTTTGTTTCATTCACACATTTTTAACGCACAAACCCTGCGTATTTCGGCTGAGTTCTTCTCCCAAACTGAACACACTCTGCTGTGGTAATACAGGAAGTGCTCCACTGTGTTTTTAAACTTCATACACCTTCACTAGAATCATTTGGATCATTTCAGCCCGATTTCTACTGGACTAAAGGTAAAAGGAGCTGTTCACTTGAAAACTACGGCTTCATGACATCACAAGGTGGAACAGAGCATTTTGAGCTTTGGAGATGTAGACAGACTAATAATACAGGATTACTCAAACGTGTGTGATTGAAACAAAACACAACTCCAGGTCTGTTTTATAATAAGGTAACAACCTGTAAAGGCGCTCAACAGAACTAGTTTTCAGTTACTAGTTATCTGTTACAGTAATGCTAACAAAAACTAGCATGCTAACAACAACTTCCATACAATAATAATAATAATAATAATAATAATAATAATAATAATAATAATATGTTCATATAAATAACATTATGGAAAACTCAGAAGCAGTTTTTTGGGCAAACCTTAAAGGGGTATTGACAGCTAACACATCACATATTTAGATCACTATGTTTCCTTTTATTGTTTTGAAAATGCTATATTCGCCGTAAACAACGCATTAACATGTTTTATAAGTTTCAGTTTTGTTTTAGATATTCTGGGTCTTTTGCTAAATCACTCCCCCTTCAGAGCACTATCACAACACAATCAGTGTGCGTCCCGCTAATGAAACTACCGCACATCGCATCAGGTTTGTCAAGTTGTTGTGTACAGTTTTGTATCATGTTTTTGTAGATTTATGGAGAATTGTCGTGTGGGAGCATGGGTGACATAGGCTTGTGGGTGGAGCCTTGCACAGAATTTTACGACTAACAGCTAAGGAGGGTTTGAATAGGGCCCGGGAGAGATCGCTAAATGACTCAAACCTCTTCAGGCATGTTTTTTCAATGAGGGAACAGAGTTATAGCATGGTAGAAAACCTGCAGAACCTTCTGTTAGGTTAACACTCTACTCTCTGCAGTCAATAATAAAAAAAAAGTTAAATTCACAAAAGAATGATAAAACCGTCCTTATGCTCCTTTGGACGTGTGTTTGTGACTCTTCTGTGCAAAGAGAGTCCATTCTACTCTCATTCTCTTTTACTGTCCATCTCTTTCAGCATCTTTCTCTTTCTCACTCTCTTTTAATCTCTCTCTCTTTCTTTTTCATTCCCTCTCTCTCCTTCGATTCATTGTTCGATGCTGCTGGGGCCTCTCCTCAGAAGCAGTGAGCCCTGCAGCACAGTTTCCAGGGACCCATCTCCATTATCTTGAGCTAGTCTTGGTCAGGACTCTCTGTTTCTTGTACAATCAGTCAGGTTTGAAGGGAAAATATGAATTGTATTTGCAAGAACTTCACTTTTTTCTTCAGTGGGTCAATCAAAGTTGAGGTCAAGTGTTCATCAGGATCACAGTGGAAAAATTTCACTTACAGACATTAAAAAGAAGAAATCCGAGGCACTCCTGCTGCATTTAAAGTCCTGCATAGGCTAGTCCCGCTTTATCTTCTTTTTAATGTCTACAAGTGACGTTTTTTCTAGATCAATTTTGGCACATTTTTAGCTTTTTGTTTGACGGGGTGGTTGTCTGCTCTTGTGGCTACCAACATCATATCATGGGATTTTAACAAGCTAAGAAGTGCAGCATGTGCAGTTCCAAGGACACAAGTAAGGGACTGTTTGTTTTGCTTGTATCCAAGAGGCCAGCTAAGGGGCTAGCTATGGACATTTGAGATGCTACAGGCTTTTTCTACAGTATGTGGAGGCAAATGTGGCAGAAGACCTTCCGGAGGAAATACTGAGACCTTTGACTGAGACACAAAGGCAACTGAGAAGCGCAGTGTAAATGTTTCTGCAGCAAAACTTTTCCCTCAGGACCTATCTCTCTCTCTCTTTCTCTCTCTCTATCTTTCTCTCTCTCTCTCTAGCTATCATCTATCCATCCATACATCCAATTCTATCTCTCGTTCTCATTCTCTCTCTCTCTCTCTCTATCATCTATCCATCCATCTATCATCTCTATCAATCTCTCGCTCTCAGACAGGCCTGGGCGACCCAGGCTAGCAAAAAAACATTCACATTAGCATTACTTCCTTCTGTTTTTCCTACCTATTTACACCATTTAATTCCACTTCACTTCCACTTCTTTTCTTTCTCCAAACCTTATCCTTCAATTTTCCATTCACCCGTTCTTTCTCCCAAACACCACTATTGAAAAAACACCTCAATTCTAATTTTCTATCCCTCAGATCCTCTTGCATATCTTACATCCTCTTTCCTTCTACCACAACAAGCCCTCTGCAAATGTTCCATAGTGCTGCTTTCCCCACTCCCGCTCGTATCCCCCCGCGCGCGAATGCTTATCAGAATTTCTTTTACAAATTTGCGTTTTGTGGAAATGATTCGGGGGCTTTTGGCGCAACTCCAAACTCCAGCTGTTGTAACTTCACGGTTGTGGTCTCTGATTCAGCCGTGTTCAGAGCAGTAGAGACGTTCATTTTATTTACGACGACGTACAGAGGATGAGAGGGGGGTGGGGTTACTGAAATATGGCCGCCTGTTTTAAAAATGAAGTAAGTTAACCCGTGAACTGAGTAACCAACATTAAAGGGCCCATATTACGCTGTTTTCTGATCTCTGTTCTAATGTTGCAAAAAGAGCAAGAGACAGGTGTCAAATGAGACATAATTATAAAAATAAATGTATATGTATATATACATTTATACTTATATACAAATGTATATAAGTCAAAATAAAATAGAAAAATAAGTAATAAAATAAACTATAAAATCATAGCTATAAACAAGAGACAAGAACGACAGTGCAAATACTATGCTGATTGACAGGGCATGAGGTTATCCGTTACCTGAGATTAAGTTGTTGTACAGTTGTAGGGAGTATTATCTGTTACATAAGATTGAGTTGTTGTACAGTTGTAGGGAGTATTATCTGTTACATAAGGGTGAGTTGTTGTACAGTTGTAGGGAGTATTATCTCCTCTGTCCCTCTATAGTCTGGTGCAGTGGGTGAGTTGTTGTACAGTTGTAGGGAGTATTATCTCCTCTGTCCCTCTATAGTCTGGTGCAGTGGGTGAGCAGGAGTGTCCATGATGGAGAGCAGTTTGTCCAGTGTCCTCCTGTCCCTCACTGTGACAAATGTCTCCAGCTCACAGCCGATCACGTGTCCAGCTTTACGGATCAGTTTGTCAATCCGCCCAATGTAATAAAGGATTACTCAAACATGTGTGAATGAAATAAAAAACAACTCCAGGTTTGTTTTTGATGAGGTAACAACATTATAACATGGCTCAAAGCTCACAATTTAAGTGCTTAATTTATCTCATCATCAGGATCCCCATTAGCTGATCTGAACAGCCAGCTACTCTTCCTGGGACTTGCCTTTTCAACTGCCGCCCTTGGTTTGACTTGTCTCCTACATATAGTCGTAATCATAGACTGTAAAGACAAGTGGAATAAGGGAGTGTGACGTCACCTATAGTGTTTGGCTCCACTCAAACGAAGCTTAGCAGTTAGCAGTTACAGTGAATTTGGAGCCAGGTCCATATTAGGAATACATTTTTTTACAGATGTTTACGTTTCATCATGCTGCCGTCGCCAGCATCTCACCATCGACTCATCGATGCCAAGCTCACGTGCAGCACCTCTGTTTCCTTCTTCGACAGACAGATCAGTTGCCTTTAACTTCAAAGTTTTCCTTGAGGAGGGTGTGTGCATGAAGCACAACTGTTCAAAACAAAGTCAAACGAGCATCTTCCTCAGTACGTCATTTCTTCACCTGTCTGTCTCGCTCTTGCACCCCGTCACTTGGCGCTCTACTGCGCATGTCTCCTGCAGAAAGAGCCGCTGTCCTGTCTGGGATCATGTCAGTGTCTGGTAGGATTTCAGCAGATTTCAGGCTCTCCGGGGGTCGGGGTTAGTTGTATCGATCATGTATGAGCAGATGTCCAGCTACTGAAGTTTGAGACGTTTCTTCTCGTCATTTACGCCTCATCTGCATTTACCACCTACAGGTCATTAAGACTTATCCCACTCACTAATGTTCATTTAGCATCAGAACTTATTTCATCACATGGCAATAAACTGTTTAATGCGCGGACAACAGCGCTGCCTAGTGTTGTAACTTCATGTTCACCGCAGACAGCGGCGCTTTCTGTGCTCAGGCTGCGTGCGCATCTGCTGTGTCGATAAACAAATAATCCGTCCATATATGAGCTGCATCGTTGTATAAAGCAGCGGCTTATAGTCCGGAAATTCCGGTATATTTATACACACGTTGCAAGAGGTCTCTAGCAGCAAGGAGTAGGCAAGAGAAGCCATGTTCAAAAGAACAATTCATGTTCTTCAATGTTCCATTCATGTTCAGGACAATTCATGTTCAGAAGAAGGTTAAAGGTTAAAGAACTGTTAATACATTTGAATCTGAACACAGCAGATACAGAAGACTGAAGAAACCACATATAGTCGCTGACTAGAGAAATCTAATTATTACCTCCGCCAAGGAGGTTATGTTTTCGCCTGAGTCTGTCTGTTTGTTTGTTTGTTTGTTACTTTGTTTGTTTGTTTGTTTGTTTGTTAGCACGATAACTCAAAAAGTTATGGACGGATCTTGATGAAATTTTCAGGAAATGTTCCTAATGGTAAATCCAACAGATGATTAAATTTTGGTGATGATCCAGAAGAAATCCTGGATTCGGGATCACTTTGAAAATTTCGTTAGCATTGCGTTAAATGGGGCTTGGCGGAGGTCTGCGCTCTCTGAGTGCTTTTCTAGTTATTCTTATTTTCATTGTCATTATTATTATTTTATGTATTTATTACTGATTGATTTATTTATCTTCTTATTAATTCTTAATTTGTTTACATCTTATTTTGTTTTAAAAATTAAAATAAAGAGATGTGAGAAGATTGGACATTTTTTTAACAAAGCTTTTCTTGTGTAAAACCTGATGCGGCCCAGCCTCACCCACACTCTGCCTCCAGTGGCCCCCAGGTGAATTGAGTTTGAGACCCCTGATATACACAGTCTCTGGGTGTAATACGTAGTTGTGCACGTGCCCTCATACAGTTTTGGTGTTTCTGAGGTGATCACTTCAGCTGAACGGCATAATGGGTTTATCTCATTAAGACTGAGACACTGCAGTATTTATGGACTTATATTAATCATGCATAGTTCATTAAACTTGAATCGCACAAGTGAAGAAAACAGACTGGATTATTCAGATCTTTGCCTGAGATGGTAAACTATCAATCTCACTGTGACTATTTATTTAAAGGTCCTAGATTACGCAAAATTGACTCTTGTGAGCCTTAAGTCGTGTTATAATGTCGTTACCTTCTCAAAAACAGACCTTATGTTTGAGTAACTCTTTATTATTAGTCTGTCTACATCTCCAAAGATCAAAATGCTCTGTTCCACTTTGTGATGTCATGAAGTGGTAGTTTACAGCTAAGTTAACAGCTACCTACTACCTTTAGTTCAGCAGAGATTGGAAATTCCAGAGCTGTAATTCTTGTATTACCACATGACATCACAAGGTGGAACAGAGTGTTTTCCATTTGAGAGAAGAACCCAGCCTAAATCTGCAGGGTTAGTGTGTTAAACATGTATGAATGAAACAAAACACAACTCCAGGTCTGTTTGTGATGAGAAAACTACATTAAAGCATAGATCAGAAAATAGCGTCATATGGGTGCTTTAAAGAAAAAAAAAAAAAAAAAAAAAAAAAGGAAAACGTGCATCCCTGCTAAAATATATGTTAAAGTATTTCTCTAGGTGACATTTTGAGGACTTTTGACTGTTCAATAGGCAGAATATTTTGTTTTCAGTTGGCTCTCTGAAAACCTCCATTTGAATTTCTCAGCATTTTTTTTGTTTGTTTTGCTTTATAACTTTCCTTTTCCTGATTTCCTGATCTCCTAATCCACTGGTCTATCATGCCCTTTTAAACTCTCGTAGATAAAACCTGGGTCCAGATTATATGTCTTTGTACAGTATGGGGAAAAGCATGCTATCATATTTCTATATTTGTTCCACACTGATAGTGATACTCATGTCCCTGTGTACATGAAGAATCAGAGTATCCTGGATATTTAGACTGGTTGCTATGGTAACTATGGCACAGCTATGGCAAGAAGCTAAACATGTAGAAACTTAACTAACTTGAAGCTTTTTAAGAGGTTTCTTAAAACAATAAAGAAGACATACATTCAAGTAAGAACATGAGGCTGTGGAGCTCTGTCAGAACTTCAGTAAAAGTCGTTTTTAACAGTTGAAAAATACAACACAATGTCACAACGTCAGTTTAGTCCAAGAGCAACAAACAGGGTTAAATGTGGGTTATTACACAGTAGACTGCTTTATTTTATTTATAAGTATAAAATATTATTACTTAAAAAGTTTGAGTCGTTTTGGCAAAGTTGACGCTCCTGCCGTATCTGTTACTTGAGTTCGCACATGCTCAGTACAGCTCCAGTTTTGAGAAATCAGGATACTTCATCTACATGCCACGGTATCCTAAATACTCTGAGAAAAACCCATTGAGAGTCTCCTGGTTTCTCATCACCGGGACACCGACTTATCCAGGAGACTGAAATCAGGATACTGCGTCTACATGGACACTCACAAAACCAGGAGACTCAAAAAACCCGATCATAGCCGACGTTACACAAAGGTCAGATTGTAATATGCTGAACCATCGTATTACAGCACAATAACAGGACATAGCAATGCAATACATGTGTTCAAATGACACTGGTCGTTCTGTTACTGGGACATGTCTCAAACGCACCATTGTGAGATAAAGAAAGTAATACACAGTAGGGTGGAACAACACTTGAAATACTTTTAATTTTTACTCTTAAAGTACATTTTTAAACAGGTACTTTACTTAAGTACCGTCATTTCTGGACTATTGAGCACTAAATTTTAAAAGAAAAAAAAAAAATGCACATATATAAACCGCACTTGTCTATAAACTGCAGATGTCCACGTTGTAACTTGAGATATTTACACAGAAAAATTGGTACACAGAAAGATGTTTACATTTTTTTTTATTAAATACTGGTACATGCTGTTTCCAAACATTGCCTGTAACACGGCAGTAAAACGCATCATCTCTTCCACCTGTCTGTCTCACTCTTGCATCCCCCCTGGAGGCCTTAGCACGTAAAAATCAATAGACAGATTTTCAGACGTCACTTGTCGCTCTACTGCACATGTCTCCTGCAGAAAGAGTCTCTGTCCTGTCTGGGATCATGTCAGTGTCTCGTAGGATTTCAGCAGATTTCAGGCTGTCACGGGGGTGGGGCTAGGTGTATCAATCAGGTATGAGTGGATGTCCGGACACTGAAGTTTGAGCCATTTGTTCTTGTCATTTACGCACTCGCCTCCATTGACCACATACGGGTCATTAAGACGTGTCCCACTCACTAAAGTTAGTTTAGGGTTAGGGTTAAGCAAATAATCCGTCTATAAATTAGCTGCATCGTTGTTTAAGCTGCAGGGTTCAAAGTGTGTGAAAAAAGTAGCATCTTATAGTCTACTGTATAGAAATTACAGTAGATTTTTTCATGTGATACTTTTACTTCTGTACTTCCGTCTGTACTGAACATAGTTAGAAATGAACATGGATCTCATACAAAACACACACATTCAAATGATTATTACATTGCTGTTAAAAGGACAAAATGGTGAATCTCAGGAGCCCAGGTGAAAGAATAATAACCCCACTTGTATTGTTCTGCCTGGAATGTTCCACAGTATGACATTAAACAGCTCTACTTTACATTTATTCAATTACAGGTGGTTTTACAGCTCAAAAATACCTAAAAAAACAGACATTCTGACTGAGCAGAGTTTCCTCTCCACAGATCTGAGCTGTAACGTGGTCTGGTTTGGTCTCCATGAAGACAGACAAAGCAATAACATGTCAGACTCTCCACCAGAAAAGTTACTCAATGCACCTTTAACTTTATTGAATTATGAGATCAGAGAGTTTTTTAATTTACTGTCTACCAAGAACGAAAGAAGATTGGAAATTAGAACTGGAGATTATTTTGCTGTAAATTCTGATCTTCAGCTCTGGTTTTCACAAACACGCCTGGGTTCACTATTTGAATAAGACGATGAAACGCTTGACTTCCTCTTAAACACCTTAAGATTTCAGTTTTTCAGCTCGATTTGATAAGAAAAGATTTTAATATTCACAGAGACGAACAGGTCAAAACCAAGCTCTGTTTTTCCGCACCGAAAAGACAGGGCCACTGTGCAGAGTTTTGATTGACAGCCAATATTATATATACAAACATATTTTCATCTCTCACATGAAAACCTTGAGAATTCAAAAGAACTCTAGCGAGGCCATTAGCGGTAATATGCACAGAGAAGGCTTTTGAAATGTAAAGGTTTGCGCTAACAAGATTCAAGCAAGATAAACAGACAGTAAAGCAAAACAGGATTAATTACTGTACGGCGCGGGAAATGTGGGGAGACTGCAGCCAAGTCAGGTTTGAATTAAAATGTAGAATTTTTTATTAGTTTGAAGTTGTGAATTTGAAATTGGCTCAGAAATGATGGTTCTCTTTTGCGAAATGTTTGAAAATGTTTGAAGATTGTCTAAAAATGTGTTCATGTATTTTCTTAAAGGTCCTGTATTACACAAAATGCTGTTACCTCCTCAAAAACAGACCTGAAGTTGTGTTTTGTTTCATTCACACATGTTTGGGTAACTTTATTATTAGTCTGTCTACATCTCCAAAGCTCAAAATGCTGCGTTTCACCTTGTGATGTCATGAAGCGGTAGTTAGAACATCTATGTTTATACCGTTCATTTACTGTAGTAGAGACTGGCGTTTCCTGGGCAAAAGTCATCAAAAATTATTCTAGTAAAGGTGTGTGGAGTTTAAAAACACAGTGGAGCACTTCCTGTATTACCACATGACATCACAAAGTGGAACAGAATGTTTTCTGTTTGAGAGAAGAACTCAGCCTAAATAGGGTTTGTGTGTTAAACGTGTGAATGAAACAAAACACAACTCCAGGTCTGTTTGTGATGAGGAAACAACATTAGAACACATCAGAAAATAACGTAATATTGGCCCTTTAAAGGTGCCTTAAGATGTTTTTGCTTGTCCTAGAATGTTCCACAGTATGGCATTACATTTCTCTATCTCCATGAGACAACAAGGTGATGCAACCAGGCCAAGTTACAGGTGATGCGTGCCCGCTCACAGTAACAATGTATATATTTCAAGGTGTTTTTGAACAATAGAACATCTGTAATTCTTGTATTACACCATGACATCACAAGGTGGAACCGAGTATTTTCAGTTTGACAAAAGAACTCCTAATAAGAACCTAAATAAGCAGGGTTTGTGTGTTAAACATGTGTGAATGAAACAAAACACAACTCCAGGTCTGTTTCTGACAAGATAACAACAGTATAACGTAGATCAGAAAATAGAGTAATATGGGCCCTTTAAATGAAGTTTTCTATAACTGTCCCACTTTAAGCGTTTTAAAGTTATGTGGTGAAAAGAAGAAGATGGACAGTCTGAGGAAGCTGATGGCTCTGCTGCTGCGGTTGCCTGTGATAAAATACTTTGTAACTTACATTGATTGACATTGTAGATTCCCCTTCTCCATCAGGACTTATGTATCTCTAAATGAACTTTGAAACCTGGCGACCCTCTCTCCTCTGTTCCTCTACTCTCTCCTCCGTTCCTCTCCTCTGTTCCTCTTCTCCCTCCTCTGTTCCTCTTCTCTCTCCTCTGTTCCTCTCTTCTGTTCCTCTTCTCTCTCCTCTGTTCCTCTTCTCTCTCCTCTGTTCCTCTCCTCTCTCCTCTGTTCCTCTCCTCTCTCCTCCGTTCCTCTCTCCTCTGTTCCTCTCCTCTGTTCCTCTCCTCCGTTCCTCTCCTCTCTCTTCTGTTCCTCTCTCCGCCATTCCTCTCCTCCGTTCCTCTCCTCTGTATCTCTCCTCCGTTCCTCTCCTCTCTCGTCCGTTCCTCCCTGAGCACAAATGAAGAAGTACGCAGTGTTTTATTGCAGTTGTCGGCGCATCCATAATTTTACGCTTTGCTTCTAAAATGACTGATGTCACATGTCCCTGTGCTGTGAGGTCACACTGTGATGCAACTGCTTTGAAATCACATCCAAAGCAATAAAAAAAAATACTAAATGATTTCACAAAACATCCAGAATTTCTCTGCAAAATGAATCATGTTTAAAACAACAAATAATATTGTGACTGCAGAGTAAGAAAAACACTTGAGGATCGTATTTAGGACAGAAGTGTAAACGATGATCAAACCAACCACAGACAGATCCAGAGGACAGAAAACTGAGAGCAGAGCTGATGGAGACATGCATGGATAGAGAGAGAGAGAGATTGACGGACAGACGGACGGACGGACGGACAGACAGACAGACAGATAGATAGACAGACGGATAGACAGACGGATAGACAGATAGATGGATAGACAGACAGATAATAATAATAATAATAATAATAATAATAATAATAATAATAATAATAATAATAATAATAATACAGAAGTAAATGTTATGAGTGTTATTCATTTATCATCTTAATATATTTCCAAATAAAAGAAGTCTTTTTATGCCTTGAGTATGTTTCATTTTATGTTTTTCACTGGACTAGTTTGATATTTATTTTTACTATTCTGGCAATTCCCTGATTCTTTTTTTTTTTTTTTTGTGTGTGTGTGCCACACCACACCGTCAGTCTGCTCCACTCCACCTTTTATTTAGGTGCAGCACACCTCTTGGATAGATCTCCACACTCTCAGTGCTGACACTGGCACTATCTCCCAACAGATGATCTCAACATATAAAAATGTCTGTTGTTTTAAATTCTTGGACTCAGGAGTAACATCGCTTTGGTACCCTGGCAATATTTTGTTTGTGGTACTTTATCTAAAATCAGTAAAATCCATCCATCCATTTTCTTACGCTTATCCGGGGCTGGGTCGCAGGGGCAACAGTCTAAACAGGGAGTCCCAGACTTCCTTCACCCCGGACACTTCCTCCAGCTCCTCCGGGGGGACCCCAAGGCGTTCCCAGGCCAGAGAGAGATATAGTCCCTCCAGCGTGTCCTGGGTCTTCCCCAGGGCCTCCACCCGGTGGGACATGCCCGGAACACCTCCTGAGGGAGGCATCCAGGAGGCATCCGGAACAGATGCCCAAGCCACCTCAGCTGGCTTCTCTCAACGTGGAGGAGCAGCAGTTCTACTCCAAGCGCCTCCCGTGTGACTGAGCTCCTCACCCTATCTCTAAGGGAGCGCCCAGCCACTCTACGGAGGAAACTCATTTCGGCCGCTTGTATCCGCGATCTCGTCCTTTCAGTCATTACCCAAAGCTCATGACCATAGGTGAGGGTAGGAACATAGATTGACCGGTAAATTGAGAGCTTTGCTTTTTGGCTCAGCCTTGCCTCAAGTGGAGGAGTTCAAGTATCTCGGGGTCTAAAAGCAGTAAAAACACCTGCAAAAAAAAAAAAAAAAAAACTTGATACAGTATGTTTAATGTCATATTGTGGAATATTCCAGCCAAAACATTACATCTCCATGAAGACCAGCAAGAGGCATACGTCTCCTCCTCCGTCACAAGTTACTGAAACTCAGCTGTGTCCTGTTGGTACATATACAAACCTGTGCATGCTTTTCTCTCTCCATTCCCCATCCATCCATCTATCCATCCATCCTCGCTTTAAAGGTTTATTGTGCAGCTTTTCTGGTGGAGGATCCATCACCTGCTTGTCTCCATGTTATTGCTTTGTCTAGAATGTTCCACGGTAGAGATTAAACCTTTTCTATCTCAGGCGAGACAACTATTGGCTACATTACAGGTCAGATCTGAGAATTATTGTATTTCTGAGCAATAGAAACACTTGTAATGAATAAATGCTAGAGAGATGTGTTATGGAACATTTCTGCCAAAGCAATAACATCTCCATGGAGACAAGCAGGTGACAGCCTCTCCACCAGAAAAGCTGCGTAATGCATTTTTAACAGCTTCACCTGGTCTGGTCCTTTGTTGTAACGCCTGTCGGGAAATTCCAAATTCTGCCTCATATTCTCAATTTCAGTGAGCACGATGTCCGTCTGGGAGCTCCGAGCTGCACCGTGGCCTTTTTTTAAAACCCAAAACACGTCCGCCTCCCCCAGCCCAGCGTTCTACAGCCAGAGGGTCCTATGTCCTACCAGCTACAACGCTACACTTACACGATAACGACACAATAATATATTTGGAAGTTCTATATATTGCTGAATGAATATAGTCGATAATATTGAAACTAATTCCCACTGACACAATAACCCAGAGCAGATTTAAACCACAAAAAATATTCTAAATGTACAATATTTAAAAAAAAAATCATGAGATGCAATAAATAAATAAATAGAATAATCCCTCAGGTAACTTCTACAGAATGAGTCATAGAAGTTATTAATTTAGTAATTTACGATTCAAATCTTACCCTACAGCCAAAAAATAACAAAAAATAAATAAATTTCACTAGTGCAAAGAAAATGTACACGTAATAAATATTGACCCCCCAAAAAATATAGCTTCAGCTTTTGAATGAAAAGTCGATATGGTAATTATTGTGACAGGCCTGCTCGATGATGATAAACCAAGACACTAGCATGAAAATGACTTGAGGTTGGATTCCAAAATATTTTCTTGTGTCAAAAAGCAAATTGCAGGGCTTTTGGAGGTTTTTTTTTTTTTTTTTTTTTTGGGGGGGGAATCAAAGGGCTTTCAGACTTGTTTAGAATGGGTTTGTTTTATATTTATATAAGCTTAAAGGAACAGTGAATCACATTTTTAAATATATACGGTTTAAAGGTGTATTACAATCAAAAAGCAGAATTGTTGCTGATTTCACTGTCTAAATCCACTTGGTTTAAACCTAAAATGCCTCTCTCTGATCTGAATGGTCACTTCCTAAACCCGAGCACTACCCAAGCCAATCATAAATCAGTGCTAGTGCAAATTTAAAACTCGATTTTAATGCTAAGGAATAGAAAACTCAATACCAACTCTGATGCCACAATGAACTAAAACTCTTTCTTTAGATTGTGATTCTCAGCATTAAATAATAGTTCTTTCTTTTCTATTCCCATGTGTTCTTATATCTGTGTACTCCCTCAGTGGTCCTGTAGGTTCCATAGTGCTCCATGTGTGTATACTAGTCTATGTGCTCTTATACTTGTTCTGATACAGCTCAACATCATTCTAAAGCTGTTCAGGAAAGGTTAATTTCTGTCTTGTGAATGTGACATTTTTAGTATCAATACCTGCTCTAGTTTCGATATTATTTTAGTACTGATTAACATCTTATTTTTCGATACTTTTGACAACCCTACAATATACCGACAATGAGAAAAACTTGTATGCATCCTCTATTAGCAGGTTTAGTTCACTGTAGTACGTTTTTATCAAACTGTAAGAGCGCAGACTACATACAGTACCATTCAATTTGCACTCATATTAATATTAATCCCAAACTACAATATTTTCCTCGGTGAGAAAGACTGCAGTGGTGCTGGAGGATTCTGAAGCGAGTCAGAGCTTTCAGACTTGTTTGGAGTAGATTTCTGGTGGCTTAAAGTGGTTCAAAGCGAGTGTGTTTGGTGAGCGTGAGTATTTTCTTCTCACAGGGGCTTAAGCTCATAATGTGTCCCAGAAAAGGCTTTGGAGTGCTGGGAGAGCGGAGTGTGATCCAGGCAGCAGGTGGAGCCTCTTTCACTACTGCCATTCAAACATAAGATCCATGTGTAAGTGGAGGAAATACAAACATTTTCAGGCATTAAAACCAGCATATTTTGGTGTGGTCTTCGTATTATTGTTTGTCATATGAGTTCCATTAATACTGTTTTAATGCAGCTGTGATTTAGAGAAGCTACAGATGAGTCCAACATTTCTTCAGTCAGTCTCTGTGGATACAAAAGCTCATCAACAAGTCTGATTAAAGAGTGAATGGTAGAATAAACATGCTGAGGGTATATTATAGAATCATACTTTTATTCATAGATCATTTGGCTTCCAGTGGGAACAGGTCCATTGACTTTAGTTCAGATATGCAGAGTTAAATGTTGTCTGGCCCAGGGCAGCTGTGGCTGATCAATGGACTGTGAAGTGCTCTGGGTGTCTTGAAAGGCGCTATATAAATGCAATGATTAATAATTCATTAATTAATTGTCTGCCTCTGACCCTTTCCTGCAGGATTGACATGCTTCACTTAAATGTACTCTGGGGCCTAATCATGAAGGTTGGATCACATTTGATAAACATTCTTGCATTTCTCTCTTGTGCTCCTGTAATCGTGTCCAGCCGAGCCCTCTCTTCATCACAGCACACTGTTTGTGGCAGTAGCTTCATACTAACTCTGTAGACAATACAGTAATGTGTATTTACCTTGTTGACATGTTTCAGCTGCTGCTGCATCTTCAGAACTGTCACTGGTGTTGTCGGTGGTGACGTGTCGTATATCAGCTGTTGTTACTTCCTGTAGGCGTGGTCAGCTGTTGTTACTTCCTGTGGGCGTGGTCAGCTGTTGTTACTTCCTGTAGGTGTGGTCAGCTGTTGTTACTTCCTGTAGGCGTGGTCAGCCTGATGGACCTGGCAGGTCGCTCAGACTGACTACACCTCCCGTTGCCTGGTGGTCTCTGGAGGAGGGTGTCTCAGCTGTGTGAAAGGAGGAACGCTCCGTCATCACGGTTAATTCTGTCTGTGCCACGTTTCCTGATTTCAGTGGCCTCCCTGATCCAGCGTTTGAACTTCTTTTTTTTCCGATCCAATGACCCGTGCCCCGTCCCAATCCATAATGTGGTTATTTCTTTTACAGTGATCTGATATGGCGGATTTTAGGTTTTCTTGCTTTGTCTTTTTGTGTTCTGGTAAGTCGCCCTGATGTTTCCTTTTCACATTCCTTTTGGTGTTCCTTTATTCGGATGTGAAAAGCCCGGCCCATTTCCTCTATGTACGATTTATTGAAACATGAAACATGTCAACAAGGTAGATACACTTTACTGTATTGTCTTTAAAAAAGAACCCAAGAAGTTAAAGTGCATAAGAAAACAAAATGAACATCTTTGGTCTGTAGCATTCCTCTTCTGATTCTCCTCTGTAGTTTAGCACACACATAAAATCTTTGTACTGACTTAAAACTATGCAGATTTGGAAATGCCTTTTTCATTGTGCCCTGCTCTGCTGTTAACACTTGTGCTGAACTTGCTTTGCTAAACTACGGAAGCCCAGAGGAACACTCTGAGGAGGGGGAATAAAACAGATTTTCTTCTGGACCACTTAACTTTAGTTAAGTTCTCTCCCAGCTCTAAGTTAAACTGACACAGTGGCTAAGTGGCTATAGCACTCATGCTTCACAGCAAGAAGGTTCCAGGTTCGATTCCCAGGTCACCTGTGTCTTTCTGTGTGGAGTTTGAATGTTCTTCCTGTGTCTGAGTGGGTTTCTTCAGGCACTGATGTTTCTCCCATCAACCCAAAACATGCATCATATGTAAAATCCTCCACCTAATGTAGGCCTGATCAAAAGTAGCTCAAGGTCTGGAGATGAGTCTCTGAGCACTGCACTGTGACACCCACTGCTCCTGATGAGGTGCCCAAACGTGAAGAACAGAACATGTTTATTTTAATTAAGAATTTGCAGTGGTCCAAAGTTATCCCTCATGTACCTTATGCATTCAGAGCATCCTAATTATTCAGTTTTTGCTCAGATAAATGTAAAAATAATTGGCTACAGGTGCTTTGATACTATTCCTCTGCCATACTTTGACCTGATCTTTTCTGTGTGCATTTGAAGCACTTTCCCCTTGTTAAAGAGCCACTCTCCCTCTGCTCTGTAGGTAAATGAAGCCAGGAGACACGGGGACCACAGGACTCTGCTAATGGAACAAAGCGACAAATCAAAGCACCGGGTGTTCGTTATGAGAATGGGAGAAGAGCCACCTTTGGGTGCACAAACTGAATTAGAGTGCGTGTGCATGATTACAGAGCTAAGCACAGACCATCGATCAGCATTACAGGGCCATATACACCGGAGACCACAGCCCAGCCAATATCCCTGTGTTCACCTCCAGAGGGCTACAACAGTCTGAAGAGTTACTTTAAAGACAGCATGTTTGTGTTTAGTGTTCAAGCTGCAAGATTCATCACAATCAAAATCGAAATTTAGATGGACCCATTTAGCAAATCACAAAGACTGCAATTTTTAAGTGCCGTAATTTCCTCGACAAACAACATATTCTGCATAAAAACTGCTAACCCTGTAGTTTAGAGGTGTACAAACATCTTCTGAAATGTGATTCTTATATTCGTTTGTCAGGGAACAATGCAGAATCCTCGATCATGTAACTTCTCTGGTTGGTTGAGGGTCCACCATCTGCTTGTCTCCATGGTGATGTTTTCGCTTTGTCTGGAATGTCCCGGGACGGCATTAAACATATCCAACTTGCATTTACTCAATCATTTTTTACTGACTTAAAATCTTGCATTCTTACTGTGAGTTGGCTCGCCTCTCCACACATCTGACATGTAACTTGGCTCTGCGGTGTCACCTGCTGCCTCCGTAGCGATAAATAAGTGTAATGCCATACTGTGGAACATTCTGGACCCTCCACAAGAAAAGTTCCACAGTGTACAAACCCATATAATCAGATCTATAGTTCATGGCCATGTAACTAACTTCTGACAAATGAAATACTTGTAACCAGGGGTCTATAGGTCAAATAAAATAAATTTAAAAAGTAAAACAAATGATTTCAGTAGATAAACCTACATTTGATTCAGATAATTTATGAATTTTAATAGGACAGTACAAATGGCAAACGGAAAATGGGTCAGACTAATAATGAGTTAAAGAGAGCTTGAGCTTTCCACCATGTTATAACTCTGTTCCCTCATCAAAAACATGCCTGAAGAGGTTTTAGATGTCATCCATGCATGTCTGAGCCATTTAGCGATCTCTCCCGGGCCCCGTTCAAACCCTGCTTACGGTTAGCTGCACGAAGGAGCTGTACAATGCCCCGCCCACAAGCCTACGTCACCCACGCTCTCGCACGACAATTCTCCATAAATATACAAGAACTTGATACAAAACTCTAAACTTATGAAATTACTGCACATCGCATCAGGTTTGTGAAGTTGTTGTGTACAGTTTTGTATCATGTTTTTTGTGTATTTGTGGAGAATTGTCCCTATGGTCATGAGCTATGGGTAACGGATGGATGACGTAGGCTTGTGGGAGGAACATTGTACAGAATACATTACAGCCAACCATAAGGAGATTTCAAATAGGGCCCGGTAGAGATCCCTAAATGACTAAAAACCTCTTCAGGCACGTTTTTGAAGAGGGAACACTGTTATAACATAATAGAAAGATTAAAAAAATGATTCTGCATAATACGCTCTCTATAACCATTAGTAAATCTTATATTGTTTCCTGTTTTGAATGGACGCAGAGACTACAACAGCCCCGGGGCCTGTTGTCTTGACCTTTCACCTCTGCGCTCCATCAAATCAGAAGTGACGGTTCACATTGACCTAGTTACCAGAGAGGTCAGCCTATAACATGCAGCTACTACATCTACATAATGCTACATAATAAGGCTTTAATAATGGCATGGCTGAGAGCTTGGGTCAGGAGTTGTCATAGAAATGTGGACAGATGACTCACTATGACAGATGGATGGTTATAGGTTAAGAGAAAAGGATAATTTTGGTCAAACTATAGGGTGAAATGAGTATTGGACAGTGGTTACAGATGCCGTGTTGGAAAGTAACTGAATATATGAATACATGTACAGAAAATACGTGTTCTGAATACTACTTTTGTTTTGTGTTTTTTGGACCCCCTCAGTAATGAGATGGCACATCTCAACAGGCATTCCAGTAAAAAAAAAAAAAAAAAAAAAAAAAATGTGTGACTTTATTCAGGTACAGTTACTTTCTCATTTGGTGGTATTTAGAATATAGTTACTTTCTTAAACTAAAAGGAATACATGGAAATATCATCTAATTTTGGCTTTGTATTGCAAGTTTAGGTAATGACTCATGTGAGGATCATTCTGTCTGATTGGATAATTGTCTTGAGAATCAAATCACCAAATTATAACATGAATAAATTTGACATCATGCCCAGTGTTTTTACAGTTAAGAATAAATTAGGATTACAATTGGCATTTCCAGGGTTGAAATGATCCAAATGATTCCATTGAAGTTGTAGGGAGTTTAAAAACACAGTGGAGCCCTTCCTGTGCTACCACATGACATCACATGGTGGAACAGAGTGATTTCAGTTTGAGAGAAGAACTCAGTCTAAATACGCAGGGTTTGTGTGTTAAACATGTGAATGAAACAAAACGCAACTCTTGATATGTTTTTGCTGAGGAAACATTATAGCATAGATCAGAAAATAGTGTCATGTGCCTTTAAAAAGTAAATGTAACTGAGTAAATGTAATGTAATCTTTGAGTACTCAGTTCTGATTAGCATATGCTATGGGAGCGACTAATCCACAAGCTAATATGCATAATTGCGATTTTCTTTCCTCTCTGTTGAACAGTATCCCCTCCGGACCACTGTGTAGCGCCCCCTTTAGTCCACTCCAGTGCAAAACAGCCCATTCAGCTTGGTCACACTCACGGCCCAATGGTCAGCCCTGCCTAAGTCCACATTCACAGTGAGCACATTATGTCCCATTAGAGCAGCTAACTGTTCAAATGAGTCGTAAACAGAGAGAGACGCCTGGGCAGATCCACAAACGAGCCATTTTAATGGTTATAAGTATTGTGAGTGATGCAAGCCACCCCGCTCACAATCTGTTCAGCCTCCTGCCCTCCTGCCTTTCATCCACCAGGCTGTTAGGATGCTGAACTCTCTCCCTTCTCTACCCACCAGGCTGCCAGGACCCTCGGAATCTGTGTCTCCCCAATAACAGAACTCCCCAAAGAACTCTGGGACTCAGACCCCCCCTGACTGTCTTGTGCCTTTTGCAGTATTTACCATTTATTATGTATTTATTTATTATGCATGGGATAGAGAGAAACATCATTTCTTTGTATGGTCTTTGTATGAAGAATTGACAATTAACTTTGAACATGAACTTTTGAACTTTAAAAATAATGCATTACTGAAACGCTTTAGTGTTCTCTGCTGACAACAGTGTTATGTAAGGATAACAATGACACTTTTGCCACATTTCCTACAAGTTTAAATGCTGCAGTTTGAAATACTGGAGGACAAAAGTGTGCAGAAAAGTGTGGCTTGTTAGTGAACAGTTCCACCTCCACACGCCCACTCATCTCCAACTCTTCCACCAAGACAAAACATGCTCTCATTACACCATTAAAATACCAGTTAAAAAAAATCCAGCATTTGAGAAGTTTGGACTGTTGTGCCAAAATCGTGATGTCTTTCTATGTATTTGTATCTTTCAATATTTGACCGTTTATTTAAAGGGCTTATATTACAGTATTTTCTGATCTGTGTTATAATGTTGATTCCTCCTTAAAACATACCTGGTGTTTCATTTTGTTTCATTCATCATTGTTTCGCAAACGGAAAACACTCCACACACTTTCACTAGAATCATTTGGATAATTTCAGGCCCTGGAACGGTAAACAAAAGATAAAAGGAGCTGTTAACTTGAAAACTACCACTCCATGACATCACAAGGTGGAACAGAGCATTTTGAGCTTTGGCAATACAGACAGACTAATAATGCAGGATTACTCGAACATGTATGAATGAAACAAAACACAACTCCAGGTCTGTTTTTGAGGAGGTAACAACATTATAACATGACTTAAAGAAATGTAAAAATGTGGTAACAGAGCAGTTTTTGTTTAGCGTCTTCATCTAGCCTGGCTCAGACTGATTTGTGCAGCCCTCTGAATTAAGTTCTACACATGAATCTGTAACGACTCTCACTCAGAACCAATGATTGGAACATTCAAACAAATGCTTCACTCTGAACAGCAAAACAAGCCAAAAAGTCAAACTATTGTTAAATCGTCCCTTTCCACAAATGCACAAACCACTTTCGGCACATTTTTCACAAACTAAATAATTTGTATTTACAAAATAGGCTAAAGTACATCTGTTAGTGTCACCGTGTTTGTTTTGGTTCATTCGGTGCTGGCTTCTAGCCTAAACCACAGTGCTGCTCTGTGATTGGTCAGTCTAATCAGGACCATCACAAGTGAACACTTCAGCTGGAGCCTAACAAGATGGAGAATTCATCTTGCTGTTGAGGCTGTTATACAGCTGTTCAGATGTCCAAATGTGTGATGTTCTGTTCAGACCACAGTGTCAAAACCACATCAGACGCTAAACCGAAGATGTTTAGACGCCTCAAACCATTGTATAGTTCTAACTGACCCTTCTGTCAATGAAGCACTTAATGTTTAAACTACAGAATTAAAAATAACCTTGCCTTACTTTAACCACCATCATGTGCTTGTCCTCCCCCAGACTCCTCCCCCAGCCCAGTGAAGAGCTCCCCAGACTCCTCCCCCCTCACCTCGCCCCGGCAGAGACGTGACTCGGACCGGTATTGCCAGCTGTGCAATGCCTGGTTCAACAACCCGGGCATGGCCCAGCAGCACTACGACGGCAAGAAACACAACAAGAACGCCGCCCGCGCAGACCTGCTCGAGCAGCTGGGCCAGACCCTGGACATGGGACAGATGAAGGGTGAGCTCACTGTGGGACTTGTGCTTCCATATACTGAGGGTTTGGGAGAGCCACGCTGGTCTGGGTTTGGTTTCTGCTCCGGATGTTGGTTTGCTATTTAGAACATGCACAAACACATGCTGGGTTTCATGCTTCTGGGGGACATTACATTGCATTCATTTCCTACAGACTGAGCCAAACTTGAATGAGTCATATGTCGTGTCATCTGGTTCTTAGTATTAAATGACAACAAAAGCAGATCACCATTTTACATTTTTTTGATTGTAAAATAAAACATTAATCTAAAACAGCTCAGTAATAGACATGGGACCTCTGGCTTCTGTTCCAAATTCATATTGTTATTTCATAAAGCAGCAGATGTCCATTTACACTGCTCGGTTAAATACCTATAAAATTTATCCATGACATGGCCTTGTTATAAAGTTGTTTCCTCATCAAAAAAGCACCTGGAGTTGTGTTTTGTTTCACACAAACCCTGTAAATTTAGGCTAAGCTCTTCTCTCAAACAAAAAACACTCCACTGTTTAATTTTAAATCACTGTTCTTAACTTGAAAGCTACCACTTCATGACAACACAAGGTGGAACAGACTAATTAACTGTGGTTACTCAAATATGTGTGAATGAAATAAAACTCTGGGTATGTTTTTTGACGAAGTAACAGCATTATAACATGACTTAAAGCTCACAAGAGTCAGTTTTGCGTAACATATGACCTTCTAAAATAGCTACAAAGCTTAGAATCAACATCACTCTTTACGATACAAAACTTTACTTGTACGGACCACTTTTACCTCTATAAAAACAAGTTATTTTTCCAACATTTAAGCTGAATGTTGTGCTCATAATTGCCTCTCCCTAATCTCAGTGCTGTGTCAGAGCTGCTCTTCAGGCCCTCCCCGTGGACTCCTGTAGCGTTGTCACAAGCTGTTAATTTTACAAGCTCCGCTCCTGTCTCCCGGTCGCAAAATGTCGATAACAATTATACGATATTAGTGAAGGAATGCAGAGAGGGAGGGAGAGAGAGAGCAGGCGGACAGAAGAGCACACGGGCCGCGGGGTGCTGCTGCGGGAGGGCATCTGAGCGTGACGGGAAGCGGTGCCAGACCTGCCCCGAGCCTTGTGAGCAGTTGCCCAAGTGGAAAAGCTGAACGTGTGAGAGCGATAGAGCCAGAATCGTTAGGGTTGGATTATAAATGGTGGCAGTGCAGAGAAACTGGTGTTCAATGAGCTGTGAGAAGTTACGGTGGCCCACGTAGGACATTTTGCTATATATTTTTTCATTACTGTTTTGGTTTTTGCTTTTGCTTTGAGTCATAGTTGAAATTTATTATTAGAGGTGGGTAGAACCAGTGCCAGAACATGACAAAGTAAAAGTAGTAAAGTACTGTACGTAAGTATAAATTTGAGATATCTGTAGTTTACTTAAAGGTGTGTTGTGTAATTTTTCTGAAGGAGGCTCCGTCACCTTCTTGTTTCTATAGATATATTATTGCTCTTCCTGGAATGTTCCACAGTATGACATTCAACAGCTCTACCTTGGTAGAGCTGTTGGTTGATGGTGCCATCTTGGTTGATGGTGTCTGTGTCCTGTTTCCTGATTTCACTGGCCTCCCTGATCTAGCGTTTGAACTTGTTGTTTTCTGATCCAAAGAACCGTGCCCCATTTTAATCCATAATGTGTGGGGATCGAAAGGAGCACTGCAAGAAACACAAATGTTCACATCATAAACATTTTGTCACTTGAAGACTTACTCAAACAAGAGTACTGTTACTTCAGTGAGTATTACTCATGTTGGCATAAACTACACAAAAAAGTACAATTTCTTTAAAAAGTTACTCAAGTAAACGTAACTGAGTACCACCTTTGGACAATTGTTTTGTTGGGCAGAAAATGTGTTCATATCTTTCAGAGCAGAATTTATTTAACTTTTTTTTTTTTTTTTTTTTTTTTTTTTTTAATTTAATACACATTTTATCAGATTAACTAAAATAATTCTCTGCATTATTCCTGACCATACCCGATACAGCCTGTATTCTGTATAATGCCTGTGTGTGCAGGTCGATTGCATTAACACTTCCTTTAAAAGAATGCACATTTCTCACATGTAGGTGTTAAGTGTTTATCTATGCACAGTTAACTCTTATGTAACACACCTGCTGCTGCACTCCTCACTTACACACACTGGGGGATTTAAGAATATTACATCACAATTAAATGTCTTTATTAGTCAACCATTTATTTTTATTTTTTTTTCATGTTAAATTTCTATGCATGGGTTTCAGAGTTTAAGATCACTGTTGCCATAGAAAACTAAATATTATATCTCTTGAACTGGAGCTGAATGAATTTTATCTCTTGGGGTATTATGCAAAATCGACTTTTTTGTAGCTTTTGTAGTATCTGCTTTACCTTTTGAACCCTGAGAACCATACAGCCCCTTTAAGTAAGTTATGAGGCCTCTGCGTTCTAATCTGTCATGGTGGCCCGAGAGAACCCTAATTCTATTAAACATCTGGAAATGTTTAAGTCTGTATCTCGAACATATAGAAGTAGTCAGATTACAGTGGGATGTCCTATAGAAAGCTGTATATATGTGGGCAAATCCTTTGTTCGAGTGTGTTCTTCTTTGATTGGCTTCGAGGTGCCCGGACCCTCTGTTTTTGTACTCAGCCACAGGTGAGAAACGACACTTTCCATGTTATAACGTTCTTCTCTCATCAAAAACATGCCTGAAGAAGTTTTAGATATCATCTGTGTATGTTTGAGTAATCTATTGATCTAGTGCTATTCGAACCCTCATTACGGTTAGCTGTACGAGCGTATCCAAAGCTCCGCCTACGAGCCGGCTAGCCACAAAAGCAGACAACCACTCCTGTTAGCACTTAATACCCCATAGAAGTCAAATACCCCCTCTTTAATATAGCACCAGTAAACAGGAAACTGAAACTCCCCAAAGAGCAAAACTGTAGCAATTCCAGTTTAATGCTAATCACTCATTTCTTCCAATGAACATCAGTTTTTCCATTTTCATTATCAATCTTTTTATATCTACCTGATAAAATATTGAGTGAAAAAAAAATGTATTCTAATGCAATATTTCCCTGACTAATCCATCTCATTTTTCAGTGTCTCTTCTTGGTGAATTGGCAGACTGCAGTGTATGGCCCCTGTCCTCTGGCTGCAGTCCACCGTCAGCAGTTTGTAACACTTTAGAAGCACTTGTGTTAACAGGCCGAGCGCCATCATTAACACTAATCCATGCACGACCCCACCCCTTCATTTACAGCAGCGGGAGGAGGAGGAGGAGGCTCGCTAAAGCACAATCACTAAACCTGGACAACTTAAAGGTGCATTCACTAGCCAGGACCACGGCAACAACGTAATGCGATGAAGATATTTGTTAATGAATGAACGATGGCTGTCTGGACGAATGAGGGAGTGATGCCTGGGTCAAGACTCAGGGTGGGGGCTCTGTCTCTATCATCAGTTGGCCCAGCCGGAATGGGACCCCACTTCGTAGATGTCTTATAGCTGAAAAACACACGAGATAGGGTTAGCCGAGACAAACTGGGATGACGGCTGCTACAAATGCTTCTGGGAAATTCGAGATGTGGTTGCGGTGAGCTGTGGTTCGCTGGTGATGAGGAGCGGGCGGTTGAGGCGTGGTCCTGCTCCTGAATCTCAATCAATCATATTAACTCCACTTGCATATCATTTGTGTTATTCCTTAGTCTGGCATGTTTCACATTACGGTATTAAACCTTTCTATCATCATATAGACCAAACCAGACCAAGTTACAGGTCAGATTTGTCATAATGCCTGTTTTTCTAGGTATTTTTAGGCTAAAAAAAACCCACCTGTAATTGAATAAATGCAAAGTAGAGCTGTTTAATATCATACTATGGAACATTCCAGGCAGAGCAATGATGTATCCATAGAAACAAACCCCAGGCAACTGAACTAGGATAACTGATGTAGGCTCACTAAACCCGACACTCTAAAGTAGAATAACTAAAGTAGGATAATTCAAGTAGGTTTGTCTTTTTC
The DNA here is from genome assembly GCA_029959045.1 of Taenioides sp. WSHXM2023. Classification (NCBI taxonomy): domain Eukaryota; kingdom Metazoa; phylum Chordata; class Actinopteri; order Gobiiformes; family Gobiidae; genus Taenioides; species Taenioides sp. WSHXM2023. Next base: position 3,994,599 of record CM057089.1, on the reverse strand, counting down.
CTCTGTTGCTGTGAGGCATTAGAATAAACTGTCAAGAGATTCGAACCTGCGCAGGTTTTCAAATGTTTGATAAAGAAGTGGCTGATCTCTAAACACGTTTGTACACATTAGGGATGAGTGTGATTTGAATGATCAGTAGAGTGTAGAACGTGTGTGTGCGTATCTAAGAGTGCATGTGCTTATGTGTTTGCTGTATGTTGCTTTTAGACTAGTATTTCAACACTGTGATCCTTTTTTATTTACTTTTTTTTTTATTACTTTTTTTGTGCACATAAAGCAAATATCAGTGAAAAAGAAAAACAATTAGTAATAATGTGACCATTTCCCCTCCCCTTAAACCCCCCCATTACCCTCTCTTATTGTCTCCAGAGAAAAGAAAATAAATAAAATAATAATAATAATAATAATAATAATAATAATAATAATAATAATAATAAATATGTAAATAGTATTAATAACTAGAAAAGCAGTCAGAGAGCGCAGACCTCCGCCAAGCCCCATTTAACGCAATGCTAACGAAATTTTCAAAGTGATCCAGAATCCAGGATTTCTTCTGGATCATCACCAAAATTTAATCATCTGTTGGAGTTACCATTAGGAACATGTCCTGAAAATTTCATCAAGATCCGTCCATAACTTTTTGAGTTATCTTGCTAACTAACAAACTAACAAACAAACAAACTAACAAACAAATTATTATTATTACCTCCTTGGCGGAGGTAATAATAATACATTAATACAGATAGAGTAACAGGTAAATAAAATAAACAGATATAGGGAAAAAAGGGAAATAAAGAGTAAAAAGTACGCAAATACGAGGGAAAAACAGAATCTTATAATATATGTATACATAGATACATGCATATATATATATGTATACACATACCTCCATCCATCCATCTTCTCCCGCTTAATCCGGCTGGGTCGCGGGGGCAGCACGCTGCCCATTACTCTGTGCACCAGACCCAGACCCCTATAAACCCCTCTGCAGGTGGTGAGCCCACAGGAGGGAGGAATTCCTTGACGGTCCTTGATGGTATACTGTTCATAGGGGTGTTGCATGTTTTTGGTTGATGGGGGGAAACCGGAGTACCCGGAGGAAACCCATCCAGACACGGGGAGGAAACATGCAAACTCCACACAGAAAGGCCTGGGCGACCCGGGGATCGAACCTGTAACCTTCTTGCTGTGAGGCATGAGTGTTGCCACTCAGCCACCGTGCCGCCTTATACACATACCTATAATACCCTATAATAAATGAGAATGAAATGAGAAACACTCCTACATACAATATTTTATATCTCAGGATATAATCATCCTCATATCCCTCAGTGTCCACATGTGTTTAAGTTTAGTAATAGTCTTTAGTTGTTTTCCATATAATCAAGGAATTGTTTCCATATCTTGAAGAACAAGTCTTGCCACTGCTGTAGTCTATAAGTCACCCTTTCATAGTTTGCAGTTTTAGCATCCATTCCAGCCATTTATTGAAAGATAATTGATTCTTGAGTTATTTTCCGACATCCTGTTCGACATCCGTCAACATTGTGATCCTGAGTAATGTTTTATTTCTATTTTATAGAAATCTATATACACTGAATCTGTACTTTAAGTATTTCCACAAACCTGCTCAGGGACTACAGTTGTAAATGAGTGTCCACTTTTTAACCTGCGACCAGCATCTCTCCTATGACTTCTGTCTTGGTTAATGTGTTGTTGTGCATTGTCCCTGTCCAAATTAAAAGCGTACCATACCATACCACTAAACTAGACTTACTAAACTAGGATCACTAAACTAGTAGGTTTATGGAACTAGCCTAAGAAAAAACTAGGCACACTAAAACAGTCTCACTAAACCAGGCTTGGAAGAGAAGATGGAGAGACTGAGGAGGCTTATAGTTTTGCTGCTGCGGTAAAGACGGGGTTGAGGAGGATGATCTCGCGAGGATAATGGAGACGTAGAGATGTAGATGGAGTAGAGCAACTATGTTTACCCTAACACAGTTGTATAAAACATCTCAGTGAAAAATGCATTATAAATTATTCATACAGAGATGCATATGGTTGTTTGCACTTCTCAGAAAAAAGCTACAAACCAGTCCAGGGCATTAGTTCCGCAGAATATTGAACACAACCTTGAAAAAATTGACAAAAATACACAATTTGAACTCTATAGGATGGTTCATAGAATGTGAGATGTCTTATAGTGCAGACATGCGTATTTCACTGATAGTTCACTGGTGGAGAATACAGGCTGTAACAATGTGGAAAACTGGGTCAGAATTTTATTAAATCCGTTTATCTTCATGGAGACCAAACCAGACCAAGTTACAGGTCAAATCAGTGGAGAGGCGACCTGGGGCACAGTAAGAATACATGTTTTTCTAGGTATTTTGAGCAGTAAAAACACCTGTAACTTCCATTTCATATATTTTTTTTATTGACATGTGAACAGACATAGGACTGTCATTCAGACAACAAATGTGTACACACCTTTTTCATTTTTAGCAAAAACAAAACAAAACAAAACAAAACAAAAACAAACATAACTTAAAAAAGAAAAACAAATCACACAAACCTTGAGTGGATAAACAAACAGGAATAGCATCATACAATATAATAATAACAATAATAATAATAATAGCAAAAAGGAGAAATTTAATTTGTCAACTGGACAGAGTTTATTTGGTCGAATACATTTCTCAGCTCATCCAAGCTGCTTCTTCAGTTCTGGTCAGATGCTGGTGGACACTGCTTTATATCTGCCTGAAGGGAGGAGCTAATTAAACGAAGAGAGCCAAGAAACAGGACAACAGAGAACCAGAACCCAGAAGAAAGGGTGTAACTATTCCTTACCTGGCTGGTGTTTCCGAAAAACTACAGAGGATCTTCAGACAAAATGAAATCCCAGTCTATTTCAAACCCACAAACACTTTAAGACAAAAACTGGTCCATCCTAAGGACAAAACTCCGAGCCACAAACAAAGCAATGTGGTCTACTCCATTCAGTGTAGTGAAGACTGCAGTGAGCGCTACATTGGAGAAACAAAACAGCCACTTTTCAAACGAATGTATCAACACAGACAGGAAAACCAGAGTGGGCCACAATCTGCCGTACATCTCCACCTTAAAGCCACAGGCCACTCCTTTGAGGACAGTGAGGTCCAGATCTTGGCCAGAGAAAAGAACTGGTTTGAGAGGGGAGTTAAAGAAGCTATTTTTGTCAAGAAAGAGAATCCTTCCTTGAACAGAAATAGAGGTCTCAGACATTATTTGTCTCCCATCTATAACTCTATCCTCAAACCTAAATCAAAACAAACTGGGAAAACAATGGGACTAGCCAGGTCAGGTCCAGAGGTGTGAAAACACCCATCATGGCCCTGAATGGTTATGCTAACTACTCCCCCACTCCCACTCCATATTGAATAGACTCACCTAACTAACAGAAACTGTAAACACTCCATAATGAATAGACTCACCTGACTAACGGAAACTGTAAATAAATATGTGTTGTCTCAGAGTAATTTTCACTGTAATTAAGCTCCTCCCTTCAGGCAGATATAAAGCAGTGTCCACCAGCATCTGACCAGAACTGAGGAAGCAGCTTGGATGAGCTGCGAAACGTATTCGACCAAATAAACTCTGTCCAGTTGACAAATTAAATTTCTCCTTTTGCTATGGATTCTACCTGGACGACTGAGGGATTCTACACACAATAATAATAATAATAATAATAATAATAATAATAATAATAATAATAAATATACTACAGCTACTACTATTACTACTCTTCTACTACTACTATTACTACTACTACAACTACTCATATTGCTACTCTTCTACTACTACTACTACTACTACTATTACAACACTAACTACTGCAACTACTCATATTGCTACTCTACTACTACTACTACTACTACTACTACTACTACAAAGTCTAAAGTCAATAAATAGCTGCCACTTTCTAAAACAAAACCACCTGTAACTAAATAAATGTGAAGTAGAGCTGTTTAATGTCATACTGTGGAACATTCCAGACAAAGCAACAACATCACATCTCCATGGAGACAAGCATTTGACGGACCGCCCAACCAGAAAAGTTACACAATGCACCTTTAAGATATCAAATGGAGGTGAATTTCCCCTTGTCTTGGATGGATGTGGATAGTGCAGGTACCTGACACCGGAGCAGAACAGCACAAAGGCATGAATGAAAGAAAGTCTATTACTGTGGACTTTAATGGTGGAGCTATAAAGATCTGTAACTTTAGATGTTGTGGTTGGACAAAGGTGACCTGAAGACTGAGTGTGTGTATGTGCCTGTATGTGAGCGGACAAGGGTGCTCTGTTTCACCGCACAATTCACCCTGGGTTATTTAATTTACCATGTAGGAGGAGTGTAATACAGTAGATTTGGTTTTAAAGGTACATTGTGTAACTTTTCTGGTGGAGGGTTCGGCTCCGTGGAGATGCGTTTGCTATTGCTTTGTCCGGAATGTTTCACAGTATGGCATTAAACCATTCTATCTTCATGGAGACCAAACCAGACCAAGTTACAGGTCAGCTCTGTGGAGAGGCGACCCCGCTCGCAGTTAAAATGCCTGTTTTTCTAGGTATTTTTGAGCTCTAAAACCACCTGTAATGTAAGGCAGAGCTGTTTAATGTAATACTGTGGAACATTCCAGGCAGAGCAATGACATATCCATAGAAACAAGAAAGTGACAGACCCCTAACCAAAAATTTACACAGTGCACCTTTAAATATAGAGATATCAATCTGAAACTTTTTCTGTAGTTTACTCATATAAACATGAAAAAATATATTGGAAGTTTTTCATCAGTTAATGTTTTCATATCAAAATAAGAGATTCTATGTGTAAAAACTGCCAAAACTGACAATTTTTTTGGGACATACAAAACAGAAACATGAAAACAGCTTCTTTTTGTTGACATATTAAATACCAAAAATATACAGATTTGGATCTTGGATATTGTATTTAGTATCTGAGTAAACAAGATCTGACTAAAAATTTGCTTAAAAATTCCGGCTCATTTTTTGGAGTTAAAACTTGAATAATTCAAAGTTAGAACTAGATATCAAAAAATCCTTCTGGACTTCGAAAACAAACAGAAAATGCAAGTTCACGTTGCTGCTGTGTTCAATAAAAATGTGCACTCCGCCCTCGTCAGTTTGAGAAGCTTTCACTGTGGAATAAACATGCAAATTTCACCAAAAAATTCTGAATTTTCAACTCTTAAATGTGGAACTAGCCTAGACCACTGTCCCCCATAGACTGTAAACGAGATGCCCCTGATGCCACTGTCTGAACACAGGTGCAATATGCATAACATTACATCATAATCATTCAAATGTAAAAGAGACAGTGTGTAAAAATATACAAAAAGTCATATTTTAACATAAAAAAATCAAAGTGATTGATCCAACAGTCATTAATGTCTGAAGAAGGGCTTGAACCAAAACATCACTTTGTGGTGTCATTAAACTAAACATTTGGAAGCTTCAAAGAATGGCACTGCCTATCTCTTTCTTTTTTGGCACAATTTTTGTCTTTGGACCTAGCACACAGTCGCAACTTTTATTGGATGTGCATGTCTCTATCTACCAGTATTCAGAACAAAATATATAACTTCTTTTACCTAAGATAAGTTTGGTGCTTCGATTGTTGATTCTGCAGAAATCTGCACTTTTCTCAGTCCTTTTGCTGTTTTTTCTCCCTTTTTTTTTGCACGTTGACCACCATGTTTGTTTTTGACGTGAACAGATCATGTCACTCTCTGATTGGTTAATCCGCCTGTCAATCACACCCTCTGAAATCAGGGAGACAGGACCCAGCTCCAGATCCACTTGCCTTTGTAAAGTTTTGTCAGAGCGTGTGGCTTTGGCTGGACATGTACATTTTTTTTTTAGGTATGTAACTTTCTGGAGGTGGCACTTTAGCTGGAAATAGAAAGTGAAGCCATAATTGGGAACATTGAGACAGATATATTTTTTGTCATACTGTGGAAGATTATAACCAAAGGAACTACATTTCCATGAAAACGAAGGATACAGACCCCCCTCCAGGCTAAATAAGAGTCGGTTTTGTGAAGATGCAAGCCTCGCTCACTGTCAGGATGCATGTTTTTAGTTTTGTCTAAAAAGTTACACACTGTGGCTTTAAAGGTGCATTGTGTAACTTTTTTGGTTGTGGGTTCGTCATCTGCTTGTTTTTATAGATGTCGTTGCTCTGCCTGAAATGTTCCACAACCGTAGATTTATTAAATTACAGGTGGTTTTATAGCTCAAAAATACCTAGAAAAACAGACATTCTGACTGTGAGCGGGGTCGCCTCTCCACAGATCTGACCTGTAACTTGCTCTGGTTTGGTCTCTGTGAAGATAGAAAGGTTTAATGCCATACTGTGAAAGATTCCAGACAAAGCAATTAAAGCATCTCCATGGAGAAAAGTATTTGACAGACCCTCCACCAGAAAAGTTACACAACACACCTTTAAGTAAACCCAGCTCTTATAATACTCCCTCTAAACCATTATTTCCTTTGTCTTAATCAAATATATTCAGTGCATTCTGGGATTGCCTTTTCATTTCACTTGTGTCACATTGTTTGCATGGTTAGCATAATTTCGTCGCTCACAGCAGAAAGCCCTCGAGTCTGAAAGCTGTTTTTTTATTACCGTCTCCCCTTGAACATGACTTAATGTGATTTCCTACAGCGACACACACATCGAAGGCATCGCCACTCAGCCTCGTCCTCTCGTCGCATCAAATTATACATTTAATCACGCAAAGAGGAACGAGCGCAACTCAGTTAAGTGCCATTTACTCAATTTTCTAAATGGGGACGACTCAAAATCATATTGAGTGTGTTTCAGTTTAGTATAATTAGTTTTTGCAGTATTATTGTTTTGGTGTATGCTAGAAGCAAGCAGTGGATTAGATGGTGGTCTTACGATCATAAAGTTGGCGGTTCAGTTTCAGATGTAGTAAGTTCATATTGTTGTGTCCCTGGGCAAGACACTTCACCTACCATTATAACAGGCGGTAGTAGCTCAGTTGGTAGAGTGTTTGTCCACTGATCAGAAGGTTGGCAGTTCAAATCCCGCTCTTGACAGAAACATCATTTGTTGAGCAGTCAGTTCCAGTGACTTTGGCTGAGGTTGGAGGTGTGATTCCAGCTCCCACAGTTGAATGCTGTCATTCTGTCCATGGGCAAGACACTCGCCCCCATTGTGAATGGGTTAGTGATTCCTTGTTGTAAAGTGCCTTGAAGGTGGGAAAGTGCTGTATAAAAAATTGAGCATCATGATTAAAAGCCTAATGTAGCACTTTGAGAAGTTTGTTTATTGTATTTTAAATCTGATTTTTAGTGTAAGCCTTGTTTCCATTGGTAAACCAAGTGAACTGTACTGAGCTCTGGCCCCCTTTGGCTCCTGGCACATAGCACCACGCAGATGATTGGATGAGAGAACGCAGACTCTGTTGAAGACTGCAAAATGTAGACAGATGTAAAAAACTGCATGTTTCCAGATGTCTTCTGGTGAATAGAGCCTATTGAACTAACATGCTTAGCAAAACTAAAGAGAGAGACACGGCGCAGAGAAGTGAATAAATTGAATAAACGTAAGAGAAGCTGATGATATGATAAAGTGGAAGTTGTGTTTACTCGAGCTTTAGCCACACCTCACAGCACCATACACTTTTTACTAAATTACTAAATGTCTTTTCGTGATTGTGACACCCACCTTATAATTAAAAAAGGTAGGATTTTATTAGAGAAAACATTAGTTATGTGACGTCAGTGTCTTGTGTAGCAGAGCCCCTGGACCGCGGGTTTGGAGACCCCACTTCGCGCTGGGCAGTAGGACCACCTCCAGCCAAGACAGAGCTTAGTGTTCTGTGCCCATTGAAACCTTAGCCCTAACCTTAACCCGTGTAATGTTGCAGATGCATTTTAAGACTTGCCTTGAGAGCTAATTATCTCGAGACTGGAGTTTTAAAGAGTTACAGTTCTCGATCTAATCCATTTGAAGAAATCCATCGCAGTTTGCTTGTTATTCTTTCCAGTTCACAGCCATGTTGAAGAGTTGTTGTTGCTACGTTCACTTTCCAAGTCATACTTTTGAATGCAGTTTGGAGTAACACAATAAATAACACTTCTGACCCGTTGTTAATTATATGGCCTCTATAATCACAAAACCAGAAGATGTTTGGAAACATGTAGATGATGACTTCCTTTGGGCTCTGTTGGTGATAGTAGCTCTGCCAAAATCTGGAAAAACTGAGAAAATGGCCGTTTTCTTCATCTAGATGTCATTATATCCTTTTTTCCTTTTATAAATTGCCTATTAATTTGTGTATTATAATTTATCTAACTTTAAAACAACAATAATAACAATAATAATAATAACAATAATAATAATATGTTACTGTAGTGTTCCGTTATGTTCGGCAGATTAACAGTTCCAACCAGCTGCCTGTGAGTGACACTGATGCGATTAGAGTCACGTCCTCCATGGAAAAGCTTTGGCAGGTTGTGAAGACGCTGCTGCTTATAACCTTATGTTTCCAAACGTCTTCTGGTAAGCGTGACTAGAGCCTATTCCTAGTTCCTTTTGTTTGTACAAGTTCCCAGTATTATTGGAGAGCAATTGTTTGACAGAATAGAATATACATACAGATAAAGGTTTGGGGAATTTGTTAAAAGTAACCGTCCGCAGCTTTTCTCCATGGAAAGACATGGGCCTGTCACGATAATAAATTTTGAAGTATGATAATATTGAAACTAGTTTATGCCATTAAGTCTAAAGTAGAATTATTTCCCCCAAAAAAAAATTCTACATGTAAAAACAAAACAAAACAGGAAACTGCAATAAATAACAGAATGAAACAGTATGTTTGTATCTATAATGAGTTATACAAGTTAATTATTCAGTCCTCTACAGCTCAAATCCAACCATCTAACAGAAAAATAAAAAGTTCCCCACTAGTATTAAAAAAAACATAAATTCTGACCCCTAAACCTTATTGTTCCATCTGTCACGTATTGAACGATAACTCGATATAGTAATTACCTATCTCCACGGAGTCAAGCAAGTGACGCTTCCAGGCCAAGTCACAGGTCAGATCTGTGGCGAGACCGGCACGCATTTTATGGAATTTGTGACCAATAACACAGAGACAAGCAAGTGAGAAATCTTACCAGAAAAGTCACCTAGTGTTTCCGTGTGACAGTAAACAAACCACTGTCTTCGGATATTACAGAAAGAAAATTACACGTTTTCACACTGAGATTGAAGTTTTAGTAATAATAATCTTTACAAGAGAGATTTCAGAGAGATGACGTTTGAAATCCAATTATATTGAAATGTTTAGCACCCCAACAAGTATGCCCTTTGTCCCTTGTCCTCTTTATTCTTGACTTGGCTGTAATTTGGCATTGTCTAAAGCTGCTATTAGAGCCACTTAAGGCATCTATTTTCAGCTCAATGGAAAAGCACGCAGCTGGGGCAGGCAGATCACAGAAAACCAAACAAAATCAACCAGTCTGACAAAATATATCTCCTGCAATGTTGTGATGGCGTCTGGAGAAAAACGTTTGTCTCACAGGAGTTTGACAAGCTGCATAAATGTTTAGTATAGTGAATATAAATGGAGGATTAAAGTGCGTATGACGGGTTAGATGGGTTTCCTGTTGAGACTCGGGCAGCTGATACGACATATGCAGACAGGGCAGTAGACAGGGGGACAAAGGGGTCTGTTGTCCCTGGCCCCAGGGTTTTAGGGGCCTAGAATTGTACCCTCTTACTATTAATTTATATTAGAAGAGGGCCCATGTGAGACTTCTTGCCCCCAAATTTATATTGATGGGCCTGTATGCAGAGGTAATTCCATACCCTGTAGTTGTTGCTGCTGGTTGGTACTGGTTTGTATACTTGCTTTGAAGTCCAGGTTTAGTACTAAAAATTTATTCTGGTTTTAATGTGATCAGTGTTGGGTGTAACTTTGACTTTGCTCTGCTGTGAGAGAAGCATAACAGAGGAGGAGACTGTAGCTGCGCTGTGGAGATGTGACTCATAGTTGATATGATGCCAGTTTAAACAACTCATTTGTTGTTGACCTCTATTTAAATGTCTTTAATAGCACATATTTGACTAATTTATACAATACTTTGGGATGACTTTTTTATAATAATGTAACTATGAGTGCGTATACATGCACACGAGTATCCCAGTTATGATCAGGTTTTTTGAGTATCCTGGTCATGTGTATGTCCATGTAGACGCAGTATCCTGGATAAGTCAGTATCTCAGTTATGAGAAACCAAGATACTCTTACTGAGTTTTAGAGAGAGTATCCAGGATACTGTGGCATGTAGATGCAGCAGTGGAGCTGTACTGAGCATGTGCAAACTAAAGCAACAAAAATGATAGGAGCAGTTACTTTGCCAAAACGACTCAAACTCCTACCAGGACTTTTTATACTTATAAACAAAATAAAGCAGTCTACTGTGTAGTACAGCCACATTTAACTCCAGGCTCAGCTCTGAGTCTGTTTGCGTTGCTCTTGAACTAAACGCTGTGAGACTGTGTTGTATTAAAAACAGCTTTTACTGAAGCCATGACAGAGCTCCACAGTCTTATGTTCTTACTTGAATGTATGTATAATATCTTTTCATTCACTGTAAACCTTTCTACTTGCCACGTGAGTTCGCTTCATTCATTCTGGCTGCTGTTGACATCCCGCCATGCGCGGACGTGCACGAGGCTCAACGCGCACTCGCGGAGCAGATTTTGGATGTAGAACTAACCTTCCCGGACTCTCTACTTATTATCCTCGGCGACTTTAACAAGGGAAACCTGAGCCAGGAGTCACCAAAATACAAACAGTTTATTAAATGCCCAACGAGAGAGCAGAACACGCTGGATCATTGTTACACAACAGTCAGTGGGGCCTATCGGAGCGTGTCACGTGCTGCTTTAGGCTTTTCTGACCACGTCATGGTTCACCTCATCCCCACATACAAACAACAACTGAAGCTCTCCAAACCAACAGTGAGGACTTCTAAAAGGTGGACCAGCGAGGCTGTGGAGGAGCTTCGCACATGCTTGGACACAACGGACTGGAGCATGTTCAAGACCTCCGCAGAGAATCTGGATGAGTACACGGACACAGTGACATCATACATCCAGTTCTGTGAGGACAGTATTATTCCATCTTGCACCAGGGTGTCATTTAACAATGACAAACCCTGGTTCACACCCAGACTGAGGCAGCTGAGGAAGGAGAAGGAGGAGGCGCACAGAAGTGGTGACCCTCACTCTTACAGACAGAGCAAGTACTCATTTAGCAAGGAAGTGGAGAAGGCTAAATCGAGATACAATACACATCTGAAGGAGAAGTTCTGGTCCAACGACTCCGTCTCTGTCTGGAAAGGTCTGAAGGAGATCACAAATTATAGACCCAAAGCCCCCCCGCTGTGGATGACCGACAACTAGCGGAAAGGCTTAACACCTACTACGCTAGATTTGAAGTCTCACACCCCTCCCCCACCCCACTGACTACAATGGACATTGCGGCCAAGCCAAGCCCACCTCAGACCCCTCCTCCTCCCCCACTGCCCTCACACTCTCCAAGCAGGATGTGACTAAGACATTTAAAAGGCAAAACCCACGGAAAGCCCCAGGTCCGGACGGTGTCTCTCCTTCCACCCTGAGACACTGCGCTGAAGAACTGGCTCCTGTCTTCACGGACATCTTTAACATCTCCCTGGAGTTATGCCATGTCCCAGCCTGCTTCAAGCTGTCCACCATTGTTCCCGTCCCCAAGAAGCCCAGGATCACCGGACTTAACGACTACAGGCCTGTGGCGCTGACGTCTGTAGTCATGAAGTCATTTGAGCACCTGGTTCTGCCTCACCTCAAGTCCTTCACCTCCCCCCTCCTGGACCCTCTGCAGTTCGCCTACAGAGCCAATCGGTCTGTAGACGCCATCAACCTGGCCCTCCACTTCATCCTTCAGCATCTGGACTCCCCGGGAACCTACGCCAGGATCCTGTTTGTGGACTTCAGCTCTGCATTTAACACCATCCTCCCTGCTCTGCTCCAGGACAAGCTCGCCCAGCTCAACGTGCCTGACTCCACCTGCAGATGGATCACTGACTTCCTGACGGACTGGAGGCAGTGCGTGCGGCTGGGGAAGAATGTCTCGGACACTCAGACTATAAGCACAGGATCTCCACAGGGCTGTGTACTTTCTCCCTTGCTCTTCTCCCTGTACACCAACTGCTGCACCTCCAGCCACGACTCCGTGAAACTGGTTAAGTTTGCGGATGACACCACCCTCATCGGGCTCATCTCGGACAGCGATGAGTCTGCCTACAGGAGGGAGGTGGACCGGCTGGTGTCCTGGTGCAGCAGCAACAACCTGGAGCTCAATGCCCAGAAGACAGTGGAGATGATCGTGGACTTCAGGAAAGTCACAGCCCCCCTGCCTCTCCTCACCCTGACAGACTCCTCCATCACCACTGTGGATTCTTTCCGCTTCCTGGGCACCTGCATCACCCACGACCTCAAGTGGGAGCCAACCATCAGCTCCCTCATCAAGAAAGCTCAGCAGAGGATGTACTTCCTGCGGCAGCTAAGGAAAGCCAAGCTGCCTGCCCAGATGATGGTGCAGTTTTACACGGCCATCATTGAGTCCATCCTCACCTCCTCCATCACTGTGTGGTACGCTGGGGCCACTGCCAGGGACAGACAGAGACTGCAGCGCATAGTGCGCTCTGCTGAGAAGGTGATCGGCTGTAGCCTTCCATCTCTCCAGGACCTGTACGTCTCCAGGACACGGGGGCGTGCAGGCCGGATAGCAGCTGACCCCTCTCACCCTGGACATGGACTATTCAAGCCACTTCCCTCTGGCAGAAGGCTACGGTCCATACGGACCAGAACCTCTCGCCATAAGAACAGTTTCTTCCCCTCTGCCGTTGGACTCATAAACACTTTATGAACACTTATAACACCTGTACTAAGGACACCTTATAACACCTGTACTAAGGACACTTTACAACACCTGTCACTTTAAATAAGTCATGTCTCATCACTTGCTCTTTTGCACTGTCAGTTTGCACTGTTGTTCTGATGTTCTGTATATACTTGACTATTTTAATTTTTTTATTATATATCTTAATCTTTTTGCATGCTCTTACTTTATTTTCAAATAGTGATACTTTATTATTATTATTATCTTTTCCTTACAGTGATATCTCTACTTTGTATTATTATTATTATTATTCAGTGTTCTATGTTGCACCTTATCACCAAAGCAAGTTCCTAGTCTGTGAATTGTGTTCACTGACAATGGCAATAAAAGCTTTTCTGATTCTGATTCTGATTACATTTTTAATAAGTAACTAGAAATGAGTAACTTATTTTAAGTGACTGTTGAGTTTTAGTTCTGATTTAGGAACATGTGTTAGTTTCACTGTAGTTAAAAAACGTTCTCATTTTGTCTGGAATGTTCCACAGCATTGCATTATCCTTACCTATCTTACATTGTTTGATTGCTAAAACATACCCTGAAAAACATGGATACTAACAGATATACCCTGATGCTGTCACTTGCTTGTCTCCATGGAAATAGATATGTTTTATGCCAAACTGCGGAACATTCTTGAAAAACAATAACATCTCCATGGAGACAAGCAGGTGGTGGACAAGCCTTCAGTAAACATACATAGAGGCCCTTTAACTCTTGTCTGGACTTCTCTTGGCTTAAAGGTGCACTGCACAACTTTTCTGGTGGAGGGTCTGCTACCGACTTGTCTCCGTGGAGATATTATTGCTTTGCCTAGAATGTTCCACAGTATGACATTAAACATATCCATCTGGCAATTATTCATTATGGGTGTTTCTATTGCTCAAAAATACAGTAATACCTTCTGTGAATAGGGGCGACTCTTCATAGATCCGACTTTTCCGAAGCTTTTCCTAAGATTGTCCTTGGTTTCAGAAACTCTGTACTTGTTTGATTTACCTGGCTGTTGAGGATTTGACCTGCTGTTTTCCAGAGTTAAGCTCTTGTAGTTTTGAAGGTCGTGTGAAATGGAGGGAGGAGCACTGTCTCGTACTAAAAGAACATTTGCCTCAAGGTTTAAACAAGTCAATCATCAGTGCTAATGGTCCATAAAGAGACAGAGAGAGAAAGAAAGAAAAAGGAAAGAAAAGGGGTTTTGGGCCCATGGCAAATACGCACATGTGACTGACTTTTGACAAAAAATAGCCCTGTTTTACCACTAAAATATAATACTGAAAGCCTTTTACTTTTTATATATAGTTTTGTTAAAGGGCCCATATTACATTATTTTCTGAACTATGTTATAATGTTTCCTCATCACAAACATCTGGAGTTGTGTTTTGTTTCATTCACACACCGAAAACACTCTGTCCCACCTTGTGTTGTCATGTGGTAATACAGGAAGTGCTCCACTGTGTTTTTAAATTCCACACACCTTCATTAGAAAATGTGGATAATCTCAGGCCTGGAATATCCAATCTCCACTGAACAAAAGGTAAAAGGAGCTGCTAACTTGAAAACTACCGCTTCATGACATCACAATGTGGAACAGAGCATTTTGAGCTTTAGAGATGTAGACAGACTAATAATAAAGTGTTACTCAAACATGTGAATGAAACAAAACACAACTCCAGGTTTGTTTTTGAGGTAACAACATTATCACATGATTCAAAGCGCACTGTGTAATATAGGGCCTTTAACCATAGTTGTTTTTCCTTCTCATTTACCCTCTTGAAGTTGTATTTAGAGTGATTCACGCATGTTTGAGTCATCTTTATTCTCCTGTATTCAAGACGTCAGTGGAGCACTTCCTGTAAGTATGTATGACATCACAAGGTGGAACAGAGTGTTTTCAGTTTGAGAGAAGAACTCGGCCTAAATATGCAGGATTTGTGTGTTAAAAGTATGATTGTGATGAGGAAACAATATAACATAAGCCAGAAAATAGAGTAATGTGGGCTCTTTAGAGAAGTTCTTCAGCAGATTTCAACTAGGAGACGAAAAAGGAGGGGGATAGTTTTGCTTATTGAATTGATAAACTTTGGCATTTACAATCCAGCAATTAATTATAACTGGAGCGAGATTGAAATTCTGCACACACACACTTGTCTTGTTTACTTCCAAAAACAGCTCCTCTGAATGAGCCGAGAGAGAGCGCAGTCTGATCTGACTTACAGGTCAGATCTGTGGAGAGGCGACCCCGCTCACAGTCAGAATGCCTGTTTTTCTAGGTATTTTTGAGGTATAAAACCACCTGTAATTGAGTAAAGGTAAAGTTGAGCTGTTCTTTGTCATACTGTGGAAGATGAAGATGAAGAAGATGATGGTCCCTCCACCAGAAACGTTACACAATGCACCTTTAAAATGCAAAAAAAATTAATCAAACTGAAACACGTTCTCTCACCTTATGCATTTCTTTATTCCAGTGGCTCTATTTTGGGCTCACTGTACTGGAAATCACCCACAAATCTGGTCTTTATTGCACATTTCTCACAGGTTTGCAGTTCCGGTGCTGATAAGGAGGTTTTTAGTTTAATGTGAGAACAATGGCAGCTAAAGAACGCGTCCCGGATTACAGTCTCAAAGGGGCTGTGGTGATGTATTACACAAACACTGTACTGAGACTCTTCACACACTCCCGCCTCCTCCTGCAGCTCACAGACCACCATCTGCATCTGATCTGCTATGAGACACTGTTAAAAGGTACACTGTGGAACTTTTCCCCAAATACATGTCATTGCTTTGCCTGGAATGTTGCACAATATGGCTTTAAACATATCTTTATAGCATAATAGTCCAATGAGGTTCATATGGTCTGATAATTTATGTTAGTAGGTTTTTTCAGACCAAGGGTTTGTTTTTATACCTGACAGTTTGGATTGCATTTATTTGAGTATTTGTCTTTTCTTTCATATAGTGAGTGACCTTGCCTTTCTACAGAGCTACTTGTCTCCATGGAGATAGTTAAATGCAAATGCAAGGTGTCAGATCCTCCACCAAAAAAGTTATGCAGAGCACCCTTAGAGACCTGCAATAATTACTAGAGATTTGATTCTTGGCCCAAACCCAGCCCAAGCCCAACCTGCCCACACTGTTTTGCACACACACTGTTAGCTGGGTTCAGATTCAAGTGCAGATGATCACGGAGCAGGTAATTCCTCCCCAAACACACACCAACACACACTCTCTGTGGAGGAGTGACAGCAGCTCCAGCGCACTGAGGGCACCTACCACGCACTGTTCTTTTTCTCTCAAGGCACAATGTGCATCTCCCAAGTGAATAAAGAGGTCAAATATGTGATGTGAGAAGTGAGTGAAGAGGCTTGTATTTACCGTGTGTGCAAGATGACCACAGCAAACATTATGTAAAGAGTAAATTAGAGTCACTGGGCTTTCAGATGCATTCTGATGGGCATATGTGAACCCCGCTTGTATCAAAAAATAGACTGTATTGTGTTGTCTGCAGTCTGTGTGTTATGCTCTGCTCCACTGTGCATAGTGAAGACATGTGACCCTTCTCCATTCATTTTTCATACTGGCTAAAAACTCATCCCAATCGTGCAGTGTTTACATGTACGCAGGGCCAAACACGTGTACAGTGTGTCCTACAGGCCTGAAGCATGTGAACACATCAAGTCCTGTCAGGTGTGTTTATTCTGTCAAAAGAATTCTGTTAAAAAACTACCACAGTAAGATGTTATTTAGCATTGTTACGACCCAGCTCAACTAGGGTAGGGGAAGTAACAAAAACCAAGATGGAAAATGGCATGAATAAAGTAATAATTTAATGAACAGGAATGTAAAAGGTACATTAACAAAAGTGGTCTAAAATACATACATATAATAACCTAAAATAAGAAAACAAAATAACAGGATTAACATATAATGAGTTTTGTGTCAAAACGGGTCACATAGGTCTATAAAAAAACAAGTGACAAAACTAAGGGACACATAAAACAATGACAAGTGTCCCAAAATAAAGTCACATAAACCCACAAACAGAATCAAGTGACAACTAAAATGCAGAACTGAACTAAACTGGTGTCTCACACACAAAGTCAGACATGTACTACTACAAAAGTGACTGACACAAAAGAGACACAGACTAAATGGCGGACAGGTATGGATGATCTCCTTAAATAGGGGAGACGCAGCCACATGTGAGGCAGGATTGGCCAGGAGTACAAGAGCGCCACCAATCAGGGACCAGAATTCAGCAGCCAACCAGGACCAGGCGGGAGAAATCCATAGGGACAAGCAAAGAAATTAAACACACACAAAACGGGCAGAGAACTGAAAGCCTGGGGTCGTAACAAGCATCTTAAAATCTCCATTAATTTAACATTAGCCCAACTGAAACTTCTGATGATGTGTGATGTTACAAAAACACAGGTTCCTAGGCCAGATCAGTTGCAGTGTCCTTCTCAAAATACGTTTTATTATTCATCTTTTTTGTTATAACTAAGTTTTGTTACCCATTACATATTTATGCACAGTTACACTATTATGAACACTGAAATGATACAGCACGTTTTGAACCTTCGCTTTACTGTTTGAACGCCTGCAGGGTTTATAGTCTGGAGATCTGGCTCCTACAGGGCCAAATCAGAGCTGTGGACTCTTGTGTTTTCTCATGGCTCAGTCTGGAGCAGAGACCTGATGAAAAGTGAATCACAATGTACATGTGAATATTTAAAGAACGCATGATCCGCTCTGGCTTTGAGGAAACCTGAATAATGAATGGGACAGTGTGCAGTGAGAGAGCTGACATGTGTTCACTTGTATTTCATTTTTGCACACTATAGTACACTATAGTACAGTATAGAAGGACCCAGCTCATGAAAATTACAGTGCCTAAAACATGCTGCCTGTGCATTGTCTTGGCACAGAGTGGACAAGAGTGTAACATCAAATATACAGCATCTCATGAACTATAAGTAAGGCTGGGCAAACTCACAATTTTTGCACACATACTAGTACATGGATGACCTTGAACAACGTTAGAACATGGCAGAAGAAAGCTAAAAAAAAAAAAAAAAATCTATTTAAATGCTTCCTCCCTTATTTAATCAGTGCTAGTGCGGCCTCTGCAGCTCTGTAAGTGAATTCTGGAGGTCCGAATTGTTTATTTCAGATATTCTGCATTAACACAAAACCCAGTAGTCCAATCACTGTTAGCGTTTAAGCACAAATGTTTTGTTGTCGTGGTTACCTAGGGGGAGCAGAAAACAACTTCGAGAGAGCAGAAATTAATCTTGTGCGAGCAGAAATCAACTTCGACAGAGCTCGTTGTCTTTTCGAGGGTGTGTCTGCCCCCCAGTGGTTATTTTGCGCAGGTCACAGATAATTCTCCTCGCGCACAGAGATAATTTGCTCGCTCGCAGTTAATATCTACACGTGTGAAATAATACAGTACGCCAGAATGCATGTTTTATCGTGCGTGTGTATTATGGAGCTATTTTGACGCCATATGTTTCACCTTATGATGTCATGCGGTAATACGGGAAGTGCTCTACTCTTTCACAAGAATCATCTGGATAATTGCAGCCCTGGATTTGCCGATCTCTACTGAGCAAAAAGAAAAAGTCAGCTGTTAACTTAAACTACTGCTTCATGACATCACAAGGTGGAACAGAGCATTTTGAGCTTTGGAGATGTAGACTAATAAACCAGGATTACTCAAACATGTGTGAATGAAACAAAACACAACTCCAGGTATATTTCTAACACTGCTTAAACGTCACAAGAGTCAGTTTTGTGTAATATAGGACCAGTGTTTAGAATTTTCCAGTACAGTCTTCTACCCCACACCAGAAGGAGCTGATCTAATGTCATGTCCTCGTTGCATATGTTGGGCTACTTAATTTAGCATCAGCTCGTAAACCTGCTGATCCGTGAGCCTGACGCCGTGTTCCTCCTCGGCCAAAGCTCTCAATAAGCCCCAGACAGATGAGATTTACCACAGAGAGGAGGGTTCAGCCATTACTCAAGACAACAGCTGCACCAGGGGAGAGAGGCCGAGGCCAGCAGGTGCGCTGGGTTATCTAGCCAATAATGTTTAATAATGACAGGGACTATGGAGGATGGAACGTGGAGTTTGGTGGAGGGTCTGTCACCTGCTTGTTTCTATGGCTACGTCATTGCTCTGCTTCAGATGTTCCGCAGTATGACATTAAACAGCTCTATCTTACGTTTATTTAATTACAGGTGGTTTTATAGCTCAAAATACGTAGAAAAACAGGCATTCTGGCTGTGAGCGGAGTCCCTTCTCCACAGATCTGACCTGTAACTTGTTCTGGTTTGGTCTCCATAAAGATAGTAATGCCATACTGTGAAACATTTTAGAAAAAGCAATAACATCTCCATGGAGAAAAGCATTTGACGGCCCCTCCACCAGAAATGTTACACAATGTACCAATGTAAATTTCAAACTCGGATTAGACACGATGCTCAATTCTGATTCTGATACTGTGATTAAAAAACAAAACAAAAAAACACTCATTTATTTAGACAACAAGGTTGGTTTTGGGACAGACCATGTGGAGGGGAGAACTGGTTTCAGTTCCTTTTGTCTTTTTGGTTTTGTATATTTGATTTTGATGTTTCAATGTTTATAGATAATGTTAAGCACTTTAGTTTAAAGACGACTTAGGCCCTTGTAGTAAATCGACGGGTTCACTTTAGACTAAAGTCTAAAGTCTTATATCCAACCTGATAAGGGATCGTGGGAAATATAAAAGCAGTTCAGCTCAGCCTCTCAGGGTCACATCAGTGTAGCCGGGCATATGTGGTTTTTTAGTTTAATTGATTTTTTGTTGCTTATGCCTAATTTTGAGCAGTTATTTTTTGTAAATATGTATTATTATTATTTTGTTTGCCACAATACCACAGTGAAATTTTGAATAAATCTTTAGGACATATGGAATATTATCTGAGTCTGCCTCCTGTTTAAGACCACATTGGCCAGCTTCCCCACAGGAGATGTAGACAGACTAATGACTGGTTCCCCCTGTCGCTCTCCTTGTCGCTCGTGCTCCTGTTGCTCCTGTCATGTAAGCACTGATGTGACTGGCCTCCTCACAATCAGGTTTACTGCTTCATAAATAAGTCAATAAGTCAAAGTCAAAAGCCAAAACAAACAGAACACAGCTCATCCAATCACATCTGCATCACACACTCCCATGATGCACCTCTGAGGGATGGGCTCCACTCCTCCTCAGGAGAGAGTCGTTACTTCAATAGTCATTTTTTATTTCATCATACTTTTAATGTTTTATTCAGTGCTGTGTTTTTCTTCAGTGCTACAGAAAATGGTTCACCCAAAGGACAAAACGCTGAGCCACAAACAAAACAATGTGCTCCATTCAGTGTACAGAAAACTCCAGTGAGCGTTACACTGGAGAAACTAAACAGCCACTTCATAAGAGGATGTACCAACACAGACAAGAGAGCAACACAGGACCCCAGTCTTCATCTTTTTTCTAAAACCTGTGTCCAGTTGACAGAAATGAAATTGTCTTTTGCTATGGATCCTACGTGGACGACTTAAGGATTACACAGACTGTTTTCAGTGTTGTCATTTTGAAGTAGTGATGATGAAGCTGTGGCCAAGAACGCTGCGAAAACCACATTCTTTTTGGTCTTTACTCAGGGTTAAAAGTCAAGTCAGGGTTGAAGCAACACAAACTTTTAGGTGACCAAAACCACATTCTTAAGGTGAAACGCTGCAGGTGGAGTTTGTGTGTTATTCCTGTGTCTGGATATCTGTTTTTCCAGTTAGACTTAGACTTAAAAAAACTTTATTGATCCACAAGGAAAATTATTTGGATACAGTAGCTCACACATCACAATATAATATAATAACAGAGAGTAACAAAAATAGATGGTATAGCAAAAAGAGCAAGAGACAGATGTCAAATGAGACATAATTATAAAAATAAAAGGTAAAAAATAAATAAATAAATAATAAAAGGTAAAAGTTATAACTGGCAAATTCTCTTGGTAGGCTTGATTAAAGGACACATGCAAAATCCATGATAAATTGTTAATTGTTATCTCCTTATTTAATACATTTATTTGGAGTTATATTTCACTTCACTTCACCCTTTCATCCAGAGTTGTCTTTTCTGAGCACTCAAACATAGACTTAGACTATAAAAATTGTAATAAAACATAAAAAATAACAAGACCGGTGTCCAATAAGGGATAATTATATACATGTATATGCACAAGTAAAGTAAAAAACAGAAATATAGTAATATAAATAGAGTATATCACAGTTATACACGAGAGGTCGTAAGGAAAATGGTTCAAACATGATTTGATGATTGAAAGAAACAAGGTTATCTGTTACATAAAGGTGAGTTGTACAGCTGTATGGAGTGTGGTATAGCCGCAATGGAGGGTTCCACTTGCATTTTACCGGGATTGTTGTGTTGCAGATAAACAGTTGTAGCCTTAACCCTCCTCTATACAATATATTGTATATATACTGCTATACTGTTCCTCCTCTGTACCACATATTCACTGTTTCGCCTCTATCCTTCTGATGTATAAGGTATTCTTGGGACAAATGTATGATTAATTGCCTACCTTTGTGTCTAAAATTAGGAACGTTTCTTATACATTTTTATTTTTATTTATGAGACAAGGACATTGCACAATATACGTTAACCTTAACGGGAGAGGTGCATTGCGCAAGTTGTAGCTCTAGAGCTCATTTCCACCTGTCGTCCCTGGTGCATGTTTTTTAGATTTGATGGGGGAAACCGCAGTGCCGGAGGAAACCCGACAAAACCAGACATGGGGAGAACATGTAAACTCCACACAGAAAGGGATCGAACCCGGAGCCATCTTGCTGTGAAGCATGAGTGCTACCCACTCAGCCACCGTGCCACCTGACACACATAAAACATGACACATAAAATGCTTGCTAAACGTTTGCAAATACTTAACTTCTTCACTGTCAACCACAGCTGTTTCCTGATTTTTTTTTCTTATTTTTTATAACATAGGGTAGAATTCCTGGGAGAACAATGCGGAAAACCTGTAACCTTTCCGTTTGATAAGGTGCACAATAACGGCCTGTCAAAGTGGAGATTTCAATTTGGTTTCAGTATCCCATGACGCAGCCATGGGTCAGTGACGGGAGGGGGTGATGGAAGAAGGAGAGGAGAGGATGCTAGAAGGAGGAGAGGAGGGGATGATGGAAGGCTTTTCAAAGTGATTCTGAATGGATAACGGAGTAGAGGGGGTATCGATAACAGTGGTAGCATGCCATGTATCTAGTTTGGGTTTGGAGGTACGTGTTAGCAGTTTGCATTCAAGTATTTGATGTCATAGTTTTATATGGAGAGAAAGGCCCTGCATAATTGGGAAATAAAAGAAAAAAAAAAACATGTTGAACCTCAAACAAATGACCAAAAGTCCTTAAGTGAAAACCTTTAAATGTGATCTTAGTTCAGGGCTTAAAGTTTCTGGTGCTTTGACAGCAAAAAATCTATTCTTACAGCCCCAGGCCCAAAGTCTGTCATCGGGGTCAGGTTGGCTGCATGACTTTTTTATTGTTCAGAACTTTCTCTTGATCTAACAGATTAAAGGTGCATTGTGTCACTTTTTGGTTGGGCGTCTGTCACCTGCTTGTTTCTATGGATATTTCACTGCTCTGCCTGGAATGTTCCACAGTGTGACATTAAACAGCTCTACATTTATTCAATTACAGGTGGTTTTATAGCTCAAAAATACCTAGAAAAACAGACATTCTGACTGTGATCTTCCTCTGCCTTCTTCTCCTATTTCTCTCCTCTGGTGCTTCTAATCATTATAATCCAAGTTGTGAAAATTAAACAGTTTATGAGTGAATGTGGATAAGACAGAAGAAGATCGAATTAAATATTGAGATTGATTAATATTGTTTTTCCCATATTGCCCATCTCTATTATAAATTACATTGTATTTGTTGCAGTAGTTGTATTTGTATTAGTCCTAGAACAGCATCTCTTGGTGCCTCACAGAGCTGGAAAATCTGCCTTTTCTTGCACAGCTCCATGGTCTTGGAATCATTTACAAAAAAGATCTCAAACTTCTGTTGTTGTGTATTGAGTGTGGCTGCTCAGTGGGACTTCCTGGTTTAATCAAATAAAAATAGAACATGATTGAGTTATTATGAGGTGTAGTAGTTTCCATCTTCACCATCTGCACATAGTACCCAGCAGTGTACCAGATAAACCCTGAATATTCACTGCTTCTCCCCCACACCACACAAACATTTGGGTGTTTAGACTTCACGCCCTAGGGCTACTGGCACCAGGCACTGGACTTGGCCAACTGTGTCTCATCGCCGTGGGGACAGACTTCTGCATATCACTGGAACCCAATCCTCCAAAAGTGTAACCACTCACTAATTTGGAAGTAATTAGTCTGCACCCCACCAGGACCACGCAGTCGGGGGCAAATTGCTGAACTTACTAATGGGAGGACTTTTTTTTCATTATTACGTCATTTTAATACACTCTCAGAGCTGGGTTAGTGTTTGGAACTGGACTGACTGGGGAAGTGGCTGCCATTCTGTGCCTCATGGCCCGCTAAACGTAGGAAAGTGTCTTGCTCAAGGGGATAATGGCAGTCTGCAGACATTGGTTTTCTCTTGATAGTTCATTGAAGTACATGGCAGGTTAGTCTACTGTAAAAATTTGGTGAAGTAATTCCAGCTGTTACCTATAGCAGTCATAATGTTGACGAAAAATGGCAACGCCTTTATTTTGTTAAAGGACCTGTGTTTTTTTCTGATCCATAATGTTGTTTCCTCATCACAAACATACCTGGAGTTGTGTTTTGTTTCATTCCACATTGTGATGTAATGTGATAATACAGGAAGTGCTCCACTGTATTTTTAAACTCTATACACCTTCACTAGAATAATTTTGTTATGAAATAAATATAGGACATTAATGTTTAAAACCATACTGTGAAACATTTCAGGCGAAAGAAATAACATCTTCATGGAAACAAGAAAATGCACCCTCAACCAAAAAAGTAAGGGCGCACTCACAGTAGTGCCGTGCTCAAGCACGATTGTGCAGGGTTCTATGTCCCGCACTCACACCTGCACAACCGAACCGGGCCACGGCCTAATGACGTCATCACACAGCGCTGTTTGTTTACATGCAGCAGACTTGACGCTTTTAGCGGAGAAAATAAGTCCAGCGGCATGAAATATCTATTAAATAGTGAGGCAGATATGAGTGCTGCTGCGATACGCGCTCCTCCGTGAGTTTAGATATAAAAACAGAGGAGTGAGGACAGACAGTCCTTATTGAAGGTAAGTGTGGATTCACTGTGTTTTAGAAGGGACTTTATTCACTGTTTTCCTCATAAGTAACATCAGCGCACCTGACAGGGCTCGTATAGTAAAGTTGTGCTTGTGCACGTGCACGAGCAACCGTGCCGTGCTTTGACCCACCTTCAACCAGGCCAAAGTCCCAATCATGCACTGGGCACTGTTCGATTGCACTCACACTGGACAAACATACCGCGCTTTAGGGGCGATCCGTGCTTGGACACAGTTCTAAAGTCTTAGTGTGAATGCACCCTAAGAGTGCACCTTTTCAAAAACAAATGAAGAAATTAACTGAATCTGCAGGATTATTGAAAGATAATGGGCCAAAGATGCAAACACAGCTATGCTTTGACAGAGATACTACTTTGAAAATTTAAATTTGCATAAACAAGATTTTTAATCATCCTAACAGTTTACCAGAAATAAATATGACTGTATCCCATTTTCAGTGCATTTTGGGGTGACTCCGTTTCTTGGTTCAGATCTCCTCTAATGTGGACTTTCCATAACTCTGAATTGCAGAGTGAATGAGGCATGGCCAGTGAGTCACCCCGGGCTAAACAGATCAGCCTGGATGGCACCCGTGGGCGAAAGGGGACATGAAGAGAAATGGGTGCTGCATCTGGTTTGTTTGGGTCGGGTGAGAGGAGGAGTAACAGGTGCAGTTGAAATATGCCCTGAACTATGGCTCCTGACGTCTCATATCTCCATTTTTGCTTCCACTCAGAGCCCATAGAAAAACAGCGTGGCCATTATAAATCTCAAGATAGAAACAAGGTACAATGGAAAGTTTGGAACAAGGACTAGGACACGTCTAAAGCAGGACTAAACCAGGGCTAAACCAAGGCTAAACCAGGACTAAACTAGGGCTAAACCAGGGCTAAACCAGGGCTAAACCAGGGCTAAACCAGGACTAAACCAACACTGAACCAGAACTAAACCAGGACTAAACTTGGAAAGGGACTTCTGACATTTCATATCTTCATTTTAGTTCCCACTTAGCACCCTTATAAACACAAAAGTGGCCATTATAAAAATCTCAAGATAGAAAGAAGATACAATGGAGACTAAGGAACCGGGACTAAACCATGACTAATATGGAAAAGTCATATCATATCTTCATTTTATCTCCCACTCAGAGGCCATAGAAAAACAATCATCATAAATCAGGTCTAAGCCAGGAACAAACCAGGGTTAAACCAGGACTGAACTGAGAATGTAGTACAGGACAATGGGTTCATTCAGCTCATATCTCAGTTTTAGCTCCCACTCAGAGCCCATAGAAAAACAAAGTGGGCTTTAAAAATCTCGAGATAGATGGAAGATACAATGGAAAGTTTTAAAAGAACTAAAACTGGGCTTGAACTGCACTGAAAAACTGGCTCCTGTATTCCTCAGTATGGCATAACTATCTCCATGGAGAATGTTCTGAACAGAATGTTAACTTTGTATTTTCGTGGAATCACACCAATCTCCAGAACAACAACAGTGCTCTTTTCAGCTCATTTGAACTGGCTGCCATCTGGTCAGAGGGCGAGTGCTTCACTGACCATACTACCGTCCCCTGTGTGATTTTTGCATGTGTTTGTGTGTGTGTTTGTGTGTGTTTCATGTGTTTGTAACTGTGTTTTGTGTGTTTCAGGTCTGAAGAGGAGTTACTCGTGTGAAGTTTGTGGAGTGACATTGAACTCTGTGGCCCAGTACCACGCACATCTGCAGGGTTCCAAGCACCAAAACAAGTAGGTCCTGTGCCCTCTGTCCTGTGCCCTGGGCCCTCTGTCCTGTGCCCTGGGCCTTCTGTCCTGTGCCCTCTATCCTGTGCCCTGGGCCTTTTGTCCTGTGCCCTCTGTCATGTACCCTCTGTCCTGTGCACTCTATCCTGTGCCCTCTGTCCTGTGCCCTGGGCCTTTTGTCCTGTGCCCTGGGCCCTCTATCATATGCCCTCTGTTCTGTGCCTTTTGTCCTCTGCTCTCTGTCCTGTGCCCTGGGCCCTCTATCATGTGCCCTCTGTTCTGTGCCCTGGGCCTTTTGTCCTGTGCCCTGGGCCCTCTATCATGTGCCCTCTGTTCTGTGCCTTTTGTCCTCTGCTCTCTGTCCTGTGCCCTGGGCCCTCTATCATGTGCCCTCTGTCCTGTGCCTTTTGTCCTCTGCCCTCTGTCCTGTGCCCTAGGCCCTCTGTCCTTTGTCCTGTGCCCTGGGCCGTCTGTCCTGTGCCCTCTGTCCTGTGCCCTGGGCCCTCTGTCCTGTGCCCTAGGCCCTTTGCCCTTTGCCCCGGGCTCAGGCTCTGGCTCTCTCAGACTCTGTACTTTTTCTACTGAAAACAATCATGTGATGGGCAGGCGGTACAACACAGCTGATCAGTCTGTCATGCCTTTATTTGAATTTTTCCAAAAGTCTGTGAGAAAAATAAATGTAGTTAAGGAAGTGCAGCGGGCTTCAAAGTTGGCGGACTTTGAGCTCCCCAGGGGTTATTTCTGTTTTGTTTTGTTTTTGTACTTTAGACTTTTCTGTTGGATGTTGGATTTATGTAGCGCCTCAACACACACAAAGCACTTCACAGCAGTATTTATTCACTCCACACTCGGTGGTGGTAAATTACTATTGTAGCCACAGCTGCCCTGGGACAGAAGAGAGGCTGACGGTGCAAACTGGCCAACATTCAAACACACATTACATTTATACTCATAATAACATAGATTTTCTACTATTTTAATGGTTTCTGTTTTTCTAGCTTTTGTTGGATTGAAAACAAAGATGATCTAATTAGAGGTTTGCAACTGTAAAACTGATTTTGTGCTTTTAGCCTTGTGTCTTGATAGTGGCATTTCACCATAGGAAGTTCACCATAGACCGAGCTAACAAACAGTTACTGTAAACAAGCAGGTGTGTTAGTTTCAGAGTAGTTTCAGTGTAGTTTGTTATAAGGCAGTGTCCACCAGCATCTGACCAGAACTGAAGAAGCAGCTTGTTTTTGCAGATATGTATCAAAGAAATGTATTATTATTATAATTTTTTTTTTTAATGTCTCCTTTGACTTGAGTACCTCTTCTGGATACTCTACCACCTCAGATTATGCACCTACTCAAACAACGCCACAAATCAAAATCATTGCATCTTCCAATTACTTTTTCCATCAGTATCTATTTTCTACTGACATGTGTTTTGTTCAGAAGCCTCTCTCGTCTTCACGGTAACCAGGAAACGCCAGTACACGCTTCCTCGTCTTGTCATAGAGAGTGCAGAGGAGAGGAGAGAGGAGAGGGCGAGGAAATTGAATTTGGACTGAACAAATGAGCAGGACGTGAGGAGGTTTCTAATGAGACGAGAGATCGATTCTGTAAAACAACTGCAGGAAGATACAGCCCACACACAGGAGACACACCGAGGATTCAACCAATCACAGGAGCTTTTACTCACAGAGAGGCTCAAGTGTGTTACTGTAGTAGTACGACTAGGAGTAGGAGTAGTAGTAACAGTAAAAGCAGCAGTAATTAATATTTGTATCTGTACTGTAAATTGTAGGGGTGAAAAGTAATAGTAGTCATATTGTTGGTATGGCAGTAGTAGTAGTAGTAGTAGTAGTAGTAGTAGTAGTAATAGTAGTAGTAGTAGTCGCGGTATTTTCAATCAACAGCAATGCAGTTTTAGTTGTTTCTTCACTACTACTACTACTACTGCACCAAAATGGATTTACTGTTTAGTTGAAGCTGAAGTAGTAGTTGCAGTAGCAGTAATAATACTTAAAGTATCAGTAGTAGTGGTATATACAACCAACCATAAGTTTGGCTTAAAGATTATTACTTACTATGCAATTTTAGTAGTATTTTCCATTTATTTTTAGATGATAAAGGAAAACTGGTAGTAGCAGTAGCAGTAGCAGTACTAGTAGCAGCTTTATCCTCTCGCTACACAAAGCTAATAAAGCATAGATCTCTCCGTCTTAGCAGCAATATTTGTATCTGTATCATGTATTGTAGTAGTAGTAGTACTAGTAGTAGTAGTAGCTCTAAAGCTAATATAACATTGATTTTGTGTAAGACTTTGCTGCCCCAGTTCAGGCCTCTCTATCTTAATCCATCTCCTCATGTGACACCTCAATTATTTAACCTCTTAACCTAATCAATACGGAACATCTCCCACACATCTGGGGCCTATGGGAATTCAACTCCACACACTTTTATCACTTTATCACCTTTACTTACACAAATGCATACACTCCTAAACTTTTACTGTATGATTTTATTTCAATTGTATGATACTCAAAGGTGAATTGTGTAACTTTTCTGGTGGAGGTTCCAGTTCATCAAATGTTTTTCTCCATGTAGATGTTATTGCTTTGTCTGGAATGTTTCACAGTATGGCATTAAACTTTTTTATCTTCATGGTGACCAAACCAGACTGACAGAAGTTACAGGTCAGATCTGTGGAGAGGCGACCCCGCTCACAGTCAGAATGTCTGTTTTTTGTATTTTTGAGCTATGAAACCACCTGTAATTGAATAAATGTAAAGTAGAGCTGTTTAATGTCATACTGTGGAACATTCCAGGCAGAGCATTGACGTATCCATAGAAACAAGCAGATGACGGTCCCCCAACCAAAAGGATCCCATTCCTGATTTTTTTCCTACGCCCATAAGCAGCTCTTGAGGTCAAAATAAGTCAGCCGTGTTCTGTCTATAATTATAACAATAAAGCACTTTATTGTCCGATTATCAGGGAGTGAGCTGTTAGCATGCTGATTGTTGCTAACTTTACTGCCAGGGTAAACTCCACTCCACTCATCTGTGAAAACTGTGACTCTGTGAATAATTAGAATGCATTTATATTACTATATTTCTATTGTTTTCCTTTTTTTTAAACTACATACACATTTATATAATTAAGCCTTTTTGACACCAGTCTCTTGTTAATTTTGCTACTTATTTTGATTTTATTATTACCATTTATACTTTCTCTTTGTTATTATAATCTGTTGCGATGTGTGAGCTGCTGTGTCCAAGTAATTTCCCTTATGGATCAATAAAGTTTGTCTAAGTCCAAACCGTTTAAAATGAAGTAAATATATTTTTTCACATTTCGTAGAACTCCTGCGCCTTTTAAATACCTTTTAGTTTTGCGCTTGTAAAACAGTTATTGCAGATATAAGTCCTGTACACAATAGTCTGGTTGTGAATGCACGAATCGGTCTCCATTATATTTCCATGGGGGATTAGTCTCACTGAAATAAAAACTGCACAGAGGACAGTGCGTTACGGGTAGATAATCACAGAGAATAAACGGCAGACTTAATGGAAGGATACATCTGTGTTTACAAGAGAAACGTCTCTGCCTTGAAGCTAATGCTAATTTGAGTTTACCGTAGTGCTGTGATCTGAACTTACTGGAATTTTCCCACATACTTGAGCAAAATGTTTCCTGCCCCAGTACAGATATATTATATAAACCGCTCTTCAGGTCAAAATAAGTCTGCTGTGTGCTGCTTGTATCTATTTGTAAAGCGTTTTATCCTTTCTGACAGTCAGGAAGTTTGCTGTTAGCATGACCATGATGGCAAATCTCCACTCTGGTCTATGAGAGGTGTGAATAACGCTGTGGTGGATACGTCTGCTACCACTCCATAGTGTTAGTATTTCATCCTTTAATCCTTTATTTAGACTTATATTTTCTAATTTTGGGTGCACACATTTTAGTTAATATAAGTCTGAATTATTACTTACTTATACTTGTTTTTTTGTTTGAGGGGCCGGGCAGAGGACCTTTGGAGGAGACCATCGATGTCGAACAAAGGGGGGGAGCACTATTTAGTTAATTTTGCTAAGTTAGTTTGTTTGAGGTCACTTTATTATTGTTATTGTTTGTTTTCTGTATTATAAGTATTTGTTTTTTGTTATTGTAAGTTAGTAGCTTTAGTTAATTATTTAATGTAATTTCCCCCTCTCTTGTGTTCAGTTTAGTTGGCCCTCATCTATTTAAACGCACCTGTTCTCCGTCTCTGTTAGGTTTTTGTTCTGTTCAGTTGAGTTTAAGTTACCCCAGTTGGGCCTGACTTTTTGTTAATGATTTACTTCATTTGAGCCTTTGTTAAATTACATTTTT
This sequence comes from Taenioides sp. WSHXM2023, assembly GCA_029959045.1. Taxonomy (NCBI): domain Eukaryota; kingdom Metazoa; phylum Chordata; class Actinopteri; order Gobiiformes; family Gobiidae; genus Taenioides; species Taenioides sp. WSHXM2023. The sequence goes on along the minus strand of CM057089.1, from coordinate 3,964,075 downwards.
GTTTCACTTTATTAAATTTAAACATATTTTTTATACCTTGTCTTTGCCTTTTTGTTTGGTCCACTACAAACGCTCATAAACTTATTGCAGTGAATATTTGGAATGCGCGGAATATTCACTTCAGTAGCAGCAGTAGTAGCAGTTATAATATTATAATACTATATATACAATATAGATATATATATATTAATATATATCTATATTGTATCTATATTGTATCTATATTGTGTATAGTAGTAGTAGTAGTAGCTCTAAAGCTCTGAATGTATAAGGTAATTGAGGAATAACTCTGATCCTATATCACACAAAATTGACTCTCGTGAGCTTTAAGTCATGTTAGAATGTTCTTACCTCCTCAAAAACTGACCTGGAGTTGTGTTTTGTTTCATTCACACATGTCTGAGTAACACTTTATTATAAGTCCAAAGCTCAAAATGCTCTGTTCCACCTTGTGATGTCATGAAACAGTAGTTTCTAAGTTTACAGCTACATTTGACCTTTCGTTCAGTAGAGATCGACAATTCCAGGGCTCAAATTATTCAAATAATTCTAGTGAAGGTGTATGGAGTTTAAAAACACAGTGGAGCACTTCCTGTATTTCCATGTGGCGTCACAACGAACAGAGTGCTTTCAGTTTGAGAGAAGAACTCAGCCTAAATGTGCAGGGTTTGTGTGTTAAACATGTATGAATGAAACAAAACACAACTCCAGGTCTGTTTTTGATGAGGAAACATAACATAGATCAGAAAAAAGCAGAATATCTTTATCTATTTGGTGTAATTAGCACAAGCTTCAACACTAAATATCTTCCTTTACGAAGCTCTACCATTCCTACAGTCCTTAAACGTTATCCATTGGCAAACCACTGTCCACCACATAATCCTTTAGTATTGATTACTGTAGGGAGACTGTGAAAACCCATAGGACCATAGTGGAGATGAAGACTGATCCATGCGCAACCAGAAGTAGTCATGCGAAAGGCAAAAAGCATTGTCCCTCTAACCATAGGGTCGGTGGTTCAAACATAATCCTAACATGCTACTACAAATCTAATGCTATAAATATAGGACCTAATGTTAAAGTCCTATATTACACAAGTGGATTCTTGTGAGCTTTTAGACATGTTATAATGATGTTATCTCCTCAAAAACAGACCTGGAGTTGTTCCTCAGGACAGTATCCCAGGTGTGTGAGAGTAAAAAAGCCCCCTCGTCCCGGTTTATAGTCCCGTGGGCACATTTCCATATTTCAATTGCCTCTTGAATCCAACAACGATGCCCTTCTTATCCTTACCTCCAGTCTCGGAAATGACCCACAGATGCACCAGTGACCCCTTCTGGTTTGAACATGCTACCACACCAATTGAAAACGCACGTCTATCTGCAAACTTTGGCAAACTTTGAAAAATTGACAATTGCAAAAAACAATTAGAGTCCCTAAAGGTTTAATATATCTGTGGGATTAGCTTCAGTGCTTTTATTGAACGGAATCATCGCGCTCGTTCACGTGGACTCTGTGGAAATCTGTGTGAGGTATGGTCCCCTGGCGCACTCACACCTGTCCATAAAGAATAAGGGATGGCTTTGTTATTTTAGATATTAACTGTTTCGAGAAGGCGAGGCATCTGGGTGTGATCGTAAAACTTGAGTTAATTGCATCTTTAGGGACAGAAACACTGACAATAGAGCAAATGTATTCAAACGGAAGAAAAACAGATGTTAATGTGCGGGGATTTGTCAGCTAAAAGGACGATTGCGGTTTGTTGAGTAAAGACAGGGTGTTATGTGAAATTGACTTTTTGAAGATTTCACAAACATGCCTGAGGTGTTTTTTTATGTTATCCATGAATGTCTGAGTAATCTTGCGATCTCTCCCGGGCCCAGGATACATGACAATATACTATCACTTCACAAACCTGATGTGATGTACTGTAGCTTCATTACAAGAGTTAAAGGGCCCATATTACACTATTTTCTGATTTATGTTGTAATATTTCCTCATCACAAACAGACCTGGAGTTGTGTTTTGTTTCATTCAAACAAGTTTAACACACAAACCCTGTAGATTTAGGCTCAGTTCCTCTCTCAAACGAAAATACATGTTTGAGTAACCCTTTATTATTGGTCTGTCTACATCTCACAAAGCTCAAAATGTTCTGTTCCACCTTGTGATGTCATGCAGTGGTAGTTTTCAAGTTAACAGCTACCTTTTACCTTTAATTCAATATAGAGTGTCAATTCCAGATCTGTAATCATCCAAATGACACTAATGAAGGCATATGGAGTTTAAAAACACAGTGGAGCGCTGTATTATCACATGACATCGCAAAGAGAGAAGAACTCAGCCTAAATCTGCAGGGTTTGTGTGTTAAACATGTGTGAGCGAAACAAAACACAACTCCAGGTCTGTTTTTGATGAGGAAACAACATTGGAACAGATCAGAAAATAGTGTAATATTTGCCCTTTAAGACACTAAAAATGAAGTTCTGGGATGCACGCATGATTCTGTCATTTGGGTTGCCAGTTTCAGTGCTGAAATCCTGTTGGTTTAAAGTAGAATTTGACTTTTCAGAGTTTTTAACTGTGTTACAGTTGTTTCCGTCCTATTCACCCTCTCGAAGTTGTGTGATTTGTGCATGTTTGGGTAATCTTTAATCGTTTATTTTCAAGATGTCTGGTTCAAATGAAAAAATATCTGCTCCTTGCTAGTGTGAAGTGTAGCTTTCTATCAGAGTTGCTGAGTCTTTGTTGTGATGACGTTTATGTTGTGACATTCAGTGATTTTAGATGAATATTGTGATTTAAAATGTCCAAATTTTAACATAATGAAAACCCCAGCACCTGCAGCCAATCATAACTCAGTGCTAGTGCAGCCTCTGCAGCTCAGGGAGGGAATTCTGTCCATATACTGAGAATGAGACAAACTTGGATGTGTCCTCTAGCTGCAGGTGAAGGCTCTGGAGACACAGGTTCACAGGTTACCTTTTTTAAACAGTAAAACAGGTTACATACTGCTCCTTTAAGAGATGCCATTATTCAAACCCACAGACGCCATTGTTGTTAGTTGACTGGATTTAAATTGTATTGTGTAACTTTCCGGGGGAGGGTCCGCCACCTGCTTGTCTCTGTGACGATGTTATTGCTTTGTCTGGTATATTCCACAGCATGCCATTAAACACGTCCATCGTGCATTTATTCCGTTAAAGTTGTTTGTATAGCTCAAAAACGCCTTGAAAAACTTGCATTCTTACTGTGAATGTGGTCACCTGTGCATAGATCTGACCTGTAACTTGGCTTGGTGGCGTCACATGCTTGTTTTTATGGAAATGCCCAAGTCTACAATATTGTGGCACATTCCAGGCGAAGCAATAACATCTCCATGGAGACAAGTGAGCGGACCCTCCACCAGAAAAGTTACATACAGTAGTTCTGGGCCCAGTTCTTAAGCAACAATTCTCAACATTTGTGGATTTTATGTTAAGTTATGAGACTTCTTTCGAAACCAGTGAATCTCCCATAGAGTTACACACACCTCTGCCCTTCATGTGTCTTTTTAGTTCTCCCCAGTGGCTGTTTCCATATGGGCCGTGTCTGTCTGCAGCCTGTGTGTAGATATGGGCTTTCTGGCTCTGTGTGTGGACATATTGTGCACAGTATCACAGTGGTGAATACACACTGACAGAGAGATTACAGCGCAGTCACCTGGTCTCGAGACATGCATCCATCAAGAGACAGATCCCCTTCCCCCCTTCTTCTCCTCTTTTTCACCCTCCTCCTCCTTTCCTCCTGTATCTATAACATGTACGAACCAGACACACAGTTGGCTGCATGTCTGGTTCTTACGTGTGTCTGATAAAGTTGCAGTCAAATACATACAATACACATACAAAAGTTAAAGGGTCCATATTACGCTATTTTCTGGTCTATTTTATAATGTTTCCTCGTCACAAACAGACCTGGAGTTGTGTTTTGTTTCATTCACACATGTTCAAAGGTCCCATATTACACAACATGGACTCTTGTGAGCTTTAAGTCATGTTGTAATGCTGTTACCTCCTCAAAAACATAAGCAAATTTGTGTTTTGTTTCGTTCACACATGTTTGAGTAACACTTTATTATTAGTCTGAGTCTGAGTTCTTCTTATATTTGAGAGAAGAACTCAGCCTAAATACGCAGGGTTTGTGTGTTAAACGTGTGAATGAAACAAACACAACTCCAGGTGTGTTTGTGATGAGGGAACAACATTAGAACAGATCAGAAAATAGAGTCATATGGGCCCTTTAACTTACAAATCAGGCATATTTCTTTGCAGGAGTTCTTCTCTTAAATGGAAAACACTCTGTTCCACCTTGTGATGTCATGTGGTAATATAGAAAGTGCTCCAGTGTGTTTTTAAACTCCACACACCTTCACTAGAATCATTTGAATCATTTCAGCCCTGGAATTGCCGATCTCTACTGAATTAAAGGTAATATGTAGCTGTTAACTTAAAAGCTACCACTACATGATACCACAAGGGGGAACAGAGCATTTTGAGCTTTGCAGATGTAGACAGACTAAAAATAAATGATTACTTAAACATGTGTGAATGAAACAAAACACAACTCCAGGTCTGTTTTTGAGGAAGTAACAACATTATAACATGACTTAAAGCTCACAAGAGTCCATTTTGCGCTTAGCATTTAGCGACCTTTAAGACACTAAAACTTTTACTTTGGAGCGTACATGTCCACTCAGAAATAGATACATTTTGATCTACATTTTCTCGCTGCCAGCCGCATACATACGCACTGACATAACCCAAGATGGATTAGCTCTGGTATGCTAATGTTAGCCAAAGGAATCTATAATATTTATGTTGATGGTTCATTTGCATAATTGGAGCACTGAGCTATGGCTGTGTACATAATGCCTATTCCACAATATTAACTCCTCTTGTTGGCTCCATTCATCACTCTTATGTCTGTGTCAGCTTTAATATACATTTGAATATTGTAATTAAACCTACTGTATGCAGAGGCTGTGGCAGAGTGGTTAGCCTGTCTCTTTCTCTGTGGTTTAGATGCAGTGATGGATGAAGTACTCAGTTTTGTTACTTAAAGGTGCACAAAGGTGTAACTTTTTAGTTGAGGGTCCTTCACTTGCTTATTTCTATAGATTTGTCATTGGTCTGCCTGAAATGTTCCACAGTATGACATTAAACAGCTCTACTCTACATTTATTCAGTTACAGGTGGTTTCATAGCTCAAAAATACCTAGAAAAACAGACATTCTGACTGTGAGCGGGGCCGCCTCCTTCTTATGCTTACGCTGCTTGTTTATAGCCGGTGCTATATAGCCAAATTGCTTTTACTGCTGTAACTATACTGTACATTTTCAAATGATAACCAGAAGTTTCCTGTCCAGAAGTCATTTAGCGACCAACGTGTCAGTATTTAGACCCTTCATCTGCTTCAGTTCACGCCATCGCTGGAAGGAATCTCCGAGAATCATCTGAGTTTAGCTTCGCTCCTTTTCCCCTTCTCTTCTTCTTTCAGTGACCTCAAAAATGGACTTTCTTTTGCGGCTCACTGGTAGTGGATTCTTGTTTGCCATCGCAAAATCTTTGTGCAAACTGTGAGGAAGCTACAGTTGGAAAAAGCCGCAAAGAACCGCTGCGTTGGTTGAGTAAACAGTGTCTTGCGTCTGTGGAATGTGTGAGAGGCGTACGTAAAACAGGTAATCCTGTCAAGTCAGTTACACTAGAAATGTAGGGAGTTTGACTGACAACCTAACAGCCAATAGATAACGATGTAGACTCGTTACCTATTGGCTAATGTTTATCTGGCCCCACCACGTCCACCGTTGATGGATTTTCATTCTTTTTTTTTTGGTCATCATAATTACAAGGCTGCTGTATCTCTATAATGCTATCATGGACTATTTAAAACAAAAACCCTCCATAGAACCTTTAAGTACATCACTACTTTTAAATGTGCTATATAAATAAATTTGACTTGACTTTTACTTAGTTACCTTCCACCACTGGTTAGATGCATGGACCGTATAAAGAAGTGGACTAAGTGAGTGTGACGTAGCGTTCAACTCCAGTCAAATGAAGCTCATCGAGGCTTGCAGTTACAGGAGCGGATTTGGAGCTGAGTTCCATATTTGGAATTCCGACCACGAGTATTGTAGCAACCAAAGAGCCAATCAGGAGCGAGGCTGTTGAAGATAACGCTCCTTCCCACCCGCATCGCTGTTTTTGGCGGAAACAGGCACTTAGCAACACTGTCAGTCAAACCTGTTGCTAACGGTAACGGGAGCGACTTTGAAAGAAAGAGCCTGATTTGTCTGTTATTAATGTTCATATCTTGATCTATGGATAAAATAGTGAAATAAAAATGCAGTGTAGAGACAGCAGCAGTTACAGAACATGGCGCGGCATTTTTTGCAATAGAAAGTGAGTTGGAGCCAAAGTCAGTGGAGCCAGAAGCGAACCCATGCTCACTTCCTATTTGGAACGCGACGGCTAGTAAGTTAGCTGTCCATTTATGTCCATTTCTATATACGCTCTATGGTTGGGCTCCTGATCTCTCTTAGTGGAGCATGCATGTTTTCCCTGTGTTACTGTGACAGAGTGATTAGCCTGGAGGAGGTTGTGGGTTAGACTCCCGATCTACAGTTTGACTTTGCACGCGCTCTACAACTTTTGGATGGAACTTGACGTGTTTTTGCACACTTTTGCTTCCTTGCTACCTCTCCTTTGTCTCTTTGTCTCTCATTGGAAAAATGTCAAAGTGAAAGCCTTACACGGAACCAAAAATAACTCTACAAAAGGAAGAGATGGTGAGACAGGAGAAAAAAAAAAAAAAAAAAACTATTTTCCAACCAGAAGTTTTATGTTCTGAAAACTTGCTAACTTTCTGAACAGATTCTTCTAGTGTTAATTAAGGGGTGAAATGTTCCGGGAATATAAAAATGCAGTTCTAAATGTGGGTTTCTGACTCATGGAAATGTACTCATGCAGGTTAACAGTGCATGGCGTCTTTTGGTCATATTTTCAAATTCTCTATAAAACACCAAATTGTAGAAATGTTATCTTAGTGTGTTTTTTTTATTATTATTTTCTTAAGGTGGTCAAGTGTAAATCATAATTACAAAATAACTTTATCTGTATGTTTTCCTAGTACTGCCACACGTCAATATATATAGTTTTCTTTCTCAGAATATTTTATTTTACCTAAATTTCTTGGCCGCCTTTTTATTCTTTTGACCGTGCATCATTCCCTTCTTTTTTATTATCCTATTCATTTATCATGTTTCATATTATTAGTTTAAATTTCATTATTTAAAATTACTGATATTTTTGTTATCATGTTCATTTTGCAGTTTTATATTATCAATTTGATTTAATTATTTTTAATTATTTTATATTACAGGTTTTAATTTAAATTCCTGAGCATAATTTTGAGGGGGTACAAAGGCAAAATAAAACATAAAGTACAATCATTTAGAAAACAAAGCAACATAAAACAGCTAATCTTTCCTAGAAAACATGACAGAATCTAAATGAAAAAACAAGCAAACAAAATAATATATAAAATATAAATAAATATAAATAATATAAATATGTGAAAAAATATGAAAATCAAATCAAATAAAAATATGTATAAAAAAATAATAAAAAGCACAAAATCTTAAGTTGTTTTTGTGTTTTCGTGACATGGCTACCATGCTAGCCGCCTCGTTCCAAACAGGAAGTGAGTACGGGCACATTTCTGCCTCCATCAACTCTGGTTCCAATTCACTTTGTATTGAAAATTCTCCATAACTCAAGAGGGGTAATATGAGAGAGAGAGAAAGAGAAGAGAAGAGAAGAGAAGAGAAGAGAAGAGAAGAGAAAAGAAGAGAGAAAGAGAGAGGAGAGGCAGAGAAAGAGGGAGAGAGAGGGCAGGGAGGAGAGAGACAGAAAATAAAAAACAGAAGGACAGACAAAGAAAGAACGGATAGAGAAAGAAAAGACAAAAGAGAGGAGAGGCAGAGGGGGGTCAAGGAAAAATAAACAGTAAAAGAAGAGGGAAGAGTAAAGGAAGAGGAGAAAGAGCAAGATGGGGCATGTTCAATCGGCCCGGAGTCACCAGAAGTACCTGACCGGGCTCGGCTAATCTGGAGACATTCACCACTGAGCTCGACCCATTGACTTGAATGGGTGGCCATGTTTAGACCCTGGGGCTTGGGAGAGAGGGACAGAAAAAAGAGAGTTACAGAGAGAGAAGCTGGAGAGAGAGGAGAGGCAGAGAAAGAAGAAAAAGAGGGCAAGGATGAGAGAAAATAAAAAATATAAAATATAAAAAAACAGAAGGACAGACAGAGAAAGAATGGATCAAGAGAGAAAGAAGGGAGGGGGAGAGAGACAGTGAGAGAGGAGGGGAGAGACTTGTGGATGAGGAGAGAGAAGGAGGAGAGGCAAGTAGGGAGGAGGAAAACAGAGAGGAAGATAGAGAGAGATGGGGGGGGGGGGGGGGGGGGGGTAATCATCTTTCTGAACAGATTCTTCTAGTGTTAATTAACGTGGGAAATGTACCGGGGTTTAAGTGCAAGGGAGGGAGAGAGAAAGACAGAGGAAAGAAAAAGAGAAACAGAGAAGAATAGGCACGAGAGACGGAGACAAAGCGATGGAGAGAAGAGGGAAGAGAAACAGAGAGTGAGAGACAGACAGAGAGGGAGAGAGGAAGAGAGGAGAGGTAACTTTGTTTCAGAGCACATTCTTAGTGTTAATTAAGGGTGAAATGGAGCCAGAACATAAAAATACAGTTGGTTTTGTGACTCGTGGAGATGTGTGGGTGCAGGTTAAAGCGGGTCGTGTCCTGACAGCAGTGCACGGCTTCTTCTGGTAACGTTCTCGAATTCTCTATAAAAACAAACTTGTCATCTTAAAGCGGATCTATTATGCAAAATGGACTTTTCAGAGTTTTTAAGGATGTTATTGTTGTTTCCTTTTCCTTTATCCTTTATTGAAGGTGTATTCAGAGTGATTCATGCGTGTTTGAGTAATCTTTATTCTCGGTATTCAAGACGTCATGGCAACGATCTACATCCGTTTTCATACCCACTGTGACGTACGCACTTCGTTCTTCAATTTGTTTTTCTTTATCAGTGATACACTTAGGATTCAGTTTTCCTTAATCAGTTTGGTTCAATGAAAAAAAAAAATCTGATGTACAGCTTTCCATTGGATGATTATTGTGATTTCAGATGTCCAAATTATAACATAATGATGAAGGAGAGAAAGAAGGAGGAGGAAAGGTGAAACAGAAAGATAGAAAGAGAGAGAGAGAGAGAGAGAAAAGGAACAGGCAAAAAGAGAGAGGGAGGCAGAGAGACAATATGAAAAAGAGAGGGGGAGAGAGACAAGGGGAACAGGCAAAGAGAATGAGGAGCAGAGACAATATGAGAGACATTGAAAGAGAAAGAGAAAGGGAATAGACAAAGAGAGAGAGAGAGAAAGGGAACGGGCAAAGAGAGAGGGAGGCAGAGAGACAATATGTGAGAGAGATCGAAAGAGAAAGGGATGAGACAAAGAAAGAGAGAGAAGGGGATTGAGATGTCTGTGGAGAAGCGAGTGTGAGATAGAAAGAGAGAAAGAGAAGAGGGAGATAGAAAGAGAATAGCAGGAGAGAGGGAGGCAGAGAAACAAGGAGAGAAAAGGAACAGGAGAGACTGAGAGGAGGAGAGAGAGGAGAGACAAAGAGAGAAGAGATTGAGATGCCTGTGGAAAAGAGACTGATACAGTGCATCCAGAAAGTATTCACAGCTCTTCATTTTTTCCACATTTTGTCATGTTACAGCCTCATTCCAAATTGTATTAAATTCTCTTACCTCAAAATTCTACACACAATACCCCATTATGACAATGTGGAAAAAGTTTTTTTTTGACAGTTTTTTAATTTATTAAAAATAGAAAACTAAGAAATCACATTTACATAAGTATTCACAGCCTTTTCCATGAAGCTCAAAATTGAGCTCAGGTGCATCCTTTTTCCACTGATCATCCCTGAGATGTTTCTACAGCTTCATTGGAGTCCACCTGCGGTAAATTCAGTTGACTGGACATGATTTGGAAAGGCACACACCTGTCTATATAAGGTCCCACAGTTGACCGCATGTCAAAGCACAAACACCAAGCATGAAGTCAAAGGAATTGTCTGTAGACCTGCGAGACAGGATTGTCTTGAGGCACAAATCTGGGGAAGGATACAGAAAAATTTCTGCTGCTTTGAAGGTCCCAATGAGCACAGTGGTCTCCATTATTCGTAAACAGAAGACGTTTGGAACCACCAGGACTCTTCCTAGAGCTGGCAGGCCTTCTAAACTGAGTGATCAGGGGAGAAGGGCCTTAGTCAGGGAGGTGACCAAGAACCCGATGGTCACTCTGTCAGAGCTCCAGCGTTCCTCTGTGGAGAGAGGAGAGCCTTCCAGAAGGACAACCATCTCTGCAGCAATCCACCAATCAGGCCTGTATGGTAGAGTGGCCAGACGAAAGCCACTCCTTAGTAAAAGGAACATGGCAGCCCGTCTGGAATTTGCTAAAGGCACCTGAATGACTCTCAGACCATGAGAAACAAAATTCTCTGGTCTGATGAGACAAAGATCTTTGGTGTGAATGTTTGGAGGAAACCAGGCACCGCTCATCACCAGGCCAATACCATCCCTACAGTGAAGCATGGTGGTGGCAGCATCATGCTATGAGCATGTATTTCAGCAGCAGGAACTGGCAGACTAGTCAGGATAGAAGGAAAAATGAATGCAGCAATATACAGAGATATCCTGGATGAAAACCTGCTCCAGAGCGCTTTTGACCTCAGACTGGGGCGAAGGTTCATTTTTCAGCAGGACAACGATCTAAAGCACACAGCCAAGGATTGGCTTCAGAACCACTCTGTGAATATCCTGGAGTGGCCCAGCCAGAGTCCAGACTTGAATCCGATTGAACATCTCTGGAGAGACCTGAAAATGGCTGTGCACAGACGTCTCCCATCCAACCTGATGGAGCTTGAGAATTACTGCAAAGAAGAATGGGCAAAACTGCCTAAAGATCGGTGTGCTAAGCTTGTGGCATCATATTCAAAAAGACTTGAGGCTGTAATTGCTGCCAAAGGTGGATCAACAAAGTATTAAGCAAAGGCTGTGAATAATTATGTAAATGTGATTTCTTAGTTTTCTATTTTTAATAAATTCAAAAACTGTCAAAAAAAACTTTTTTTCACACTGTCATAATGGGGTATTGTGTGTAGAATTTTGAGGTAAGAGATGAATTTAATGCAATTTGGAATGAGGCTGTAACATGACAAAATGTGGGAAAAAGGAAGCGCTGTGAATACTTTCCGGATGCACTGTAGATAGAAAGAGGAGGAGGAGATGTAGAGAGAGAGAGACGGGGAAAAGGCAAAGCAAGAGAGGAATAGGAAAGACTGAGAGGAGGCGAGCGAGAGGAGAGACAAAGAGAGAAGAAAAGAGAGATTGAGATGCCTGAGAAGAAGCGAGAGTGTGAGATAGAAAGAGAGGAGGAGGAGGAGAGAAACAGAGCAGGTGTCAGATTTCCTACCATAAAGTTCCACACAGTTTTTCAACCATTTTTAACTTTTTAAGACAGTCATTATTTTAACAGTGCAAAGTTCAGCACAGCCCGAGGAAGTTTGAGTAAAAAGAAAACTCACAATTTGGACAAGAACCGAGCAGATTTGTGTAAAAATGCATTGTTTTTGCATTTTTCTCTCAGCAGAAAACTCATTATTTTGTCTTGTGGATGGAAATTTAAATTATTACACTGTTTTCTGATTTGTTCTAATGTTGTTTCCTCACCATAAACACACCTGGAGTTGTGTTTGTTTCATTCACACATGTTTAACACACAAACCCTGCAGATTTAGGCTGAGTTCTTCTCTCAAACAGAAAACACTCTGTTCCACCTTGTGATGTCATGTGGTAATACAGGAAGTGGATGATTTCAGCCCATGGATCTATTAAAATAACTGGATAGGGTGTTGCTGCTTGTATCTGTCTTGAGTTGGTGTAGTGGACACTCACTGGAACTTCAGCAGAAAAATCCCTCCTGCCTGGAAAGGATTTTTCTCATAGAGCGCAATGTAATCACAAACTGCTCGTGTTCGGCTGACGGGCTGATGGGGCTTTTTCTCAGCTCAAAGTCCTTCAGTTGTCTTAAAAACAGCTTTTTAATCGTTAGCTCTGGCTCCGCTCTAGCTCCTCTCGCTCTGATTAGTCAAAGCGATCACATGATACACGACACTGCGCTCCTTGTGCGTGCTCGTGTGCATTGGCGTGTGCCCGTGTGAGGAAAGAGCACTACTACTGCATATGTTCAGTGGGCAGGGAGCCACCGGAAGTACCTGTCCGGGCTTGGCTAATCTGGAGACATGGCCATTGAGCTCGACCCATTGACTTGAATGGGCGGCCATGTTTAGACCCCAGGGCTTGTTTCAGCCCTGGAATTGCCACTGAAAAAAGGTAAAAGGAGCCGTTAATTTGAAAACTACCGCTTCATGACATCACAAGGTGGAACAGAGCGTTTTGAGCTTTGGAGATGTAGCCAGACTAATAATGCAGGATTACTCAAACATGTGTGAATGAAACAAAGCACAACTCCAGGTGTGTTTTTGAGAAGGGAACAACATTTTAACATGGCTAAAAGCTCACAAGAGTGAATTTTGTGTGATATAGGGCCTTTAATTAGCCTCCTTATGATATGACACATCCTCAAACTGCTTGGCTTAGGTTGTGTTCATGTGACATCACAACATTCTTCAACTAGTTCAAAGAGGAGGTATTATTTTATTTTATTTATTTGATTTATTTTAATTAGGACAGTGCATATGTCAACAAACAGCATCAATGTGAATATGCCGGAATTAGCACAATAGCTACTTTACATCTGTTGTCCAATATACCATGTTATAATTTTTCCCTTATCAAAACATGCCTGAAGAGGTTTTAGATGTCATCCATGCACGTTTGAGTCATTTAGCGATCTCTCCCAGATTCTATTCAAGCCCTTCTTACGGTTATCTTAGATTCTGTACAAGGCTCTGCCCACAAGCCTACGTCACCCATGCTCCCACATGACAATTCTCCAAAAATATACAAAAGCAGGATATAAAACTGTACACAACAACTTGACAAACCTGATATGATGTGCAGCAGTGTTCTGATAGCGCTCTGAAGGGGGAGTGACTTAACATGGGGAGCAAAGGGAGGGCGTCAAAAACTAAAGTGAAACTTATAAAATATGTTAATTTTTGGGGAATATATCATTTTCTAAACAATAAAAGGAAACAGTTACAGTTAATAGCCACACCCCCTTTTTAAAACGGAGGTAAAGCACAGGTCAGAGTCTCAGGTGGAAATTACTGTTTAGCTTTCAGATTGCAGATTTGTTAACGTGGTTTATGGTTCATATGTTTAATTTATTTGGTTTTACTGGGCCCATCCACATGAAATAAACTGACACACAGTTCAGCATCTTCTCTGTCAGTGCAAATAAACAAAAGTGATTTTTTTTTTTCACAGTAGCTTCAGAAAGTGGAGCCATTATTCAACTCCGCAGATGTGATTGTTGTCAGTTAAATTGTTCATATATTTGCATTATATTTCTGATCCACCAGAGCCAAATCTGCCCACAGAGAACACACAGGGAGGGAACAAAAGCTATTACATAACTCAGGCTGAATGACTTAACCTTTCTTTAATGCTTTGATGACAGATGTAGTGAAACAGTGGATCTATGGCTCTTTAATCATCAGATGATTTGACTTTAATAAGAGGAGAGGAGGAGGTCACCTCAGGAGAGGATTTTTAATCTGAGCTGTGCTGCCTGAAGGTCAGAGGTGTCCCACACAGAGAGGAGAAGAGGTGGAGTGAGGACACAGGCTTCTTTAAAAAAAGCTGGTGGGTCAAAGGTGTCAACATGCAGGTGTACAGAGCTCCACACTGGAATGAGACATCATTCACTCATCACTGATCAGAGACAGATGTGTGTCACTGTGACTGGAGCTCCAAACCTCAATATGTGATGGAAAAAGTTGAAACGTCAAATACTGATTGAGCTGAACATCCACAAAAGCACCATGTGTTGTCCTCTGCTTTAAAGAGGACCTAATCTGCAAAATGGAACTTTTAGAACTCTGTACTTACTTTGTTCTCCAGTTTTTTTTGTTTTTTTTTTCAAAATCTGTGATAGACGTAGGACTCGGCGGCATTGCGTATTCATTTTGGTACAAATGTAAAAAAAATCCTCTTTATTGCTAGCGTGAGCTGCAGCAACTCTTTATTGTGATGACGTTTACGGCGACGTCAGCTCCCACTTGTTTCTTTTATTAAGTTGTTTTAGATCAGGGATGGGCAGTTATTTTTTCCAGTAGTAGTAGTAGTAGTAGTAGTAGTAGTAGTAGTAGTAGTAGTAGTAGTAGCAGCTTCAGGTACTACTGCAGCTGTGGGCAACAGTAGCCCAGGTTGGTGGTTCAAATCTGCTCTCGACAAAAACATCATTGGTTGATCCACTGACCCACAGGTTGGCGGTGTGATTCCAGCTCCCACAGCTGAATACTGCTGTTGTGTCCTTGGGCAAGACACCCACCTCACCCCCAGTGTGTGCGTACACTGGTGTGTGAGTGTGTGTGTGAATGAGTGGTTCCTTGTTGTTAAGTAGTAGTAGTAGTAGTAGTAGTAGTAGTAGTAGTAGTAGTAGTAGTAGTAGTAGTAGTAGTAGTAGCAGTAGTAGTAGTAGTAGTAAGGAGTAACCATAGTAATGGTTTGGAATTTTACCTCAAAACGAGAAGGTATCCATATATATATATATATATATATATATATATATATATATATATATATATATATATATATATATATATATATATATATATATATAGTGACAAAAAGTACATTAGGTTAAAAATATAAAATAAATTGTACTAGTATAGCAGTAGCAGTTGAGTAATCCATCCACTTGCAGTTACTGTGTAAATCTACCTCTTCAGAGTATTTGAGCACCTGTCCTGTCCCTGTCTCTCCCTTATCTCTAATGTACGCCGAGGTCCACACACTGAACACAGGGACAGTAACAGACCGACACACAAGTGGGGCTTTTTGCATTTTGTATTTCTGTGCTAATTCCAGCTAAAATGGTTCTCTGAGTACTTTTCAGACAACATATACTTTCACTCCTGTAACTGTATAGTAAAAGTTGCAGTTCCTCTTCTCACTGTGAGTAACTCTGCAAGTGAAAAACGCTTTATGTGGACAAAATGAAATGGCATTTGTGTTTCTTGGAGCTCCTTCAGATCTGTTATGTATTCTACCTTTTGTGGTCCGTTCTTTTTAAAATACCAGAATTAGTCCAAAGCATCATCGCTGTTTTAAGATTTAAAACATAATTAATCCATAAAAGAGTTCGGTGTTTAAACGTGAGAATCCACAGAGGCTGGCGTCGCAGGAGCAGCTCTGTTGCCTCTGGTGTAAATTGACATGTTTGAAATTATGAGCATATGCAGCTCTGACGTGTCGCTGAAGCTTAGACTTAGACTTGGACAAACTTTATTGATCCACAAGGGAAATTATTTGGATTAGGGTTAGGGTTAGGGTGCTCCTGGTGTAAATTCCAGGTTATTTATTGCTTGTCTGTTTCATTACATTACCTTTAAGTTGTAACTCAAAGGTTAAAGAGGGGCAAAATTGGCATTGTTCCTGCACTTTATTAGATTGTTTTTATTAGATTCTGTTTTTATTTATATGTTGTTTTATTGTTTTTATTTTATTTTATTCTTTTTTGTTTGTTTGTTTAGTTTATTTTTTTTATTATGTTCTGTAGCACTTTGATCAACTTATGCGTTATAAATAAAGTTGCAGTTCCAGTTACCAAAAACATGCTTGAAGACGTTTTAGATGTTATCCATGCATGTTTGAGTAATCTAGCGATCTCTCCTGGTCACTATCCAAACCCGACGTCCCATTCTCCCGCATGACAATTCTCCATAAATATACAAAAGCAGGCCATAAAACAATAAAACAATACAGTACAACTTGCAACAAACCTGCAGTACGTTCCAAAGCGTGGTTATTGCGTTGTCTTAGCTCTGAAGGGGGAGTGACTTAGCACAGAGAGCAAAGGGAGAGGGTGTTTGAAAAGGTAACATGGTGATCTAAATGTGTACAGTGTTAGCAATCCCTATATAAGTCATATATTATGTTTATTATTGCTATCAAGCCTTTTTCTTTAGTATTGAACTCAAATCTGACTTGAACTTTCCCTTTAAGAGCATATTGTTGGACTTCCCCTTTAAGAACGCATCTCAGCCGACCCCCTGCGTCTCACTGGGAGAGCCTATTTGTCACGAGGCATTAGTCCCACTCATTACCGCAGACAAACAGCACCCAAGGGACCTGCACCCGCCACTGTGGACCATGTACCGGCTCATGTACACACTGGAGCACTTCTGTTCTCTATAAATATTTTTCATAATGGGTTTCCACAGCTGTAATGGCGTTATTTAAACCCAGGTTGTATGTACGTCATCAACACTGTGATGCTAACTGAAGGCACTGCTCTGTCAGAAGCTCGATTAGATTTTAATCGGATGTTAATTTTAACACAATCTGATCAGAAAGACTTATCTGACTTATCTGGAACTACAACACGTGAGCTGATTTGTGCAGTTAAACAAATCTCTCACACGTAACATTAACAGTTTTTTAGTCATTCACTCTCAGGTTTTTGTTGAAACTCTTAAACAGGACCATGAACGCTCGGACTGATCACAGGCTCCTGAAAATGTGCACTTTTTTGACAGTGTTTGCTAATGTGTGCATTGTATCACCATGGTAACAGCTGAACATTCTATCATAGAGATACACGTAGAACACCCCCAGCATGACGCCACTGCAAAGTATCAGTAGGTGTCTGTCTTCTTCAAGCAGTGGTCAAAGCAATAAGAAATGAATCGTGGAAAAGAGCCAGTCAGAGGGTGATGTGTAACACACACACACAGCGCACACAGACACACAAACACACCACACATACACAAGCATGTACAGGTGAAGTGTCTCTGTCCACACACACAGACGCACACCCGTGCATGCACACACACACACACAGACGCACACACATAGGCACACACACACAGACATGTACAGGTGAAGTGTCTCTGCCCACACACATATACACCACACACACACCACATATACGCACACACAAATCACACACACACACCCATATGTATGCACGCACACACAACACATGTACAAGTGAAGTGTCTCTCCACACACACGCACACACCACACACACACACACACACACACACACACCACACACACACACACACACACACACACACACACTCACACACCACACACACACACACACACACACACTCACACTCACACATTAGCCCTGTGAGTGTTCTGAAGCAGGAGCTGGTGTTTTCGGTGTTGATTGCGTTCACACTGCAGTGACGTGTGAACAGGCCAAGTCAGTGGAACAAACATCCAGATACGAGTGAGAAGAAAAGGCTCTGACCTCTGACGAGACGCCAAAAAACTGCAGTCAATCAACCGCACCGAGGCACTAACGAGTCTGAGTCACAGGGAAATGGATTTGATTTTCGCTTTTGTTTTTAGAGGTCCTGTACCCAATTTTTTTCCTCTTGTATTTGACAGGGGTGGGACGAGACTTGGAGCATTTCCCTTGTGAATCAATAAAGTTTATTTGGACACAAGAGAAATTCAAATAAGTTGCAAAGATCTAAGCTGTATTTGGTACTTTTTTGGTTTAAAGACTTAAAATGACTTGAAGCTCAAAGCAGACGACTTGGGCTTGACTTGGACGTATGGGCCAGTGACTCGAGACTCGACATGGACTTGCCGATCTTTGACGTGGGACTTGACTCAGACTTGAGGTCAAAGACTTGAGACTTACAAAACGACGACTTGGTCCCACCTCTGCGAGACTAGGTCCACAAGAACGAGACAAGACGAGATTTTAATATAATTCATAAAAAATAAATTCTTCAGTTCGAAAGTTCACAATTTTGGCCTCAACTTTTATGGTTTCCTTTATTTTAAAATGTTGATGTCATTGTAGGCCCATTTTTTGGTACAACAGCTTCTCAAAAAATTTAAGTTGCCAGCACTTAACCCTTTTTTGTCTTTTCTGTGGAGATGTCATTGCTCTGCCTGGAATGTTCCGCAGTGTGACATTAAACAGCTCTACTTTACATTTATTCAATTACAGGTGGTTTTATAGCTCAAAAATACCTAAAAAAAAAAAAAAAAAAGGCATTCTGACTGTGAGCTGTTTAATGTCATACTGTGGAACATTCCAGGCAGGGGAGTGACATTTCCATGGAAACAAAAATGTGACCCCAACTAAAAAAAGCAAAACAAAATTAAAATCTTGGAAAAAAAAAAAAAAATGAAACTAACTAAAGCTGGCAACAAAGAAAATATTTGACCTGTAGTAATGCCCCACTCTGTAATAGCCTATCTGTGTGATTAAGTGCAGTGCATTGTGGGAGTTCGGCAGACGTTTTTATAGTGCAAGGCCATTAGCTGCTCACTGGAGAGGTTTAACAATGCTTTTTATGTTTCCAGATGGGACTGGCCAGGTACTTTGGCACTGCCTCAGATAAGATTCAAAAGCTCCAAGATATTAATACGTTTTAGTGATAGTAAAACAGTAAAAGTACACGATTAGAGCCATTTTTACAAACATAACGCTTGTGTCTATGGATCTGCCTGGAATATTCCACAGTATGACATTAGCAACAGCTCTGTCTTACATTTCTTCAGGAACAGGTGGTTTTATAGCTCAAAAATACCTTGAAAAACAGGCATTCTGACTGTGAGCGGGGTCGCCTCTCCACAGATCTGACCTGTAACTTGGTCCGGTTTAGGCTCCATGAAGATACAAAGGTTTAATGCCATACTGTGAAACATTCCAGACAAAGCAAAAACAACTCCATGGAGAAAAGCATTTGACGCACCCTCCACAAGAAAAGCTACACAGTGCACCTTTACAGAAGACATATTGTGCTTGTGTCTGCTATGTCGTTATAATCTATGACTCCCGTTGATCATTATGGTGTATTTTGGACATTTTAAATCACAATATTCATCTAAAACAACTTAATAAAAGAAAAGTGGAAATGGAAAATTGCAGAGCCCCATGAGCCTCCCCCAACAAATACTGTGGGTCTCTACGGACAGATGCTGATCACGCTCACAGCAGATTTTTTTTTATTTTGTCATTTGTGCCAAATTGGCTCTGGAACGCTACTGAATTCGATGTGTATCACTGATTAAAAAAATAAAATTGGGAACAAAGTGCATACAGATTGGCTGATTGGAGAAATGACGTCTTGAATACAGGAGAATAAAAACTCAAACACGTATGAATCACACTAAACACAACTTCAAGAGGGTAAAGGAGAAGAGGAAACACTTATAACATGTTTAAAAGCTCCAGGTTGATTTTGCAGAATAGCTTCACTTTAAATTACAACATAAATAAATGAACACATTACAATTTGTAAAAATGTGCTACAAAACATGGACTGTAGTATGAACACTGTCAAGTTAACCACAACAAAGTGCAAACGTCTGAATATTATCTTGTTTGGAGAAGTTAAGCAATTTGTAATTTACTAACCCTGACCAAGGGTCACTGAAATAATTAAATCTTTTCCAATCAGTTTCAAAATGACAAATTATTTTTTCAGCTGTTTCAAACCAGCCTGTATAATACTTTTTCAGTCACACTTTTTCAGTCACACTTTTCTGTATTTCTGACTTCCTGAAACTTTTTTTTTTTTTTACCTCCTTTGACATCATGAGAGTTGTGCTCTCCATAAACCACACACCTCACCACAGCTGAGGGCTTCAGGCTCCATGGCACCAGTATACACCTGTATACACCTGTATACACCTGCATACACCTGCATACACCTGCATACACCTGCATACACCAGAATACACCAGAATACACCTCTATACAGCAGCATACAAGTTTTAATTCAGTGTTACAGATGTCTCACAGTCCTTACTCTCAGAGAACAGGCTGAGACGAGGCAAACTTTGGATCTGAGGTTTATCGAATACTTTTATGGGCAAAGTGTTTTCACCTCAGAACACTGCAGTGTTCAAGTCTAAAATATTTATAATAAACAGCTGAGAGAATGAGGAGTTTTATGACATTTGAACTATAAAGCTGTTCTGATACATATTTAGATCAGTTTTGTCTTCATTTTGTTCCTTTTGTTTAAAGAAAATAAATGCAGTTTTCAGTCTCTGGTCTGGTATCTGTTGATATAGAGCGTCAGCAGATATTATCAAAATCGGTATCGGAAGTGAAAACTAAAATTGATATACAGTATGTGCCACGAAAGTAACCAATTCCATTCACTCTGAGATGTTCGTGTAGCATCATGTAGCATCATGTAGTGCTGTTTGTTTGCATGCTGCTGTAGTGGAGAAGATAAGCTCAGCGACATGAAACATCTCTGACACAGTGAGGCAGGTCTGAATCCTACTGAGATACTCTCCTCTGTCAGGTTTTAGATTAAACATCAGTGGAGCCGTGAGATCAGGCTGGTTCAAAACTGCACACAGTCCTCACGTGCGCAACAAAACTGGAGCAGCACTTTATAGACAAAAAAAAATTTACATATAGCCTACTAAAATAACTTCAAATAACAGACGCCCAAGGACTTCCAAGGATTCCCAGTGCACACGTTTAGAACTTCTTTATTTTTTTATGTAAATTGTTTAGTGACGGTCTGGTACAGGTGACACTCCCACTCTCACTCCTCGCCCGAAGCCGCCTTGTTTATCGCGGAGGGAGCTATCTTCAAAGGGGCTCCAGCGCCCGGGGGGTACAGAGCGGGTATGGACGAATGAATTATGGATGAAAAGTCTCCCAGCAGAATAATGCGCTGCTGATTTGTCCCACACCAGACTGAGCGGTGGACAATGTTTCTGTCAGCTGTGGTTAGTATGGAACGCCACGATGGGAAAATATACCATAGAATTCCATTATGAAATTCAACACGGAGATGTGAACGGAAAGCAAACGATGAGGAATAGTGTTGAACGGTACATAGAATGGGTTTCAGTGAAGGTATTTGGGAATTTAATATCTGACTATTGTTGTCACGATACGGAAATTTAAGACTCGACTTCAATACTAAGGAATAGGCTCGACATACAGAAATCATCAATAGAAAACCCTCTTTATTTAGACAATAGGATGTGATTTTTAACATTAAATCGTAGTATTTTCTTTTATATTCCAATGTGGTGTTATATCTGTGTAATCCCTGTGTTCTATGTAGGTTCCATAGTAGTTTTAGTATCGATTAGTATCTGATTTTCGATACTTTTGACAACCCTACATCTGAGAAGCTATATTCGAATTGATCAACTTTGCCTTTTGTTGCCCTAACACTTAATTACTATACCCTTTAAAGGTGCATCATGTAACTTTTCTGAGGAAGGGTTCAGGGCCTGCTTGTCACCATGGAAACGTTCATCCTTATGTTCTTTAGTATTGCATTCATGGAGACAAGCTGTGGATAGATTATAGCCAAAGGAACAAAATTTCCATGGAAACAAGCAAGAAGCCAAATCAGGTTTGTGGAGATGCAAGCCCACTCAGAGTAAGGATGCATGTTTTCAGTGCAATTGTTTAGTTAAAAAGTTACATACTGTAGCTTTAAATCTGATGATAGCTGGACATTTTTTTTTTTTTTTTAATCAACACAAATTCTACTTAAAGGGCCAATATTACATTATTTCTGATCTCTGTTATAATGTTGTTTCTTCATCAAAAATATGGCCAGAGTTGTGTTTTGTTTCATTCTTTTTAACAAACAAATCCTGCAGATTTAGGCTGAGATCTTCTCTTAAACTGAAAACCTTGTGATGTCATGTGGTAATACAGAAAATGCTCCACTGTGTTTTTAAATTCCACACACCTTCACTAGAATCGTTTGGATAATTTCAGCCCTGGAATTGCCGATCTTTACTAAACAAAAGGTAAAATGTAGCTGTTAACTTGAAAACTACTACCACTACATGACATCACAAGGTGGAACAAAGCATTTTGAGCTTTGGAGATGTAGACAGAGTAATAATAAAGGATTACTCAAACATAAATACAACTCCAGGTATGTTTTTGAGGAGGGAACAACATTCTAACATGACTTAAAGCTCACAAGAGTCGCCAAACGTGCAATATTGAACCTTTAAATAAGTGAAATTAATAAATTATAGCTACTGGAGCTTAATACTTTGCAAACCATTAAAATTCCTGTTTTTATTTCGCTGTCTCGTTAAAGTGAATGGGAAGTTTTTATTGCGATTGTGTGTACAGCTTTTCTAAACACGTCACTCCTGGAAGGCCCCATTAGGTGTGCACCGTATATATGTCTGTATAACATGTAAATATATAGTGCCCACATCATTGCTTTACAGTAACAGCTCTGTGTATTCCTATGGGGGTCTCTGCGGGGGGCATCCTGTTATTTTTCTCCCTGGTTCTGACCTGACAGGCTGCATTTTCCTGACAGCACATGTGATTACAGCCATACAGAGGGGAGAGAGTCTGTGTTCTCCACTGGGTATACATGCTACACGCTGTCATGTTATTGTTTATGTACATTTGTCTTGTCTCAAACATATACATAAGACATTTGCGTTTAATAAAGAAAGAAAATTTAATGCCGTTTTTCTCTGACAGGCGTTGTGATTGTGGTTGGATTTGTAATTTATGTTTTCAGAATAAAGATTCACAGTGCACATTATAAACAGACTGAAAATGAACTGCTAACTGCGAGTGACATTTTTTGAGAATCCCAAAAAACAGCTACAATGACAACAGAAATATTAAATACATTAAATCAAAAATGGTGAGGCTAAAATTGGGAACTGAATGGCACAATGTTTTTATTATAGCCTAAATTATGTCAAAATCTCGTCCTCTCTCGTTCTTGTAGGTCTAATCTCGTGCCTCGTCTCGTCTTGTGGAAATGGTATCTCATCCCACTCCTACAAGAATCAGAGTAGCATTTTCCCCGTAAAAATACAAGCTATTTTGTCTTTTGCAGAGAGTATTTGGCTGCCTAATATGTGCAGCATGTGATTTGCTAAAAACAACCTGTGATTTGGATTAGATTGTGAGTAATTGTGCAGACCTGTGAACCATCTCAATGTAAGTCTTAGTGCAAATCATAAAAACATCGTGTCATAGATGAATGTAGAATTGTATAGTGCAGGGGTCGGCAACCCGTGGCTCCAGAGCCGCATGTGGCTCTTTAATCCTTCTATTGTGGCTCCCTGTGACTTTGGAAAATAATAATGAGTATTTAATTACATTGTATTTTTATTTTAGTTTGTTCGTTTTTAAATGTAAATCTAAAATTGTAGATAATGGTAATCTTGTAACATTTAAATACAACGTTTTTAATATTTTTGTCGCTCAAAACATGCGTCAAAGCCGCAGATGTGCGCCACCCGCACACACTGGCAGCCCGGACTTACCGGCACCTACATCAGCAGTATGATTTTCAGCCCAATGATGATAAATCCAAGAAAAGAAAAGTTTCTGAAGAAAACAGAACGCTTAATGCTACGTGGGCAGATTCATTTGCTTTCACGGCTGATGAGACTGGTACACGCGGTACACGCGACAGTGGATCATTTAAGTTTGGATTTTTATTTCCTACGAGGAGGACTCAAATAATAATGTGTTTAATGCAGCTTTGTGCACATTTGTTTACATTATACAGAAGCGAAACTTAAAACCACATGGCTAATTTGCATAAACTAGAAGCGCTGAAAAAACAGCTGCTCCTTGTGCCGCTGATGCGGTCAGCTTCTGTCGGACTAAAGGGCAGGACTCAGTGGAATATGCGTGTTCTTTCTGTGACTGAGGGATGTTCTGCCTATGGTGAGTCTGTTCTGTGCTTCTATCGCGTTGGAGATGGTTCATGTTAAACTTTTCAGAGATTATACATGTGCAGGTCGTACGTGTGCAGCGCAGTTCTTTATTTCACTCATGCACTTTATTTATGTTGCTACTGTTGTGATGAAAAGACTGAAAGGTGTAAATAATTCTCTTAAGACTCGCGCTTATGAGCTGTAGTGGAGGATGGTGCGCTTGTTGTAGTCTGTTTTCTGGGAGTTGTAGTTTTGCCTGTAGTTCCTCTGGTTAGCACTGGTTTAGAGTCAAAAGGGTTTTGTGGCTCTGGGTGTTTTCTTTTCTGTGGGAGACGGTCCAAATGGCTCTTTGAGTATTTAAGGTTGCCGACCCCCGGTATAATGTATTACAATCCAGCTCAAAAATACATACAGTGGCCAAACTTCCTTTTGTCAAAGCCTGATCTCGTCACATCTCAGAAGCTAAGCAGAGCCGGTGTACTGTCGAAATGGGCTGCTTCGTCGAAATGAGCTACCAGTAGCCTAAATCGACGGTGGCGTCTATCGATTTACCCTAGCCCATCAAAATAACCTACCTTACGTTTTTCGTTTACAGTTGTATAGATTTAAAGCTAACCTCCACAGTTTTACAAGATATGTCTTTGGATTAGAGATTTTTGGATTACAGAGTTGTATGTTGTTAGCATACGGTAATTATACTTTATACCTTAGTTATGTAAAATTTCAACTCATTTATATATGCGTAGGCAGTTCATTTCAACAGTGGTATTACGCTATCAAATAAGGCTCCGACTGAAGGTAGCTCAGAGGTAGCACATTCTGACAGCCCACTTGACCCATCAAATAGTGCTCCCACTGTACAATCACAACCATTCACTCATTTATATGAATATGGGTAAAGGTAGCTCATTTCGACAGGCTTATATTTTCTATCAAATAAGGCTCCCACTAAAGGTAGCACATTCTGACAGCTCACTTAACCCATCAAATAGTGCTCCCACTGTAGAATCACCACTGTTCACTCATTTATATGAATATGTGTAGAGGTAGCAAATCTTGACAGACATATATCTTCACCCAAATAATGCATCCACTAAAAGTACAGTAGTATACCTCACCTTTGTGATACAGGGGACACTGAAGATGGGACAATTTCATGCAATTCAATTTAGAACAATGGGCTTGTCTCTTATTCATGATGGATGAGGACAGGAAAAGGGACAACAGAAGAAACATTATGACATATATTTATTTACAAAAATATATACACTCCATCCAAGGAGGGAAATTTATCCCAACTGTGATGCCTCTAGGAGGGCACATGCGACCTCCAATCGAGCCTTCAAGACCTCTTCAGGGCGCGTCTTGATCGACGTGATGTTGCCGTTTTTCAGAATCTCTTCTGCAAACTTCAAAATGCAATTTTAGGCATTCAGTTACATATAACTGGATAGATATAAGAGAAAGAAATTACTGGAAACACTGAAATCTTTACCTTTAAAACCAAAATCCCACAGCTACTGCTATCTTGCTGCTTGTCATGAACAACAGTTTGAACAGTCAATTTCTGTCTTGGGACTTCACGGCCTGCCATCCTCAAGAAGTTCCTATCATTGTGTGAAAAGCATAACAAGCATATGCCATACATGAGACACATTATCACATACAAAAGACCAAGGACTTCAAATTTTTCTCAAACTTTACCTCCAATTTCATAGGGTCTTGTGCACATACTTCTCTTCATTACCCAGTGGATCAACAAGAAGCAAAGTCTTTTCTGACATGTTGACAATCTATAAATGTTTACCACATTCATGTTATTCCATCACATTGACATATTTATGTAGCAAACCCCTTAATAAAAATTGACCTCTGTTGCATGAGGTCAGCAGAAATCCCCATATATTATACATGCCAGAAATAAGTCTGAAGAAAATATAAGAAAGGCACTTACCACTAAAATCCAGTGAGCACCTACATTTACTGGACAAATCCACATTTCTTCTGC
This sequence comes from Taenioides sp. WSHXM2023, assembly GCA_029959045.1. Classification (NCBI taxonomy): domain Eukaryota; kingdom Metazoa; phylum Chordata; class Actinopteri; order Gobiiformes; family Gobiidae; genus Taenioides; species Taenioides sp. WSHXM2023. The sequence goes on along the minus strand of CM057089.1, from coordinate 3,938,084 downwards.
TGGGAATTTCATCTGAATAATGGCATTCATACCAAAGTATTGTTAATTCAGGTTACATAATACTACATAATACCTTTACTGTAAACTTCTGACAATACCTCCTTAAGCTCAACTTCTGAGACTTGGTATACCCTTCTGGGTATTCCCCCCTAGTCGGGTACTCAAAAACCTCCTTGCATCTCTCCATATTTGCGTTCACAAATGTAACAAACTGTAAAACACAAAACAAAACATTTTTTACTATGTAGGTAGCCCATTTTACAGTAAGGTAGCCTAGTTCTTTAGTCTTCCAAACCTATCCTACTCGTTTATAGAACCATAACTTAATTCATACAAGTGTAGACCACTAGGCTTACAGGAATTGTTAGATTTAGTCATTCTAATCATAGGCTAAATATAGGCTAATTATACAGCGCCTTTCTAAACAAAGTTACGTTTTCTACATTCACATGGAAACAAAATAACAAAATACGATGTAATGAAAACGATTAGCTACCCGAGGCAGAAACTTTTACCATCTGACGTAGGTGTTCTGCCGCAAATCTAACATGCACATATCGTTCCTTACAAGCTTAATTATTTAAAACATACAATAAAACCAATACACTGTTAAAATGTTACTTACTTACGTTGTCACAGCTGAAAACAACTCTACTTCTGCCTCGGGTAGCTGAAATCGATGGGCATTTAAACTGTAACAGCACTTAGGGGTGGTGCGCATGCGTGCGCATGCGCAGTAGCACTTGGGAGCTCAGATCGACGGGTAGGCCATATCGATAGGACACCGGGCCTGGGTAGTATTTGGATGGGAGACTACTGGGAAAATCCGGTGACACAGTGGGGCGCCATTGACAAAACTGTTGTTGTGTGCTTAGGCAAGACACTTTATACACAAGTATGAACGTGGTGTGTTGAATGTTTGTGGTGGTGGGATGGGCTGATGGTGCAGATGGGCAGCCTCACTCTTGTCTGTCTGTCCCAGGGCAGCTGTGGCTACAATAGGAGCTCACCACCACCGAGTGTTGAGTCAGTGAATAATGCCGTGACGCGCTTTGGGTGTCAGGAAAGGTGCTATATAAATCCATTGCATTATTATTTGATTTTATGATTGCAGCCCTGGAGTGGAGTTACTGAACTAAAGATAACTGTTAACTTGAAAACTACCACTTCATGACATCACAAGGTGGAACAGAGCATTTTGAGCATTGGAGATATAGACAGACTAATAATAAAGGATTACTCAAACGTGTGAATTGTAATATTACAGGTTGGCCCATGAAACTGTGAGAAGCACTGTTTCACTGTTTCCATGGTATCGGAACTTTGAGCAGGAAATTTGCACCAAAGTAGTTTTGACTAGATAATTTATTTTAAGACATTTCCTTCAGCTAGCTGGACCCTGTCACCTAAATTAAGATGGACGAGAGATTTGTATGCAAGCAAAAACATTCCTTTAAATTATCTTACATAAAGACTCTTCCAAGAAAGAGCTACAGACCAACATGTTTTTCTTCTAAAGAAGCACTTTGCCTGAAGTAAACTCAGATAAGCTGACTATAATCAATACACAAATAAAAGGCACCGCTATTGCTTTTTGATAGATTAATCTCAGCTAAAATGACTTTCTCCAGAGAAAGAAGAGGAATGCAGTGAACTGTGAACATTCTATGAATTACTGCCAATGTGTTTTAATACTGATCTGTAATTGTCATGTGAATATCTTTTAATTTTGTTAAACTGTTAATGGTTTTGTAACGTAATGTGAGTGGAATTTTACAGAGTCACACCCATAGCTTTAACCCATTGGACTCTGTTATTGAGACCCCCACCCCAGTTCTCCTAGTTGTTTGAGCAAGCAGTTCGAGAGGAGAGAGAGACTGGGAGAAACCAAGCAGCTCCTTTAACAAAGACATTCCAAAAGGAAGAAGAGAAGTTCTCTGTCTCTGTAAAGTTCGCGCCCGTCTTTTGACATGTTTTTATTCAAATTGACTGAAAGCGAGGCTTTCATATTTTTCCAAATTTAAATATTTGCATTTTTGTAGAAAATATTTCTGTTCAAGGAAGGATTCTCTTTCTTGACAAAAATAGCCTCAAGAAAGAGAATCCTTCCTTGAACAGAAATGGGGGTCTCAGACATCATTTGTCTCCCATCTATAACTCTATCCTCAAACCTAAATCAAAACATACAAAGAAAACAATGGGACTAGCCAGGTCAGGTCCAGAGGTGTGAAAACACCCATCATGGCCCTGAATGGATATGCTAACTACTCCCCCACTCCCACTCCATATTGAATAGACACACCTAACTAACAGAAACTGTTAACACTCCATATTGAATAGATCCACCTAACTAACAGAAACTGTAAACAAATATGTGTTGTCTCAGAGTAATTTCATTGTAATTAGCTCCTCCCTTCAGGAAGATATTAAGCAGTGTCCACCAGCATCTGACCAGAACTGAAGAAGCAGCTTGGATGAGCTGAGAAACGTATTCGACCAAATAAACTCTGTCCAGTTGACAAATTAAATTTTTGCCATAGATTCTACCTGGACGACTGAGGGATTTTACACACGTAATTGATTATATTGTATTGGCAATATTTCTCAACATTTGCTGAGTGGTGCCTCCAAAACGATACTTCTAGTCAAAGTTAAACACTCACAAAGGCCACGTGAGTGCAGCTTTAACTTAGAACTCTTAAATTCCAATCTGTAATACAGTATCAGTTACCCCTCCTTTAAACCAGTAAAACCTACTTACTACAGAATGAAACAAAACACAACTCCAGGTCTGTTTTAGGGGGTAACAACATTCTAACATGACTTAAAGCTCACAAGAGTCCATTTTGATAATATAGAACCTTTAAAATAATGATTTGATGAAAATAAAAGCATTAGGACTATTTCAGTCCAAATATAATAATATATAACTAAATAAAAATTCCCTGTTAAAATGAACACTGACTCATTTTTTTTAATTCTCAGTGACATGCATTTCCTCTGCTCTCACATGCTAATCTTGGTTCATTGCCACTAAGGTATCTGTTAACTTGAAAACTCCCACTTCATGACATCACAAGCTTTAGAGATGTAGACAGACTAATAATAAAGGGTGACTCAAACAAACACAACTCCAGGTCTGTTTTTGAGGAGGGAAAAACATTCTAACATGTCTTAAAGCTCACAAGAGTCAATTTTGTGTAACATAGGACCTTTAGACACCTTAACCCTTAGAAATTGCATTACCTTTAAACATAGCAAACATTTAACCTGACTTCTCTCTCCCCTCCCTCTGTGTCTCTTTCAGCCTGAAGAATCAGCTCTGTGTCCAGTGAGCAGCGTCCTGGCTCCAAACCACCAACATTTTTAGGATTGATGTCAAAAACAGGCTGCCCTGGTCCAGCTTGTCCCGCCTCCTCCTGCCTCCTCTTTCTCTTCTCTTCACCTCTCCTTATTCATCTTCTCTGTGTTTGATTGCCCTGACAAGAACAAAAATCCAGACTTTTTTTTAAAACACACTACTGTTGCCCCCGGTGACCAAACTTTTGGACAGTTTCAAACACCCTTCGAAATGCATGGACGCTCTCCTTCATTCTACGCTCTTCACAAGATGCTTACTGTCAATGGGACTTCTATCTGGGTATATGAGGGTAGCTTTATAACTAATTTTGTGTTTACTTGAAGAAAACATTAAAAGCGTTGTTCATTTCTATGGGAAATACATTGTCTTTTGACGTGAGATGTGCATGTTTCAGTTTGAAGCTGTGTACGCGCTCGATTTTTACTTCAGTATTTGGGCGATTTTTATTGGCTTTACTGCCTAAAAATGGAAATTGAAAAAATGTGTGTAAATACTAAAACTAGCTCAGCAGTTGCATTCGTTTTAGTTTATACACTGAAAAAAGGAAAACAAAATTTACTTTCCAGTCCTTTAAGTTGGACGAAAAAAACTATTTTTTAATTACTTTCGCCTCTAAAAATTTAAATCAAATCTTGAAAATCTTGAAATGAAAACTCAAGTGTGAACATAGCCTCAGTGATGGCAATAATGGCACTGCTTAGACCATGCTGTACAATGGCTTCTTGCTATAATACTTTATGTGGGCAGATTTATGTATTCCCTCATCACTCTTATAGTTATTAATACAATACGGCATCTTGCAGTCTCCTGGATAATAAAACACTGCTAAGAATGTGTTAGCAACCTGGTGTTCATGATGTTTTTATAGGAAAGGAAAGTGGAAAGTACATAAGTAAAGACAGATAACTTCCAAATTTCTTTAAACACTATCGGCCCAAAGATGGAGCCTTGTGGTGATTATGCATTATTATGAAGCTGTCCCTGTTCCAACCCTCCCTACAGTTAGCGGTGTGATTCTGTCCAATGCTCCGCGCACGTCACCCATACTCCCACATGACAATTCTCCACAAATTTACAAAAACGATGCAAAAACAATACACTACAACTTCACAAACCTGATACTATGTGCAGTAGTTTCATTAGCGATGTGATCTGTGCTCTGAAGGGGGAGTGAGATAGAGAGCAAAGGGAGCGTGAAAAATGAAACTGAAACTGAAACTTATTAAACTTATGTTATAAATATGTTGTATTTGCAAAATAAGGTAACATGGTGAATATGTTATGGGTTAGCAATTAATACCCCATTAAAGTTTAATACCCTTTCTTTGAAGGAGCAGTATGTAACTTTTTGGTTGGGGGTCTGTCACTTGCTTGTTTCTATGGATATGTCTTTGCTCTGCCTGGAATGTTCCACAGTATGACATTAAACAGCTCTACTTTACATTTATTCAATTACAGGTGGTTTTACTGCTCAAAAATACCTAGAAAAACAGACATTCTGACTGTGAGCGGGGTCGCCTCTCCACAGATCTGACCTGTAACTTGGTCTGGTTTGGTCTCCATGGAGATAGAAAGGTTTAATACCATACCGTGGAACATTCCAGACAAAGCAGCAAGATCTCCATGGAGAAAAGCATTCGACGGACTCTCCACCAGAAAAGTTACACAGTTCACCTTTAAACTGAATGTCCAATCAAAAATACACATTTACATAACCAAATTCTCTCATATTTACTTGCAAATTGTTGTTTTGTGTTATTAACAAAAGAGTGAATGGGTCTGCTATATATGGGAGAGGTATTTTAAACAGATTTTTCTACAGCTTCTCTATTTTAGCGACGTGCGCAGCCTGTAAATGGTCAGTATTATAGATTCTGAATAGGGTATATTATTCTGTTTGGTCCTCATCTCAGGGAGGTGCTGGAAAACTACATTCATTCCACTGTAGAGCCTTTAAAATAGAAAAAGAGATATAATTATTTAAACGGTCAGTTACCATAAAGGAATATTGTTCATGTAGAGTGTATATATACAAGTCTATAAGCTGATGTAGCATTCCTGTTACATGTTGAAATATTAAAAGCACTGAATTTAATTAATAAATACTATGGAGGATTGTTTGAGATAGTTTTGTTAATTTTAGTGCTTTGTCATAATCATAGAACTATAATAAAATCTGGAAGGTGAACCTAAGATGGCGTCGTGTTGTTTTCAGTGGTCTGTGCTCATTGGCGCATGGGCCCAAAAATAATTTTCTCTTCCACATTTACTTCCTCAATATAGGCTAGCACCTCCCACCCATGTGACGTCTGTAACGTGCACGGCGTGGAGCGTTTGGACCAATCAGAGCGAGAGTTGCTAGAGCGAACGAGTGCGGCTCAGAGCGGGGCGAGGCTAAGTTTGACAAAGATCACTTTTAGGCACTTTGAGGGTTTAAAAATGTTAAAAATGTTAAGTTGTGAAAATAGAAAAGAATCCCTACAAAGTCTGTCCTTTGTGAAAGCTAGATGCCCTGTCAGCCGAACACGGACTTTTTGAATTCCCAAAAAATCCATGCAATTCTTTCTGGGCCCAAGCTCCCAGGAGCTGCAGTACCTGGAGCAGCCACTAGTCGGGAATGCCTTATCCAGTCTTTATTACAGATCCATGGTCATAATGCATAAAGTAAACAGCCATAACAAGACCATGTGATGATTTTAAAGAAACTACTACTACTGCTACTACTACTACTACTACTACTACTTTTTTTTTAATTACATATACTGTAAAAGAGATACATTTTTATCATCACTATGGTACTGAATTTGGTACTGAGTATGTCCATTAGTACTGAAATTGAGTTTTGCTGTTGTGACCATAGACTGTATAATAGTGGATTCAGTGAGTTTGACGTCACCCATAGCGTTCAGTGCAGCCAAATGAAGCTCAGTGAGGTTAGCAGTTATAGCGGCTAATCTGCAATCAGGGTTCATATTTGGAAATCAGAGCCAATCAGGAGCGAGGGTGTTGAAGGTACACGGGGGAGAAAATAGGCACTGGATTGGTTTGTTATTAATGTTATCTTGATTTAGGGACAAAATTGCAAAATAAAAACAGCAGGATCATGTAGAGCGAGTTAAAACAAATATTTTAAGACCAAAATGACGAGGCTCACAGCAGCAGTTACAGAGAGAGGGGTGAAGATTTTTTCAGTAGAAGTCAATTGCAACCGGAGCTCGAGGGCACAACTTTGCGTCTATGCTCACTTCCTATTTGGAACACAAAGGCTAACGTGTTAGCTTTATATATACAGTCTATGATTATGACAATACCACAGCCAGGTGAAGTACAGAGCTGCTGTTAGATCTGGTTTAGTCCTGGATTAGACCTGGTTTAGTCCTGGGTTAGCACTGATATAGTCCTGGGTTAGTTCTGATTTAGTTCTGGGTTAGACCTGATTTAGTCTTGAATTAGACCTGGTTTAGTCCTGGGTTAGCACTGGTTTAGTCCTGGGTCAGATCTGGTCAGTATTAGAGGTGGTCAGGGAGGATTCGACAGATGTTAATAAAAAAAAGTCATTCCTGATCCTTTTATATTAGGCCTATACATAGAGTTCATTGATTTCATATTTATCTGATTTAAAAATACATAAATAAAGTTGTTGATCTGCAAAGTTACAAAAAATTATGGGCATAAAATGTCCAACTTTTCTCTTAGGTCTTGTATCACAACAAAAAACACATTGATACTTTGCAGTGACATCACGCTAGGGGTGTATGTATATGTGTATGGTGAAATTTTCATCAGTTACCATGGTGACACAATGCACACATTAGCAAACACAGCCATAAAAGTTTTTAGATGGTCTGAAAAGTCAAGAAAAAAAAAACACAAAATGGATTTAAATCACACATTTTCAGGAGCCTGCAATGAACACAAATGTTCACGGTTCACGGTTAGGCATTTAATTTTCAACAAAAAGGTGAAAGTAACTGAAAAACTGTCGGCTAATGCTAGCTAGCTTTTGACTGTAAAGGTGAGAGTGACTTGTTTAACTGTAAAAATTAGTTCACGTGTTGTACTTCCAGCTAAGTCAGGTCTTTGTGGTTTTCTGGTCAAATTTAGGTCCAACAAAGCCTCAGACAGAGCATGCATACTGTTAGCATCACCCCGCCAGGTAATAATGATGACAGAAACTGCAAAGTATCAATAGATGCATTACCACTTGTACATTGTTGTCTATTGGCTAATGTCAGTGCTGCCAGAAGACGACCAACCACCAAACTCCCATTTCTAGAGATGTGTTTTTTACGGAATAATTCAAAGTGCACGAATTTAACTGTCAAAAAACGACTCCACCAAATCTCGTCTGGACAGTTCGTTATCTTCAGCCCCTCATGCTCTGGGTCATGTGATCTTTGTGTCTCAGAAAACAATAAAAATATGCAACAGTAACTTCTCCATTGTTTTGTATTAAAAGACACATATTATATAGTCTTGTGGCTTTGATTCCCTTTTAAATTCGTTTTTGGTCACCTATTTCACATTTTATAACATAAAATCATGTCTGCATTTGGAAAACAGAAGAAAAGAAAAAACAGATTCACACTGCAGTTTTTTTGATGCTCCCAATTTGTATTATTTTCATAACACCACAGCACGGGGTCAAGCCCTTCTTTGGACATGGCTGAAAAACGTCAAATTAAAAGAAAGTGGGCGCTTCAAAGAACTGCAGTCCAGATCTGCTTTGCTTTTCTACAATTTGAGCTCCCTCTGCTGTCAGGGACTAGAATTAAAATGAGAAAATAAATAAATTAAGTCTTTATTCCCTGTGAATTCTATGCTAATAGAGCTATACATTTGTTGTAAACATAATTTGACCATACAGAACACATAGAGATCCATACAGAAACATTTTTGGTGTCTGTAAATTTCATAATTTGATTTGCTCTTTTAACCATATTATGGGTTTTGCATGTAACAGTTTCAAGAACTTAACCAACTAAAGGTTCCTGGTTTGACTGGAAAATACCTCCTTCCCAGTAGCTAAAAAAATTCCCAAACTATGACCAGTTGAAAACATGTCTAAAAGGGGTTGATACTAAAAATGTGCATGTTCTCCCCATGCCTGCGTAGGTTTCCTCCAGGTGCTCTGGTGTCCCCTACCTCTAAAAACATCTACAATAGAGTTCCCCTGTGGGACCAGGACTCTACTGAGATTTTTAATCTCAGCGGGACTGTCCTGGTTAAATAAAGGCCAATAAAGAAATAAAATGAATGTTTGTGTGAATGGAATAACGCTTCCTCCATAGAAAGTGCCTTGAGAGACTGTTTACTTCACCCAGAACTGATATGACTGTGTCTGTGTTTGTCAATGGGAAAGTTGTTCAAACTTGACTGGACACATACAGACACTTTCAGCAGGTCTACAGTGAAAATGACTGAATAGACTTGTATTTACCATCTGTCTGGCCCACGGTGAACACAAGGTTTTCAAAAGTAAAATAAAGCATAAAGTGAAAGTCTTCAGAGATACAGAACTGCTCCAGGTATACACTGTGCTGGTGATAACTGCACAAATGTTACTTCCGGCGCTGGCGCTGCGCTAGCTGCCCGTCACAGCGCTCCCGCACTTTTCGTAACTTTTCTAACTTTTTGCCCTTAAATCTCCCCACTTTTGTAAATATTTTTCGCAACATTGATTGTTAAGCTTGGGCTGCACTCGACGCTGCATTTTTCCGCACTTTTGGGGGATTATTTACCTGTCTCGGCTTAAGATGTGTACGGGACCCCTACGCCTCGCCTACACAATGGATCAGCTGATGGCGCTGCGCAGCGCTGTTGTGTTCCCCCGGGACAGGCATGTCATCCCCGAGGAGATCCTACGGACGACACGCCGTGGACGCCGCGCAGGATGTAAACTCCGAGAAAAGAAGAGACGCTGCAGACCGGTCCTCCCCTCCGTCGTCACGGGGAACGTGCGCTCCCTCGCCAACAAGACGGACGGGCTCGCGGCGCTCGTTAGATTCCAGCGGGAGTTCAGAGACGCTAGTATCATTGTTTTTACGGAGACGTGGCTAACACCGCTGATCCCGGACTCTACCGTCACCGTGGACAACTTTCACCTGCTGTGCGCGGACAGGACGGAGGAGAGCGGGAAGAAGAAGGGAGGAGGACTAGCGCTGTTCGTGAACGAGAAATGGTGCAAATCTAGTCACTGTACAGTGAAGGAGCAGATGTGTAATAAAGACATTGAACTGTTTGCTGTTAGCATGAGGCCATTCTACCTGCCCCGGGAGTTTTCACACGTCATCACACTGGCTGTGTATATTCCTCCCAGTGCTAACGCGGAGAATGCTTGTGACACTCTGCTCTCCTGCATCAGCTCTCTTCAGACTCAGCATCCACAGGCCCTCTTCCTCACCACCGGGGACTTCAACCATGCATCTCCCTCATCTGTCCTGCCAACATACACCCAGTATGTGACCTGCCCCACAAGAGACAATAAAACTTTGGACTTATTCTTTGCCAACGTCAAGGAGGCCTACATCTCATCACCCCTCCCCCCCTGGGAAGAGCAGACCACAACATCATCCATTTGAGGCCTGTGTACGAACCGCTTGTGTGCAGACAGCCTGTGGAGCCCCGAGTGGTGAAGAGGTGGACAGCAGAGAGCGAGGAGGCTCTGAGGGACTGCTTTAGCACCACTGTGTGGACAGAGCTCTGCCAGCCTCATGGGGAGGACATCAATGCTATCACAGACTGTATTACGGACTACATTAACTTCTGTTTTGAAAACACTGTACCCTCTCGGACGGTGCGGTGTTTTCCAAACAACAAGCCGTGGATTAACTCGGACATCAAAGCTCTGCTGAAGAAGAAGAAAAGAGCTTTCAGGTCCGGGAACAAAGAGGAGCTGAGGACTGTACAGAGGAAGCTGAGGAAGAAGATCAGACAGGCTAAGGCCAACTTCAGGAGGAAGATGGAACAGCAGCTGCAGCAGCGGAATGTCAGGGAGGTGTGGAGAAGTATGAAGAGTGTCTCTGGCTTCAGTCCTCCGCCCGTCCAGACAAAGGGAGACCAACAGTGGGTGAACGATCTGAATTCACACTTCCTGAGGTTTGATCAATCACCCACCCCTCCCCCCGCACCGCTGCATGGGCTCACCTTGTCTCCTGCACAAAGGCCCAGACTGCCACCACTTCACACCTCTGCCCTCAGCCCCCCAGCCCCCGAATCCACATCAAGAACTCAGCCAGACCTCCAGCACACACCCCTGCTCTTTGTCTGTCACAACAGCTCAGGTTAGGAGAGAACTGAGCCAGATAAGGAGTAGGAAAGCTGCTGGACCAGACAGGATCAGCCCCAGGCTCCTTAAGTCCTGTGCAGATGAGCTGTGTGGAGTTATGGAGCATGTCTTCAACCTGAGCCTGAAGCTGAAGGTGGTGCCACAGCTCTGGAAGACCTCCTGTGTGGTACCTGTGCCCAAGACACCGCACGCCAAGGACCTCAACAGCTTCAGGCCAGTGGCTCTCACGTCTCATCTGATGAAGACTCTGGAGAGGCTCGTCCTGGGTCACCTCCGCTCTACGGTGAGCTCAGCGATGGACCCGCTGCAGTTCGCGTATCGGCCCGGCATCGGAGTGGAGGACGCCATCATCTCTCTGATGCACCGCTCGCTGTCCCACCTGGAGAGGCCCGGCAGCACTGTGAGAATCTTGTTCTTTGACTTCTCCAGTGCTTTCAACACCATCAAGCCGCTGCTCCTGAGGGACAAGCTGGAGTGGGCAGGAGTGGACTGTGACCTGGCTGAGTGGATCCTGGACTACCTCACAAACCGGCCCCAGTTTGTGAGAGCCCAGGACTGTGTGTCTGACCTCATGACCTGCAGTGTGGGGGCGCCCCAGGGCACTGTCCTCGCGCCCTTCCTCTTCACCCTCTATACTGCAGACTTCAGACACAACACGGACAGCTGCGTCCTGCAGAAGTTCTCCGATGACTCCGCCATCATCGGTCTCATCACGAACGATGACGACACGGAGTACAGAGGACTAACGCAGGACTTTGTGGACTGGTGTCACCGGAATCACCTTCTCATTAACGCGGGGAAGACCAAGGAGATGGTGGTGGACTTCCGCAGACGCCACTCTACTGCCCCCCCACCAGTGAACATCCAGGGAAGAGACATTGAGAGAGTGGACTCTTACAAGTACCTGGGTGTGCATCTGAACAATAAACTGGACTGGACTCATAACACAGATGCACTGTACAGGAAGGGCCAGAGTCGGCTCTATCTCCTGAGGAGACTGCAGTCCTTTGGAGTGAGGGGGCCACTCCTGAGGACCTTCTATGACTCTGTGGTGGCATCAGCCATCCTGTACGGTGTGGTCTGCTGGAGCAGCAGCGTCACAGAGAGGGAGAAGAAGAAACTGGACAAGATCATCAAGAAGTCCAGCTCCGTCCTGGGCTGTCCTCTGGACTCGGTGCAGCAGGTGGGGGACAAGAGGGTCCTGGCTAAACTCATGTCTATGCTGGACCATGAGTGTCGCCCCCTGCAGGACGCCCTGTCTGCTCTGGAGAGCAGCATCAGTGACAGACTGATTCACCCTCGCTGTGTAAAGGAGAGATTTCGCAGGTCTTTCCTTCCTGCTGCTGTCAGACTGTATAATGAACAATGCTAGTCATGTGTCATCCCCATAGCAACCATGTGTCATCTCCATAGTAATAATAACAATGTGCAATATTATTTAAAGTCACTTTACCTGCTATTATTTATTTACCCACCACTGTCCATCACTGCACTGTACACAATCATCTCAGAATCAAAAACACTTATTGTGCAATGTTCCTGTGCCTTTTAGCTTTACAGTGTTGTGTTTTTTAGTTGATTGTAAATACTTATTATTATTATTTATCTTGATTTTGATGCATGCTCTTATTTTACTACTGTTTCTGTAACTTGCGTTGTGACACTGCAATTTCCCCATTGTGGGACAAATAAAGGATTATCTTATCTTATCTTATAAATGCAATAAATAGGTGTTTTGGTGTATTTTGATTGAGAGTTGCGCTCTATGCTCGTGTTAAGCATCAAAAAAATAGTTTGGATTCCATTTTCTGAAATCCTCCTTACTGTTAGCTGTATGATTCTGTGTAACAGAACAGGCCTACGTCACCCATGCTCCTACAAGACAATTCTCCATAAAACTGAACACGAGAACTCGGAAAACCTGACGCGATGTGCAGTGTTTCATTAGCGGGATGCACACTGATTGTGTTGTGATAGAACTCTGAAAGGGGAGTGCCTGAAGGCAGGGGAGACTCTGAGCATCAAAAATGAAACGTATTTGTGTTTTTGTTTGTTTTTCTTCAGCGAATACAGCATTTTCAAAACAATAAAAGGCAACATGGTGATCTAAATGTGTTAGAAATGAATACGCCATAGAAGTGTAATAAAAAAAAAAAAAAGGATTCTTGTGAGCTTCAAAGGTGCACTGTACTTTTTTATTTGGGGGTCATCTTCTTGTTTCTATGGATATTTCACTGCTCTGCCTGGAATGTTCCACAGTATGACATTAAACATCTCTACCTTACATTTATTCAATTACAGGTGGTTTTATAGCTTAAGAATACCTCGAAAAGCAAATATTCTGTCATGTACAAACAGAGGGAGGACCCAAAATGCAGGACTGCTGTTAAAGTTCTTTAATAACAAAGAATGACCAAAATCCAAAAATGGAACCTGCCATGACGTGATTAGACACTGATAATGACAACGGACCAACAAAGGGCAGGGTGTATACGCACACAGACACGGGCATAACACACTAAGGGAGGAGAAAACAATCAACAGACAGGAAGTAAAACTAAAAGCAGCAAACCGACAGGACAAATGTCAAAATAAAACACTAAGGGCACAACACACTAAAGGAATAAGATACACCAAAATATGCAACAACAATGACTACAAAACATGAACCATGACACATTCTGACTGTGAGCGGGGTCACCTCTCCACAGATTTGACCTGTAACTCGGTTTGGTTTGGTCTCCATGAAGATAGAAAGGTTTAATGTCATACTGTGAAACATTTGACAGACCCTCCACCAGAAAAGTTACACAATGCACCTTTAAGCCATGTTAGAATGTTGTTACCTCCTCAAAAACACACCTGGATTTGTGTTTTGTTTCATTCACACACGTTTGAGTGAAGCTCAAAATGCTCTGTTCCACCTTGTGATGTCATGAAGTCGTAGTTTTCAAGTGAACAGCTCCTTTTACTTTTAGTTTAGTGGAGATTGGCAATTCCAGGACTGAAATTATGCAAATGATTCTAGTGAAGGTGTGTGGAGTTTAAAAACACATTGGGGCACTTCCTGTATTACTGCATGACATCACAAGGTGGAACAGGGTGTTTGAAAGAAAAACTCAGCCTAAATCTGCAGGGTTTGTGTGTTAAACATGTGTGAATGAAACAAAACACAACTCCAGGTCTGTTTGTGATGAGGAAACAACATTAGAACAGATCAGAAAAAAGCAGCATACGGGCCCTTTAAGTTTGTTACTGGTGAACCTTTTTTCATTCCTGGATCTGTAATGCACTGTACATTATGAAAATGAGCTGCAAACTCAGAGGGGGTCGGGGGCGTTTTCAGTCATTTGTCATTGCCACATTCTGAAACTGAGCCATCAATCAAACCCAGAGCATGATGGGAGAGTGACAGCCAAGGACGAAGCATGACTTTCAGAACACTTTACAGTTTTGAGCACGTGAGTAAGTGAGTGACAGAGAAAATGCTGGCCAAATGTTTTCTGTATATCTGTTGAGACAGAAAGGTCAAACACAACATTATCCAGATATTATATTTTTTATGTGGTGGGGGAAAACCTGAGCACCCATGGGACCCTGTAAATCTGGTACCACGGTCTTGTATCACAGCAGGAAGGTAATGATAATAATAATAATGGACTGACCTTTCAAGACACTCAAAATTCTTCACAAATTATAGCACTGTACAGTAGTTGGATTTTTTTAAAGGTTCTATACAGTATTACATAAAATGGACTCTCACGTTAGAATGTTGTTGCCTTCTCAAAAACAGACCTGGAGTTGTGTTTTGTTTCATTCACACATGTTTGAGTAATCCTGCATTATGTCTGTCTACATCTTCAAAGCTTAAGTCCCACCTAGTGATGTCATGAAGCGGCAGTTTTCAAATTAACAGCTCTCTTTTACATTTTGTTCAGTAGAAATAGACAATTTCAGGGTTGAAATCCAAATCCAAATGATTCTGATGAAGGTGCAAGGAGTTTAAAAACACTTAAAAACATGACATCATAAGGTGGAACAGAGTGTTTTCTGTTTGAGAGAAGAACTCAGCCTAAATCTGCAGGGTTTGTGTTAAACATGTGTGAGTGAAACAAAACACAACTCCAGGTCTGTTTGTGATGAGGAAACAACATTATAAAATAGATCAGAAAATAGCGTCATATGGGCCCATGAACACATTTTGACCACTGAATGAGTCCAGTGATGGTTTATGGGCTTAAAAACTGCAGGAGAAGTCCAGATTTTTACCCGTGACGCAACAATTAGAAGATTTATGGAGTAATGAAACAAGCGGGAATGAAGGAAAAATAGGGACAGCAATACAACACGGTTACTTTAAGAAATACAGAACACACAATCCAAATGAGAGCCATACAGAAAAATACAGAAAAGAACGTCATATAGGCCCCACTAAAATAGCAAAATATCCAACAACTGTCTCGATCTTAAGGATCTGTATATATATACGATTATATCCCTGTATTATCACATCAGATCAAATCCACTGCTTCATAACTCTGGGAAAGACAGGTCCTCCAGGAACCTTATTTTATTAATGTGCCTTTAAAAATGGATTCACGGTCATTACTTTTTTTTTTTTTTTTTTTTAATCTCTGTACGCGCACAAAAACCTATTTCCTCAAAGCAAAGAAGTTAGCGCCGAAGCAGGAATTTTAATAGCGGCTGTCCGGAGAATACTGATTTACCGAGTGAATATGTGTCAGAATAAAAAGGTTCACACTGCAGAAATTCAAATCATTTAGTGTAGTTAAAAAGTATTGTTCTGATACCATTTCTTGAGGGGAACGGTCCAATCCGATACTGATACTTGGCTTTAGTATGCTCGCCGATACCGATACAACTACAGAACAGTACAGCTCAGTACAAGAGCAAAAATACATTTACTAAAAGGCTGTCTCTGAAGAAAATCTACAAGAATAAATGAAAATAATAATAATTCAACTACAATTCAGTTAGCCTTAAAGGTGCATTGCGCGATTTTTCTGGTGGAGGGTCCATCACCTGCTTGTCTCCATGAAAATGGTATTGCTTTATGTTCCATGATATGATGTTAAACACATCTAAGTAGCAGTTATTCATTTTTCTATTGCTCAAAAATGCAACAATTCTCTCAGTGAATAGGGTTGCAGCTCCACAGATCTGACCCTAGTTGTCTCCTTTGAGATTAATCTTTACCATGGAACATTCTATACAAAGCAATAACATTAGTAAAAGTGTCATAAAGTGTCAGATATATTATGATCTTTCTTGGTTCTGTTCAAAAATGCAGTGGAGTAGAAAGTAAAAAATATCCACTTTAAAATCTACGTAAAGGTGCATTGTGTAACTTTTTGGTAGGGGGTCCGTCACCTGCTTGTTTCTATGGATATGTCGTTGCTGTGCCTGGAATGTTCCACAGTATGCCATTAAACAGCTCTACTTTACATTTATTCAATTACAGGTGGTTTTATAGCTCAAAATCCCTAGAAAAACAGGCGTTCTGACTGTGAGCGGGGTCGCCTTTCCACAGATCTGACTTGGAACTTGGTCTGGTTTGGTCTCCATGAAGATAGAAAGGTTTAATGCCATACTGCTGCGAAACATTCCAGACAAAGCAATATCATCTCCATGGGAAAAGCGTTTGACGGACCCTCCACCAGAAAACTTACACAATGCACTTTTACCTAAAATTTATACAGTACAACACTTTAGTACTTTTACTTCTTTACCCTCCACACCTGCCAAACTCTGTGGATAATGTCACACTGTGCACCTTTAAGAAAATCTGGTCCACTTAACCAAAGCTCCTGGTGGTTGGTCCAAAAACAGCATTCAAATCCTCGCTTAGCATCAGACTGAAGATCATCCCAGCACAAAATGTCATGTATTCATAATTGATGGAGCGAAAGGGCACAGGAAGCTCTTTCCCAAACGCGTCCCAATCTGAGGCGCCGGGGAGCGAGGGACAGCCGGAGAGACGGGCGCCCTGGGATACGTTCGGGAGGAACGCGGAGGAGGAGCTGGCATTTGAACAAAGATTGGTTTTCATTGTGATTCCGACATACTGACCTACTTTAAAGGTGCGCTTTTTTGTTTTTTGTTGTTTCATTGCTCCACCTGGGATGTTCCTCAATTTGACATTTAAATTGCTTTACTTTACATTTATATAATTACAAGTAGCTTTAAATACTGCAAAAATACTGAGCTTATAAAAGCCTAGAAGTGCACCACTATTTTGTTGCTGGGTGGGTCAGATGTGTTTATGTAGGAAAAGCTCACAGTAACGTCAAGGTTTTGATCGGAAAGGTAAGTGTTTTCCAACTCGCATAGAACCATGTCACTCGCCATAGGACCGGCGTTTTCTTTATTGCTTTGCTTATCAACAACGATGTCTTCTAGAATTAATCGTTTATTTGCGAGCGGATCTTTCTAATTTGCAAGTATCTTTTCATGGCCGATTCTTTCGTAGTTTGGCTCTTCAACTCGTGCCCCATATTGATCGTAGGAGCCCAATCTGGGTTCGTTGGATCATAAACTGGTGCGGGTTTTCCTGGATAAAAGAATGAAATTTTTGTTCAGTAAGTTTGCTTCTTTCATTAAATAAGCTATGAAACAATCTGAATAGCAAATACCTCGATGAAAGTGACGTGAGCAAACTTCAGGCGTCATGACGGCACCATTCGAAATCTCTTTGCGGTTAATGTTTGCAAGCCATAATTCCCATCCTTTTTCGATAATTCCCTTGTTTGAGCTCCTGATGAGTAATTTCCAGAGGAACAGTGATGAAACGAATCGTTTTATCCCTTTCAGAATGGCTAGACCAGCCAAATACACAACAAAACCTGCCCATGTTTCTCTGATGCTACTGAACTGAAGTGAATCGCGTGCCTGGTGTCATGGCGGCGTACTTACCGTTGCTATGGGGGTTACGTGACGGTGCAAAGCCTCTATTCTGACAGTGAGTGGGATTGCCTCTTCACAGAGCTGACCTGTAGCTTAGTCTGGTTTGGTCTCCATGAAGATAGAAAGGTTTAATGCCATACTGTGAAACATTCCAGACAAAGGAATAACAGCAAAGAGGGTTTGAATATGGCCCTGGAGAGAGTGCAAGGTGACTGAAACATGCACGAGTGAACAATGCTAAAACATGGTAGAAAGCTCCAAAAAGTCCATTTTGCATAATAATCATTTAAATCTTGTTTTGTATTGTTCAAATGCCTCTGTGACATGTACGTGGATTTGTGTGCTGCTTGTTCAACAGGTTCATACTCCCTGTCTTTGTCCTCTGTCCTCTGCTGTGGTGCATGTGTGGGATCACGCGATGCCTCTGTGTCATTTATGTAAATGCAGCTCTCATCATGTATTTTTCAGCCTGCTGCTGCGTGCTCCTCTGGCTCACTTCACCGCCGCACGGACTCATTCTACACACTGTGATGTGGTGAATTCAGACGGAGGGCAAAGGGGCTGTAATAACTGCAAGATTTACTGTGTTTGAAGGAATATCTGAAATGAAAATCCACAAATGTTGAATGGTTTCTGTGAGCTATGGTTTAAAGTCCTCTCAGCTCACACCTGGAACTGAACAGAGTCACCACATTCTGAAGTCATTGTGTTCTTGGGCAAGACACCTCCCACCTTGGCTTATAGTATGTATGCAGTGTGTGTGTGTGACTGATGGGTGTGGACTGAATGAACATACGACATACAGTGAATAGTGCTTTTCAGAACGACATTGTTGGGAGTTCTTGAATGACGAAATACAACGCCAGGTATGTTTTTGATGATGGAACAATATTCTAACAATATTCTGCAAATGTGCCCTTTAAACTGATATTTTTTAAAATAAATATGCAGACTTTCCAGGTTAAAACACAGTAAAAATGTCAAGCCCTGTTCTTTGTTTATGGCCATTTCAGCTCATGATTCCAACAGGCTGTGGCATCCTGATCAATTTAACAGTAGCGGAACAAAATGGCTGACAGCTGTTTGACGATGTGTGGACGTTTGACCCGATCACGCTCAGAACGTGAGTCATTTGAAGAGTGGACTGTCCATATTTTAACAGTCGCCCCCTGCCCCTCGTGCACTTACACGCTTTCACCACATGCTCACTTCATCCGAGGGTGTAGTGGGTGGTGTGGGACAGGGTTTTGCTATTCAAGAACTGCTGACATCATTGGTTTTTATTTCGTTTTTCTTCATAAATGTCCACTACTGAAAACAGCTTTACACTGCCCTATTATCTTCCAGACATAACATAAATATGAAACATTTTTCTGGGTGGATATAAAAGCCACTCTATCCACACCACACACTCGACCCTTTTAAAACATTGTGCAGTGGAGCACGTACACTGATGCACGCATAATGTAAAGCTGCTCCCAGAGATGTGTGCAAACCAACAGTTGACTTTTCCAGTTCACGCAAGGGCACTTGAATGCACCGCCCTCTGTGAAGTCATATGGAAAATCATATGCAACAATCTGCTGCAGAGAGCCGTGTGTGCGTGAGTGAGAATAACTTTGGTTTTGTCCACATAACCAGAAGACATACAGAAGAGGTCAACGTTGGCTTAAGCAGTGACTGGGAAACGATTAGACATTAAAGGTGCACTGTGGAACTTTCCTGGTGGAGGGCCTGCCAGCTTCCTGTCTCCATGGAGATATTATTGCTTTGCCTGGAATCATGGAAGTATCATAAGATCCGGAAGATGAACCAAAGATGGCATTGTGTTGATTTGAGTAGAATGTGCTCATTCTAAAAAGTGAATATTGTAAAAATGCAAAAGAATTCCTACAAAATCTGACCTTTGTGAAAGCTGTGGATGCAACATGGGCAGTTTGACTTAACAAAAATGCATTGTGCTCTATGGGATAATTCATTCAATCTCCATGTTCCTATCACTGTCTCTCTCTAATTGCTGCTGTGAGCCTCGTCATTTTGGCCTTAAAATGTTCGTAATAACCCGCTCTTACATGATCCTGCTGTTTTTATCTTCCTATTTTCTCTGTAAACCAAGATAATCTCATGAATGTCATAGTTAACTCGAATCATCATTTTAATACTCTTATCAACATAGAGAAGTGGATAGGCACTGCTTTTTTATCCAGTGTTTTTTGTATTTGTATTTCTGTTGTTTCTCCACAGAGATCTTTTTTCTTTGCCTGGAATGCTCCACAGTATGGCATTAAACATATCCATCATGCATTTATTCAATTACAGCAATTTTTATTGCTGAAAAAACACACATTCGTACTGTGAGCAGATTCACCACTACAGATCTGACTTGGAACTTAGCCTAGTTGCATCTCTCGCTTGTCTCCATGACGATAGTTGTGTTTAATGCCGTACTGTGAAACTTCCCAGGCAAAGACAGTATATCTGCATGGAAAAAAAGAGTTTAGTCTGCTATTTTCATTTGACATTTTTATTTGACAGCCCAATATTCCCGTTCTCACTGTATTAAGTTTGAAAAGCCCTGACATATGCGTTTAGAGATTTCATTTACCTAGTCAAAATCCTTCTCCTCCGGCCTGACAAAACTTCATATTACCCAGAATGCATTTGTACGGAGAATCGATATCGTGGAGTGAATGAGGGATTGCCAGGGCTGTAGAAGGCACCTGTTCTTTAGAATGCTCACACTGAAGGGAACTGAAACATTATTGTGTTTTTGGAGAGGGCTTAGCCGTGATTTCCCCCAGGATGCAGCATTTCATACAGTAAAAGTCACATTCCCCCTGTATTCTCCTGGTGCATCCAATGGAAAAGTTAGGAAAAATTAGTGACTTTTTAACAGAAGTGGGAAAACACTGGAGAAAAAAAGTTAAAGGTGGATTGTGTAACTTTTTTTTTTTTTTTCTGTTATCACCTTGGCAATATGAAGCATAACATTATTGCTTTGTTTGGAATGTTCCACAGCATGGCAGTAAAGTGCCTATGACAGGTTGGACTACACATTTTACTAAAACACAGTTAAGATTATTTAATATTTAGTATTTTACAAAACATTTTACACTTTTGTTCCCAGTTTGGACATTTTTTTAGGTTTCAAATTTTACTTCCTGGTTGGAAATCATGACATCACACCAGGAAATATCATAACTGTTACCTAGCAACTATTATGTACACAGTAATTATTATTTGACAAAATAAATGATAAGAAAACACCTTTATTTTGTTGAAATCGTGTTTAAAATGTCAGAAAAATGTGTTTTGTAATAAAGTGCCTAAATTTTGGACGGAATTCTCCCAGTGTGACATCATCAGTGTGGGACTCTCTAAAATAAAACTCTCCACATACAGTAATTTTCTACATATTTTTAAACTTTTCTTCACAAACTGCTTCTCGGTTGGTGTAAAACTATAATTTATGTTTACAACATTTATTATAGCACCAAATTAAGAAGAAAAAATTTGAGAATCATCGAAAACCTGTCACACGTACTTTAACTGATTAATCATGAGTTTCAGGCTATGGTAAGTGTCCACTGTTGTCATAGCAATTAAGCGATTCAAATCAAAAGAGTACAGTATAAACTTTTGAATGAGGAAAGGTCCTTGTTGGGTCTTCACCAGAGACTGTATAAAGAAGTGGACCCGGGAGTGTTCAGCTCCAGCCAAATGAAGCTCATCGAGGGTGGCAGATACAGGGGTGAATTTGAAGTTGAGTTCCATATTTGGAATTCTGATGGTGAGTATCATAGCAACAAAAGGGCCAATCCAGAGCAAAGCCGTTGACGATAAATCTCCTTCCCACTTGTGATTTAGCAGGAAGCGGGCGCTTAGCAACGTTGTAAATTAGTGCTGTCAATCGATTACAATATTTAATCGTGATTAACTTAGACTTAGATAAACTTTATTGATCCACAAGGGAAATTATTTGGATACAGTAGCTCAAACATCACAATATAATATAATAACAGAGTAACAAAAATAGATGGTGTAGCAAAAAGAGCAAGAGACAGATGTCAAATGAGACATGATTATAAAATCACAGCTATATACAAGAGACAAGGACGACAGTGCAAATACTATGCTGATTGAGAGGGCATAAGGTTATCCGTTACTTAAGATTAACCTGACCTGTATTCAAATGCTAATGCGAAGGTGTTACCTTTTTGAGCTATGAAGGCCAAATGGTCAGACTGACCTAAATGTAACTTGTTCTTGGGGAAGGGCTTGGACCTCAGTCAGTATTTAAGTCTTGTTACCCCACAGCTCTGGGCTCACTGCAGCAGAAACTCTGTCTGTCAGTAGTCAGACCGTTTGTTACCAGTGCAAATGTAATAAACAACATAGACCGTCTTTACAGATAATATCCACAACAAAAAGCACTAGAAAAAATGCCACAGTTGCACACTGAAACAGGCTGAAGTACAT
The DNA here is from genome assembly GCA_029959045.1 of Taenioides sp. WSHXM2023. Lineage (NCBI taxonomy): Eukaryota > Metazoa > Chordata > Actinopteri > Gobiiformes > Gobiidae > Taenioides > Taenioides sp. WSHXM2023. Next base: position 3,916,032 of record CM057089.1, on the reverse strand, counting down.
CTTTTGACATCGCCATGTTTGTTTTGGTTTTGTTTTGCAGTGTCATCAGAAAAGTCATACTGGAGCAGAGGAAATGTTCCACAAAATAAGATGTATAAAATATTGGCATTTGATTGTAGCTGTCCGTGCATCTGGGAGTGTGGAGACTGCAGAGTTATGCAGTTTATAAAAGACCGAGACGACACAGAACTGGAGAGGTCAGCCATATTTGTGCTGGTCAGGATTTACACACTTCATAGGAGCGTTATCTGTTGTCATATCAACAACACACAGGCTAGAAAATGACAAACTGGCTGAAAAAGGTATAAAACAAGAACATATGCAATAATTGTAACCCTTATGTAACATATAATACTCCCTACAACTATACAACAGCTCATCCTTATGTAACAGATAATACTCCCTACAAACTGTATAACAACTCACCCTTATGTAACAGATAATACTCCCTGCAAACTGTATAACAACTCACCCTTATGTAAGAGATAATACTCCCTACAAACTGTATAACAACTCACCCTTACATAACAGATAATACTCCCTACAGCTATACAACAACTCACCCTCATGTAACAGATAATACTCCCTACAAACTGTATAACAACTGACCCTTATGTAACAGATAATACTCCCTACAAACTGTATAACAACTCACCCTTATGTAACAGATAATACTCCCTACAAACTGTATAACAACTCACCCTTATGTAACAGATAATACTCCCTACAAACTGTATAACAACTCACCCTTATGTAACAGATAATACTCCCTACAAACTGTATAACAACTCACCCTTATGTAACAGATAATACTCCCTACAACTATACAGCAACTCATTTTTATGTAACAGATAATACTCCCTACAAACTGAATAAACTGCTTCACATATTGTACATATTTTAATGTCATGATTGTCTCACACCTTTGTATTACGAGCTGGTCTCAGGCGTGTAGAACATCTCTAAAGCCTATAGAAACATTGTATAAACAAGCACTAATACGAGCACTAAAAATACATTTTGATAACTTGCTTAAATTTGATCAAATGTTAACCTCATTCATAATTCAGCTGCTCCCCCATTGAGAAAGTTTGTGGTGCTCAAGACCTGCTGAGCCACATGGTCCACAGCCAGAGGAGAGGGCCGTGTTCCAAGATGCAGAAGCTCTTTTGGTCAGTCATCATCCTCCTACAGCCTCCCACATGAAATTATATCATGTACAAATTATGAAACGTTTGCACGCCTGGCCAAACAACGACTTTGGACCAAACAAACGTGTACACATGAATGTGCCCTGTATCAATGCAGCAACATGAAGTGTAAATATGTAAATAGTGTGGATGGATGTGATGACTGAGACTGAATGGGACTATAGTTTTACTTACTGACTGACTGGATGAAGGACTGTATTAATAAACATTAGATTTTATTTGATTGGCATGTACAACATTTATGACACCGACCTGTCCAGGGACTGAAGGTGGAAATGAGCGATTCTGCTTTAACCTGTACAAACATGAGCTCTTTGTGTAGCTCAATGTTTTTATGTGTACTGTCCCTGATAAATGAACAAATACATTCAAATAAATAACAACTCACCCTTATGGAACAGATAATACTCCCTACAAACTGTCCAACAACTCACCCTTATGGAACAGATAATACTCCCTACAACTGTACAACAACTCACCATTATGGAACAGATAACTCTATGTCCTGTCAATCATCAGATCATCTTTGCACTGTTTTGTCTAAGTCTAAACCAGGTTTAAACCCCAAAAGGTCCAAGACTTTGCCAAGATTAAACTGTGGAACACTAAAGCACAAACAGCGGTCAGGGGGATTGTGTGTAATTGGTGCAGCCTATTCCATTTGTGTGTGTTGTTTCTGACTCATTAGCATTAGCCCCGAGCTAATATAATCCGATAAACAAACACATTACACAGGAGGGCCCCAGGATCACGTTATAAAAACACACTGCGTTCAGGTGCGAGAGATAACCGGATTGCACCTCCACCGCTCTGTCCATCTGAGATTTCTGAATTATAAATGAGTTTTTAATCAGCTCCAGATATATTCTCCTTCAGAGCAAAGAGAGACATTTTTATTTGAATGTTTTTTGCATGATATCAAAAACTGTTGGAAGGATTATCAAGGAAAATTAGAGGGAATTTTAACAGCATAAACGTGTACTGCCACCTACATGTCTTCATTGAGATGTTATTGAGATGGTTATGTGCGAACTCAAGTAACAGATACGGTAAAAGCAGTTACTTCCCCAAAACAACTTTTGAAGTAATAATATTTTATACTTATGAACAAAATAAAGCAGTCTACACCAGGCTCACTTTTGTGGTGGTTTGTGTTGCTCTTGAACTAAACGGATTCTGTGAGACTCTGTTGTTTTTTGTTTGTTTTTTTACTGAAGTTCTGACAGAGCTCCACAGCCTCATGTTCTTACTTGAATGTATGTCTTCTTTTTTGTTTTTAGAAACTCTTTGACCTATAATAAAAAGCCACTAAACTAGGGTGACCAGATATTCAAAATGAAAAACTGGGACACACTCTGGTTGGGATGGCTGGCATAAATAAAATTGTGAAAATAGCTCTAAACATTGTCCTTTCTCGACTCTCGACATGTGTGTCAGTATTTAAACTGAGGGACTTTTTTTTAATTTTTTTTTATTTTAGCTAAAAGAAAATAACAAAAATAACAATATACTGGCCCCTTTAGTGTTGGTGGGTATCACTGGTTTTGGATAAATCTACTGGGACAGGGGAAACAGGGCTCAAAACTGGGACTGTCCTGGGTAAAATGGGGCGCCTGGTCACCCCACACGAAACACCTATGCCAGAGCTGACGCCACCCAAAAATGATAGATAATACTCCCTACAACTCTACAACAACTCACCTTTATGGGACAATCCTCCCTACAACTGTACAACAACTCACCCTTATCTCACAGATAATACTCCCTACAACTGTACAACTCACCCTTATGTCACAGATAATACTCCCTACAACTGTACAATAACTCACCCTCATGGGACAGATAATACTCCCTACAGCTGTACAACAACTCACCCTTATGTCACAGATAATACTCCCTACAACTGTACAACAACTCACCCTTATGGAACAGATAATACTCCCTACAACTGTACAACAACTCACCCTTATGGAACAGATAATACTCCCTACAATGCTGTGGGGTTGGGGTCACTCCACTCACTGTCCACTTTTACATACAGTCTATGGTGCTAACTTCTCCTGATCTCCTCCGTTCTTTCTTCTCCACAGCTCTCCTCTTCTCCATAGTTCTGACGGCTCTGACCTCACCTCTGTTCTGTGGCCACGCACGACTTCACTCAGAGAGTCCAGGGTTGACTGAGCGAGTCAGGACTCATTATTATTGTCTGGGTTATTCTGTCTGGTAAGAGAAACTCCATCTGCAGAGGTAAGAGAGCTAACAGAACCAGCTCCACCTGCAGACCTGGGTCCATCTGCAGCTTCTACTCCCTCTTGGCTCTCTTAACTTTAACATTTTTTTCACATTTTTTAACTCACAAACATAATATAGTCTACAAACATGCAAGCTTGGGGAAGTGCGTTACCTGAGAACACAACAACACGTGTGCTGTGCTGCTGATGGGCTTGTAGTGACCAACTCAAACCGTCAAAAATGAGTGGTTAATGTTTGTTTTTGTATGTTAATAGCACAGAACATGACATCAGGTTGGGTTAAAGTCCTGGTGGGCCCTTCCTCTTCCTCTGGGGTGTGTTCTGTGTTTTCTCAGTTGATGAGTTCATGACATTTATGATTGACAACAACAACAACAGCCTCACGGATTCTGAGCTGTCAATCAAACCGGCATTATCCATTCATGAGGAGGACCAGCCCCGAGTGAGTAACAAGATAAACATGCAAATGCTCCCAGCTCTACTCAAACTTTGGATTTAAAGGTCCTATATATTCGGATTCAGTTATTTACGGATCTGTTCTAATGTTGTTTCCTCATCACAAACACACCTGGAGTTGTGTTTTGTTTTGTTTCATTCACACATGTTTAACACACAAACTTTGCAGATTTAAGCTGAGTTCTTCTCTCAAACGGAAAACACTTTGTTCCATCTTGTGATGTCATGTATTTTTAAACTCCAAACACCTTCACTAGAATCTTTTGGATCATTTCAGCCCTGGAATTGCCAATCTCTAATGAACTAAAGGATATGTTAACTTGAAAACTGTCAATACATGACATCACAAGGTGGAACAGAGCATTTTGAGCTTTGGAGATGTAGACAGACAAATAAAAGGATTACTCAAACGTGTGATGAAACAAAACACAACTCCAGGTCTGTTTTTGAGGAGGAAACAACATTATAATAAGGCCTAAAGCTCACAAGAGTCCATTTTACATAATATACTGTAGGACCTTTAAAGTGGCACTATGTAACTTTTCTGGAGGGTTCACCACCTGCTAGTCGCCATCAGTCCAAAGTTATTCCTCACTTCCCTTATGCATTCAGAGCATCCTAATTATTGACAGTGATGAGTTTATAAGAGCTTTTCACAACTCTCAGAGACCACTGAAGAGTTTTGTCGTCATGGTAAAGCTAACAACAACAACTAGCATGCAAACACACCGTTCTTGATTATCATAATTAATTATCAGACAATAAACTGACTTCTTTTAACTGTAATATATCTGTTCTAGGGGAAGACTGTACATATATATATATATATATATATATATATATATATATATATATATATTGTGTGTGTGTGTGTGTGTGTGTGCGTGTGCGTGCGTGTGTGTGTGTGTGTGTGTGAATGGAAAAGAAGGTATTTTACTTCTATGGGCTATAGAGACAGAGATCACTAAATTATTGAAACTTGCATGGATGACATTTAAAACCTCTTCAGGCGTGTTTTTGTTGAGGAAACAACGTTTTAACATGGAAAAAAGCCAAAAAAATAAATAAATACTTGATTTTGCTTTAAAGATGTACTGTGTAACTTCTCTGGTGGGGGGTCCGCCAGCTGGTTGTTTCCATGGAGATGTCTTTGCTTTGCCTGGAATTTTCTACAGCACAGCATTAAACATATGCATTTCCAAAGAATCAAGCAAGTGACACTACAAGGCCAAGTTACAGGTCAGATCTGTGCAGAGGCGACTACGCTGACAATAAGAATGCTTGTTTTAAAGGTATTTTGAGCAATAAAAATACCTGCAATTCACTTAATGTAAGATATATAAGTTTTATGGCATACTGTGGAACATTCCAGGCAAAGCAGTAATATCTCTATGGAGACAATTTGGTGGCGGACCTTCTACCTGAAGTTGCATAGTGCACCTGACAACATCCTGTTAACACGAAAACCAAGCTACAAGTATGAAAATGTTCTCTATAAAAACACGTAGTGTTTTTATAGAGAACTGTTCTGTTCTGTTCTGTGTGTTTATCTCTCTCCTCTCTGCCCTCCACTTTACCCTGTCTCTGTCCGCAGACGTCGTCCATCTCCGGGCCGCTGGGGGCCCTGTGACATTTGGACCGGACCATTCTTCAGTCTCTCCCTCTGTAATGACATTAAACTGTCCCAGAGCAGACACACAGGGGCAGGGATCACCGGCCAAGGAGATGGAACAGAAGTTTACAGGGACATTTCGATGGGACAACGGGTGTTTTAGTAACCGCAAAGTTTTCAAATGTTCCTTAAAGGGTATATATATTACACTATTTTCTGATCTATTATAATGTTGTTTCCTTATCAAAATGTATACGTGTTTAGTTTAATATGTTTTGCTCATTCACATATTTTTGTAGCCGCTTATTCTCGCATAGAGCACAATTTATTTTTTGGGAATTCAAACTGCTTATGTTCGGCTGACAGGGCATCCATAACTTTCACAAAGGTCAGATTTGGTAGGGATTCTTTTCTGTTTTCACAATATAAACTTTTTAACATTTTTAAATCCTCAAAGCGCCTTAAAGTGATCTTTGTAAGACTTAGCCTAGCCCCGCTCTAGCAGCTCTTGCTCTAATTGGTCATAACGCACCTCACCTTCCAGATTTTATTATAGTTCTATGGTCAAAACATGTCAAATTGCTACTACTGATTTCATCACAGTCATTCACGCGTAGAGAAAATGGGTGACTTCCAAATAGTTAGTGATCACTGGTGCACTTCCAGGTCCATCGATTCTAGCTCCAATTTACTCTCTATTGAAAAAACTCCTCGATTCCTCTCCTTGATCCTCCAGTTTTCAGATGTCAATCAAATGTGTCATATTAAATGGTGTCCTAAAGAAATCCACAAAATGAAGGAGTAAACCTGAGGGAGGCTTCAGGAGCACACATCAGAGAAAATAATCAAACTTTATTAGTCTCAGTGAGGAGTTTAGATTCTCTCTCCTTCTTGTGTCTCCTCTATGGGTGGGACTTCCTCACCCATTTCGTGCAGAATCGAGGAGACGAATCAAGGAGAAGGAAGCGAGGGAAGAGAAATGTGACGCAGCCCCTGCCAAACCAGTGGGTGGGAAGGGGCATTACCTTCAACAGCCTCACTCCAGGTTGGCTCTTTGGTTGCTATGACACTCATGGTCGGAATTCCAAATATGGAAAGCTGCTCCAAATTCGCCCCTATAATTGTGAGTTTTATTTGTATTTATTTGTTTGTGTTTTCTATAAATAGTCTATGGGGATGTGTCTTGCCCAAGGACACAATAGTGTATCACAGTGATGGCAGGAGACAGTATTTCAGTCACGTACATCGGTACAGCGCCTAACAAGCTGACCTTCAGATCAGCTCTGTAATCCTTATAATCCATTAGAGCATGTTGTTGTCTTTGGGACACCTTGTCGTCTTCAGGATAGGAAACTTAAAAAGGGAGAGAGATGTGTAGTTTGACTTTTCAAATTCAGACAGTGCATTTCTTGAGTTCCTTTGGGAATACCGTCTACACAAAGGAGCAGGGCTGTCTGATATTTAAACCTGACCTGGAGATTTCAAACCTATTTAATAAAGTGCATTTAAAAAAATGATACAAGTGAAGAAAGAGCTGCTGTGGACAGAAATGAAACTTGTGGCAATTGGTTGAATTATTTATATTTTCTTTTTAGTGTACAGACATTATTCCAAAAGGCTCACTCCAGATTGATGTGTGTCACTCTGAATTTGAGTTCTACATATTATCAGTCTAATTGGTCGAAGCATCAAAATAGCGGAACAAGCCGAAAAATCAAACTTCAGTTACATCCAGTTGAGAGAAAGCCACCGACATCTCCTCTGTCCACAAATAGACAAAGCTTCTGCACGTTTCTGCACACAGGTACGTTTGTTGGCATCACCATGTTTGTTTGGTTCATTTGGGCGTTTCACCTTTGGTTGCTGCACAAACCTTAATGATTATTCCACCCACCACCTGTGAAAGCCAAGATAGATTCTCTTGAGTTTGTGAACTCACAAATATCGTGGGAATCCATCTTGCTGTGCGAGGTTAAGACTAACCGTACATAAATGGTAAATGGACATAGTTAGATAGAGCTTTTGTACCTCCAATAGGCTCTATTCACGCTTACCGTTTGGAAACATGCAGATGACGACTTCCGGTGTAGTTCCCGACATTGGGCTTGTGATAAAACTGTGGATTCAGCAGCAGCGTCTTCAAAACCTTTCAAAGCTTTCCATGGAGGACGTGACTCTAATCACATCAGTGTCACTCACAGGCAGCTGGTTGGAACTGTTGATCTGCCGAACATAACCGAACACTACAATGACATCTTTCTTTTTTATTATTATTAAGTTAGATTAATAGGCAATTTATAAAAGGAAAAAAGAAACAATACAGTGACATCTAGGTGAAGAAAACTGGGCCATTTTCTCAGTTTTCCCAGATTTTGTTACTATCGCCAACAGAGCCCAAAGGAAGTCGTCAGCCACATGTTTCCAAATGTTTGGTTTTGTGACGTAAGTCTGAACAGAGCCCATGTTGCCTGGGATCCAGAACACACACTTCTTCAATAATTTACAAAGATGTGAGTCTGGTCTTTGGTGCATCTCCCCGAGTTCAAATACGCATGACTGACAGTTGGATTGGCCAATCAGAGACACACAACCTCTGTCCATATTAAAAACGAATATGGCTGCTTTTTATTTATTTATTTTTATTTTTTATTTTTTGTATTCTTTGGGACTTTACTTATAGTCTGGGATCATCTGAAGTAGGCTTTATGATCTAAAAATAATGTAACTGTATAATATTTACCGAAACTATTCCAACACATTCTGGTCAAATATATTACACTGCAAACAACAGTGCCAATCCCAGGATGGAACAGTAGTTATGAAGCCAATGAGCTGATTTATAGACCTGTCCCTGTTCCTCACGCTGCTCTTTCTATTGGAGATGCCTGAGCTCCTGATAGCAGCCCATAAACTCCCTCCATGTAAAAGCCAGGGTCATAGTAAATCAGAGCCCAGGGTTAGGCTACTGAGCTGCTCTGTCTCTCTGCAGCAGGCCTGACCACAGCCTGTAAATCTGCAGTCTTTGGTCCTGGCATCGATCATGCAGTCTTTTCATTATTCCTTTTTTATAGCCACTGATCAATGATCGAGTGCTGTCAGGAGAGAGAGAGGGAGATATCAGGCTGAAACACTGAGGGGAAGAGGAAATGCAGAGAAAAAAACTGTTCTATAGACAAAACAAGACAAGACAAGAGAATGGATAGAATGAATTACGCTGATGCAATCAGGAAAGCTGCAAATGGAGACGGCTGGTGAGTTGTGGCATCCAACCATAGACTGTAAATACAGATGGACATGGCTAGCCCACGAGCTGTTATGTTACAAATGGGAAGTGAACATGAGCGCAAAACTGTTCATTCAGGGTCTGGTTCCTATTGAAAAATCAGCAAAAAATCAACGAGGTGTTGACACCATCGACCATGAAGAAGGAGCATTCTTCCTTTCACACAAATGGGACCATGGAAGTATAAGAAGAAATGGAAGGTGAACCAAACTTTTAGGCGCTTTGGGGATATAAAAAAAAAAAAAAGTTGTGCAATTACAAAAGAATCTCTACAAAACCTGACCTTTGTGAAAGCTGTGGATGCCCTGTCAGCCAAGCACGAGCAGTCTGATCGCCCAAAAAATGCATTGTGTTCTATGGGAGCGTTCTATATCTGGGCCGGAACTCCAGGGAGCTGGAGTACCTTCAGCGGCCACTAGTCTGTCTTGCCCCGGGACAGAGGGGGGATGTCTTAAACAGTTCTTATTATAGATCCATGCAAGAGACACCCTTCTCTAAGGACCATGGACAACAGGAGCCGTGGTCAGTCTGTGGTCAGCCAGGTCCATCAGGCTGACCACGCCCACAGGAAGTAACAACAGCTGATATACGATATGTCACCACCAACACCGGTGTCAGTTCTGAAGATGGCTCGTAGCTAGCAGCCCAAACATGTCAAGGTAAATATGCCTAAAAGAAAAATGAAAACAAGATGAATGTTACCAAAGCAAGCAGGGAGCCCTCAAACTGCCGAGCGTGAGTGCACACATAGAAAGTAGTTTACTTGTCAATACTGATGAAATATGGCATATACTGAGGGCCCATTTACATCGAAAACAGTTTTACAGTGAAGTGTTCAGACTCCATTACAGTTTGGGAAGGTGACACCTCCAAACAGCATTTTGTGTGGCGCCTCCACCAGGTTAGAAAGAGCCCACTTATGTTTATTTATAATGACAGGATTAATGTTCGTCCCTGTGTTCCATGTGCACCTGGAGCTGGTGGCACCACCCTCACCCACGGTCTCCACCCACTACTCACCTGCAGTCCAACGCCAACCAAGCCACACCCTCTGCAGTACAGACAATGGGTTCATTCATCCACACATCGACTGTGGTGTAGTTACTGCTCGGCCTTTTTTCTAAGTTACATTTAGTTTTGTTTTGTTTTTTCATGTTTTCTTCAGACTCGGTTTTTGGACCAGACCCACACCAGCGGACCACCACAGACACCAGCCCAGCTCCCATCACCCAGCTCCCAGCTCCCATGAGCCATCCCCCAGCTCCAGCCTTTGATTCTTTTTTCATTATGATTTTTCAGTTTGTCTTGTCTGCATTTTTTCAATCCACCAGTCGCTAAAACACATAAACCCCTATTAAAGTTCCTTATGTGTCAAACTGATTCAGTTCCACTTTGAGTTCTGATTCGTGCTCATCTTCTATTCTTTGCTCACTTTATTACAGTAAAATAAAAAACAGACAAGTGAAATGTTGTACCGAGGGAAATATTCCACATCTCTGAACAGACCATAGCTTTCAACTCATTCCCTTACGTTGTTTTAAAACATCTGAAAGCACAAACTCTAAAACTGATATGACAGTGTTTTGGCAGCAATTAAGTGTGAAGCCCTGGTGACAAACGCTGTTATGAAAAGAGCTCACATGTCCCACCGCAGCGAGGGACCCAAACGCCACAAAAGGTTCGAATATCACGACTGCCACTCAAGTTTAGAGAGACAATAGCAGCGTTTCCGAGCGGATTTGGGGATGATGGACTGGGATTTGGCTGTGTTCACTTCTGGTTGGGTTTGTGGTGAGTTCATATAGTCTGGATTCATTGCTGGCAGGAAAACAAGAAAGATAGCGTCACTTGAGTACAGTGGGTTTAAGATGATGTGTATGCTAAAGACTGAGATGGATTAAGAGAGGATTAGACCCCAAAAAAAAAGTTTACGAAGATTGCATAACAAAGAAAACTGCTCAAAAATACTGCATTCTCAGTTGGGAAGAGAAGGACTTTAGATAAGACTAAAATGCTAGCATCAATGGTTAAAGGTCCTATATTACAAAAAAATTGCCTCTTGTGAGCTTCAAGTTATCTTGTAATGTTGTAACCTCATCAAAAACATACCTGGAGTTCTGTTTTGTTTCAGTAATCCTGCATTATTAGTCTATCCACATCTCCAAAGCTCAAAATGCTTTGTTCCACCTTGTGATGTCATTTAAGTTAACAGCTACCTTTTAGTTTTTGTTCAGTCAAGATTGGCAATTCCAGGACTGAAATCATCCAAATGATTCTAGTGAAGGTATGTGGAGTTTAAAAAAAAAAAAAAAAAAAAAAAAAAAGAACACAGTGGAGCACTTCCTGTATTAGCACATCACAAGGTGGAACAGAGTGTTTTGTGTTTGAGAGAAGAACTCCGCCTAAATATACAGGATGTGATGTCATGAGGAAACAACATTATAATTATGGGCCCTGTACCTGGTTTAAAAACAAGGAAAAACAAAACTGCTTCATCAGTGGTTTGTCCAAAGTTATTCCTGAAACAAAGAAACAAACAAAAAATAGATTCAGATTTGACCTCAGGAGCTGCTTATACTATATATATATTCTGAAGCAAGACCAATTTTGCTCAAATACACAAAAGACACAAAAGACCAAATAAATACAGTAACATAAAAGAGTGATAAGTTTAGACTTGATTGGAGAAGGGCTGCCACTTAGGTCATGGCTGTGTAGTTTAAAGGTGCATTGTGTAACTTTTCTGGTGCTTGTTTCTATGGATATGTCATTGCTCTGCCTGGAATGTTCCACAGTATGACATTAAACAGCTTTACTATACATTTATTCAGTTACAGGTGGTTTTATAGCTCAAAAAAAGATCTGACCTGTAACTTGGCCTGGTTTAGTCTCCATGAAGATGCAAAGGTTTAATACCATACTGTGAAATATAATGAAGCATGGGGAAAAGCATTTGATGAACCCTCCACCAGAAAAGTTACACAATGTTAAACTTCACAAATGTTTTGGCATGTTTAAGGTGTTTTATTGAGAAAGAAAAACCACAAGATTTCAACTTTTAATCATAACTTTGGTTCTTCCTGTTTCGAATCAAGTGAATTGAAATACTGACCCAAGATGGAGATTGCGTTGCCACTCAATTACCCAATATGCACATGCAACAGTGGCTCTAATGAATGCCTGCTGCTTATACGTTTGTGTTGATTGGGCTGAATGCAGTTTCATTGCTAAGTGTCCCATAAAAGCTCCAGGATAATGGAGGTCTGAGTAGCAGAGACGCTGGAGGAGGATCCCAATCAGAGTGAGCCGTCCTGGGTCAGAAATGTGCTGATGACTGGGCACAGGACCACGCTCAACCAGGAGGAATGGTTATTTTAGGTTTAAAATGTCTGTATTTTAGTGGGGCGCAAAGAAAGTGCAAAATCAGCTGTTTTTTAGTGAAGTTCTCGTGTATGAAGTGAGGACCTACTTGAATATTAGCTGAATTGGCTCTTTATTTTAGACTACGGATTGACAGTTTTTTCAGGCAGGTAGAAAATGAATCTGACATTTACAACTCTACAACAAGCTTATAACTGTACAACTCACCTTTATGTAGCAGATAATACTCCCTACAACTGTACAAACACTCACCCTTATGTAGCAGATAATACTCCCTACAACTGTACAAACACTCACCCTTATGTAGCAGATAATACTCCCTACAACTGTACAAACACTCACCCTTATATAGCAGATAATACTCCCTACAACTGTACAACAACTCACCCTTATGTAGCAGATAATACTCCCTACAACTGTACAGCAACTCACCCTTATGTAGCAGATAATACTCTCTACAACTGTACAAACACTCACCCTTATGTAGCAGATAATACTCCCTACAACTGTACAACTCACCCTTATGTAGCAGATAATACTCCCTACAACTGTACAGCAACTCACCCTTATGTAGCAGATAATACTCCCTACAACTGTACAACTCACCCTTATGCAACAAATAATACTCCCTACAACTGTACAACTCACCCTTATGTAACAGATAATACTCCCTACAACTGTACAACAACTCACCCTTATGTCACAGATAATACTCCCTACAACTGTACAACTCACCCTTATGCAACAGATAATACTCCCTACAACTGTACAACTCACCCTTATGTAGCAGATAATACTCCCTACAACTGTACAACTCACCCTTATGCAACAGATAATACTCCCTACAACTGTACAACAACTCACCCTTATGCAGCAGTTAATACTCCCTACAACTGTACAGCAACTCACCCTTATGTAGCAGATAATACTCCCTACAACTGTACAGCAACTCACCCTTATGTAGCAGATAATACTCCCTACAACTGTATAACTCACCCTTATCTAACAGATAATACTCCCTACAACTGTAGTTTTTTCTCTTTAGCTTTTTTTTTTAAATATTGCCTACTGTGGCTCTAAGTATGAGCAAATAATGAACAAATGTTTTATAAGAAAGTACAGAACTGAAGAAGCAGCTTGGATGAGCTGCGAAACGTATTTGACCAAATAAACTCTGTCCAGTTGACAAATTAAATTTCTCCTTTTGCTATGGATTCTACCTGGACGACTGAGGGATTCTACACACATGTTAAGAAAGTATTAATTAGTTTGTTTTCATTATGAAAGGCTACATCTTCATTTTAAAATTACACAAAAGCATCTACTGACATACAATTAAACGTGTGGCATTACTAAAATTAAAATAATTAAAATAATTAAAAATATATATGATACTACACATTCCTTGCCTGAGCAGCCAGTCCCTTCTACATTCTGCTCAAATCCAAAAGAGTCTGAAACTGGACCACAGAGCGAGAAAATCCTCTGTCCAAAACTGGAAACAATCCAACTACTGTAGCATGTGTCTCTGAAATGTGGACGTCTCCTCTTGTATCATTCAGAACAAAATATATAACTTCTTTTACCTAAGATAAGTAATAGTTTGGTGCTTCAGTTGTTGATTCTGCATTTTTCTCTTTTAATTGTAAACCGCCATGTTTGTTTTTGATGCAAACTGACCATGCGTCTCTCTGATTGGCTAATCCATTTGTCAGTCACGCCCTCTGAAATCAGGGGGACAGGACGCAGCTCCAGATCCACTCGTCTGCACTCCAGAGAGATCAGGAGTCTAACCCACAACCTCCACACTGAGAGAATGAGACAGGATAACCACTCTGCCACAGTAACACAAGGAGGACATGCTCACTCCTCTTTTTTTCCTCTAACGTCTTTCTATTTTCCACAGTATCAAATATAAGCCTGGATATTAATTTTCCTCTGTGTTATATTTGATTAGAGACATGTCACAGGCGTCTCATCACGTTACTGTCTCTGTTTACCTCCACCACCGGGGGGCAGCGTCTCCACCACATGTAATATTCATGAGGACTATAGACACTTGAACGCCTCGTCATACCCGCATCAAATATTCAAACTCTGCTCAATAATTCACTACATTTAGATTATTAGATTGGGCTGTGACACTGACAGACTTCACTCCAACGACAAGCATACACTAAATGTTATTGTTGTTGTGTTATTGTCTGCTCTGTAGTTATAATCTTGGACTTCTGTGGATCGTTGTGTTATAATTTGGACATTTTAAAACGTAATATTGACCTAATAAAATAAACTGTGCGCTGACTTCCGCGTTAGTAAACCGTGGTGCCCATTGGGAGCTGACGTCGCCATAAACGTCATCACAGCAAAGCGTCAGCACCGCCGATGAAGAGTTAGATTTCTTTTTTTTTCCATTTGCATCAAAATGGCTACTCCAAAAACAACTTTGTGTCAGTACATGGTTAAGGGAAACAAGTAGAACATGGTTAAAAGCTCTGAAAAGTCCAGGATTAGGTCTGCTTTAAAATGTTGGCGCTCACCTGGTAATCCACAGTGACGTCTCTCTGCACGGTTTTATACAGAGGGATGTTGATAATATTTGTAGTAAAATCATTAAAACCATAGTAAATGAAACTGCTGAACTTCTTGCCTACATAATCAACCTTTCTTTAGCGCAAGGCAACGTACCAAAATCCATCAAGATAGCAAAAATAATTCCCATGTACAAGCCTGGGGATAAAAATGACATCCAAAATTACAGATCAATATCAATCCTGCCAACTCTCTCTAAAGCAGGGGTGTCCAAACTTTTTGCATCAAGGGCCACATACTGTACTATATATAAACACAGACGAAGCAGAGGGCCGATCGAGAGCCACAGACTGGTGCTCAGTACAGTGAATAATTGAAATATTTGCATGTTTAACACGTTACAATGAGCTATCAGTCCTTTATTCATGCTAAGATCCACAAAACCACCAGATTTTCAAAAAACTTGCAGTCAAAAGTACTGCTCAAGGTAATTTGGGCCAATTCACCTGGAAGCCTGAGGGCCAAGAAAAAATTGTCTGAGGGCCGCATTTGGCCCATGTGCCATAGTTTGGACATGCCTGCTCTAAAGTATTCGAGCAAGTGGTACACAGCGGCTTAGTAGAATATCTGGACAAGTATAACATATTAGTATCCTCACAATATGGTTTTAGAAAAAAAGCCCCACATGTATGGCCCTTTTGGATCTTGTAGAGAAAATGAACGATGCTTTTGAAAGAGGAGAGTACGGTATTGTAGTCTTTCTGGATCTTTCAAAGGCATTCGCTCCTTGGTAAATTGCTGCACTATGTTGTCAGGGGAATCGCACTCCAGTGGTTTAGACGTTACAGTATATTTGTGGAAGAGAGTAGTATGTGCATCCTGGGGAACAAAATTCAGACACAAAAATCACTGACACAGGAGTCGCACAAGGATCCATTATGGGGCCACTCCGATTTATTATTTACATAAATGACTTTGTATTTTGTTCCAGTCACATTCACAAAATACTGTACGCTGATGACACAAATCTGTTTATGCCACATGAAAATCTGGACCTAAATGAGCATCTGGTAAAGGTATATACTTGGTTCAAATGCAACAAACTGTCCTTAAATATTAACAAAATCTTTTTTATAGTTTTTTTTCCCAAACGGACATAACTCCAATGATGGAAATATAAACATAAAAATAGATGGTCGAGCTATCCAGCAAGTTAAATCAACTAAACTCCTGGGAATTTATATAGACCAATCTGTAAATTAAAAAAAAACACATGGATGAGCTGGTTAAAAAATGATCTAAAATTGTTGGTCTGTTCTTTAATATAAGGCATCTACTGCCATTAGAAGCACTTTTAACATTGTACAGATCCTTGTTTGAGTCTCACCTGAATTATTGCAATGTGATATAATATAACACTTACACTAGAGACACTGCAAAACTTCAGAGACACAGCCTCCTAAAGCTTCCAGAAAGTACTATATATCACAATGTGTAATGTACAGTGTGGTTCACAAACTAAACAGTCGATTGTGTGAACTCATCCCATTGTACTCATCCTTTCATCAACATAATACAAGGTCTTCTAAGAGAAAAATTTTGGAAATTAAAATAAGTCTAAGATCACGATGTTCCCTTTTCCTTTTATTGTCTTGAAAATGCCATACTCACCTAAAGCAATGTTTTAATATGTTTATATATGTGTGTGTGTGTGTGTGTGTGTGCGTGCGTGTGTGTGTGTGTGTGTGTGTGTGTGTGAGTGTGTATGTTTGACCCTAGAGTTACTGTACGTCATTTCCCCCATGTGTTTGAGCCAAACACGTGCTGTCCCAGTACAGATACTGTACATTGTATAAGCAGCTCTTGAGGTCAAAATGAGGTTCGCTGCGTGCTGGTCTCATAATAATCAGTAAGTGCATATTAGCATGCTAGCTGTTGTTAGCATTACCGTCACAGTGCTGGTAAACTCATCGTGGTGAATAATTAGGACGCTCGAAATGCATAAGATAAGTGAGGAATGTCTTTGGACGGCTGTTTGAAACCATTTGAAATGAACCAGTTGTTTTTAAGATTCTGTCCAAGACTTGAAGCTCTACAACAGCAGGTCAGGAGGGAGATCTGACCTGACTCCCACTGAGACACAACACATATTAGAGCACTGTCTGCTTTTACCCACCACCAGAGGGCAGCACCTCATCTTAGATGCCAACAGTTGTGACCTGTAACCAACAGGAGATTAAAACCACTGTATTTAAGATTTGGATTTTAAATTTCATAAACTTGACTTCTCTGTGTCCCCAGATCCAAGATGAACATGTTCAATGGAGACTGTGTGTGTTACTGAGAACAATTCTAATCCGGATTCATTCATAATCACAAAAACATTGGACATGACGGACAAGATGTTTATTTGGTTCTCGAGATGATTCTCCAAACAGAAAGCAGAATGGGCCTCACATGACTCTCATTTGGGTTGCTGGTTCAAAGCTGAAATCCAGTGCTAGTGCAGCCTCTGCAGCTCAGGGAGTGAATTCTGGAGATTCTGAGCTTCACATGAGCCTGTCCATAAACTGAGAATGAGACAAACTTGGATGTGTCCGCTATCTGCAGTGTAGTATGTGTGTTTGTAGTACTGTAAGACCAGAGGCTGCATACAGCTTCTTTAACCTTAAATTCCCTGTTAAAACATGTTCTGACGTCACAAACCTGAACTGAAGCAGCACCGCCCGACCTCAATCACCCACAGGCTCTTCTTCTTCTTTTTCAAACACTCTCTCATTGTATCCACAGCACCATCCCACATCAAACACACACATTTGTTGTTTTACTGTGCTCTCCCTCTGGACCTCGCCAGCCCGCTCTCCTCCATCAAAGCCCTTGATCGGCGCCCCCTGTAGACACATCTCAGGTCTGCGTGCTGCTGTTTAAAGACGTTACATTAACAACAAGCCCATATTAGCATAGTGTCCACACAGCAGTGCATGTAAAGAGCAGATATGACGCCAAATGGACACCCCCCTGTGGTTTTTATAGCAAATGATGTGTGTGTGCGTGCGTGCGTGCGCGCGTGTGTGTGTGCGTGCGTGCGTGTGTGTGCTGACCCTGAACTACAGCACTGAAGATTAAAAAAGGAGAAGTGCAATATGGAGGAGGTGAAGAATGAACGGACAGGTTTAAGGGCCTATATTGCTCTGTTTTTATCTGTTATAATGTAGTTTCCTCATCACAAACATACTGTAGTTGGAGTTGTGTTTTGTTTTGTTTCATTCACACATGTTTAACACACAAACCCTGCATCTAAACTGTGTTCTTCTCTCAAACTGTAAACCTAGTGGAAATACAGGAAGTGCTCCACTGTGATTTTAAACTCCACACACCTTCACCAGAATAATTTGGATACTTTCAGACCTGTAACTGCTGATGTCTGCTGAACTAAACCTAAAAGATAGCTGTAAAACTACCACTTTGACATGACAAGGTGGAACAGAGTATTTTCTTTATTTTATTTAAATTTATGAAGCACTTTTAAAAACAAGGTTTACAAAGTGCTGTACAAACCACAAAAAACAATAAAAATAGCATCCAGAAAGCATAAAGAACTGTTTGCTTTTACTGTGTTTTTAAACGAGAAAAACAGTGTAATATGGGCCCTTTAAATATTTCCTCGTTTCACAGTTTAAATCAGGTGGCCTACCTCAGGTTTCTAATGGTACTTCCTGCAGTGTTTCACAGTCTTGACCACGACTAAAGTGAATAAATCCTGCAGTACTTGCATTAGTACTCTCCTGCAGTACGCCTGTGTGCATTATGGGTAATGCTGTTACAATTGACTAACACTTCCTGCTCTGTTTAAATAGATGACGCACACACGCGCACACGCACACACGCACACACGCACGCACGCACACACACACACACACACACACACACACACACACACACACACACACACACACACACACACACACACACACACACACACATACGTGTTTTTGCTACATCATGGGGACCCATTTTTAGAGCTGGCTAGAACCTGCCTAGTGAGGACCTCACTTCAAACATATGTTACAGGCATGTTTTATCACATAAAAAAATTATTTATAGTCAGATTTTTTTGGGGCGACCTTGGTCTCCCTGAAAACACTTTAATTTTCAAAATTTCACTTTTTCATTTTTGTCAGGTCTTTCTATTCCCGTGGGGACCTTCCCATTATGTCATACCAAAAACCACCAGCAGGTGTCACTGTTGCGAATTTCTCTGAAAGCCTTTAATTTCTATGTAGAACCTTTTTAATTGTAAGCAGTGGAGTTTAATATGTATAATTAATTAATTTTTATGGCAAATAGATGCCTTCTTTACATATTTCTGTTAACCATTCTTTACTCACTTTACCCCTTCACTGAAATTGCATACTGATTAATGATCTGCACGCAGAGTTAACAAATTATTTTGGGCAACAAGTGCAGTCTCTCTTCTGCTTATTCATAAAATTAAGAAGAATTCACAGTATCACAATTATATGAAATGGATAAATGAATTCAGTTCAGGCATTAGTTTCAGTAACAGCCATCTTTTTAATTCAGCTGTAAAACAGTGCTTCCAAACTTTCCAGACTCTCATAAGAGTACAAACAGTAACGCTCTCATAGGAGCAATTCAGCAAACAAAATATGTGCTTCCAAACTTCACAAGAGTACAAACTGTAACGCTCTCATAGGAGCAATTGGTATTTTACGTTTTATAATATTAAATAATGTTTCTGTAAATATTAGGATACGAACTATAAGATTACACTTAGAGTACAAACTGTAATGCCCTCATGTGAGCGATTCAGCAGCTCTAAAACAAAAAGTGCTTTCAAACTCTACAGACACTGATTAGGACACGAACTATAATGCTCACATGTGAGCGATTCAGCAGCTCTAAAACAAAATGTGCTTTCAAACTTTACAGACACTGATTAGGAAATGAACTATGACGCTCTCATTTGAGCGACTCAGCAGCTCTAAAACAAAATGTGTTCTTCCAAAACCGAAAATGTTCATTTTGTCTTCTTATGTACTTTAAACTTCTTAGGTTCTTTTAAAAGACAATACAGTAACTTGTATTTACCTTGTTGACATGTTTCAGCTGCTAGCTGCGAGCCATCTTCAGAACTGTTCTGAAGATGGCTCGCAGCTAGCAGCTGAAACATGTCAACAAGGTAAATACAAGTTACTGTATTGTCTTTTAAAAGAACCTAAGAAGTTTAAAGTGTTCTTCCAAATGTTAGACACTCAAGTAACTATTGCACAACAAAACACCTTCGATGTTGTAGGTAAAATGGAGATTCTTCCGGTTGTGTACATTATAAAAGTCCTCGCTTACCTTTTTATTGCTCTCTCTGAGACGCGTCAATGCGATTTTTTATGTAAAATTTTACCCCCTGCCAGGTTCTGTCTTTAAGAGCTTCTGGGGAAGCGTTGATGCAATTTAGACATTGCACTTTCCCAGGAACCTTTTCAGTCCTGATGCAGTCTATGAGAGTTTTCTCGACAGCTTGGACTTCTTCATGCGACCATTTCCTCTTTATGGTAGTTCTCCCTAAACAGAACAGGAGAGTAAAATTAATAGTCCTCTAAAAGCAAAAAATGAACACATCAGCTATAACAGCACAACAGCGCTGTTTCATCATTGACATGTTCTTGGCTTTTAAAATGCCAAAGGTGGGTAACCCATTCTTCGGTCACTACAGATGGTTCCCTGATCTTAGCAGGACCACCGCCATTTTCATGGCAGTCACCCATTGGAGGAAACAAAGTGATAGGAAGATGCTTCAAAAAGGTTTACCAGGGACAACAAACTACTAAAAAGTTAGTGGTACAGGGACAGCCTCGGGCCAAAAGAGCATGACTGATGCGAATGATGTGAAAACAGAAAAGGACTGACTGGAGAGATCACTTTACTTTGGAGAAGGACAACCTGTAAATGATGATTTTGGTAATAAATTAATCGGCTGATTATTTTTACGATTAACTGATTAATCGTTTAAATGCGATAAGCACATAAAAAGTTCATTTTTTTCAACATCTTTATCATATAAAATTTAAAATGCTTTGATGGAATTTACATTGAGTATTTGTAGAAGGTTCTTATTGATTAAATATAAACTAACAACTAAACATTCCTGCATTTGAAAGCTAAGAACTTGTACACTTCAGTCTCTGATCTTTCACTTCTGCACCATCAGAAGAAAATTCTTTAGCGTCATCAGTGTCCAGAGAGCTAGAGCATGTTGCATGGTTCTTCTTCAGTGTATGTACTTTTTTGTACTTGGCTGAGGGTACAGTCACATCTGAACTGCTAAGAGACGATTCTTGAGCACTTCTTTTCCGAAGTGCATCTTGTTTGGGGGACACAGCTGAAGGTGCTTTCATCTTACCATGAAGCAAGATGGCATCTTCACAGTCGCTCTCAGTTGTTTCCTCCACTGTTTCTAATCCACTTCCTTCCCCCAAAATCTTCTTGCTTAGCTAAAAAAACAAAACAAAAAAACAAAGATGAAACATGTTAAGACAAAATAATGCATACAAACAGAAAACACTAGGTTTTCATAGTGTTAACTGCCATAAACCACTTACTGCTAAGAGTAGGATTTCAAATGCTTCCATTCATTCCCACTTCAAAATTACAGAACAAAATCCTGTGCAAAGTATTTTGTGGAACTTAACAAATTGAAAAATGTATTTTTAGAAAATAGCACTTAAACTGCAACTTTACATATTTAATTCCATATAGCGAATGAGTTCAATAATTAACGCGTTGGCTGCCACCTATTTTCAAATCAGAGACCCCTGTAGTGCCAGCGTTTTTCTTGCATTTTGACCTTTTTTTCCAAGACCCACAGGAAATTCAGTTCTGTCTGTCAACACCAAACCTACCAAAAGAAAGATTAGACTGTCTTCGTTCACCTAAAACAAAAAATGTTTTTAACTCTTTCCATTCTTTAGTAATCATCCATACAACATAGGTAGGTTTTACAAAAAAGGCTGGTTTCAGACGAAAAAACTAAGAAATCTGGCCTGTTGTGAGGAGCTCTGGCACCCTCTGCCAGGATTAGTTCCTGAGGTAGAAGAAGACTGATTTTTTAAACAGAAGCTCTGCCAGACCATCCACATGGCTGTGCCATAAAAAAAACAAAACAATTGTCGTCAATGGCAACGACTGAAACATGTTATCAAGAAGATTATAGGACATCTACTTAGGTGAAGGTTAAAAATATACATGCCACAAAAGCAAATTAGACAAACAAAATGAATATCAGAAAAAAAAATACTTTTGCTGCAGCCTCTTACCTTAGAATGAAGATTGGAATAAATAAAAAACTTTTTCCATTTAAAATTACATTATTTTTTAGAAATGTTTGATAAGCAGTACAGCTCTCATTATGTGAAGGCGAGTGCTTATAATAAAAGGCTTGTATTATCTTTTGGGTATAAATCATTATCATCTCAGTTTAGCTCAGTATTTCTGTCAGGCTATAGAAATAGGGAGTAGGTAATCCAAAAAGGGCACCACAGCTGTATTGGGCAATGTATAATATTCAACACTCAATAGCTGTAGTTGCTTTTGTTGATTACTCTGAAAATAAAAGGGTAGTTATGGTCAATTTTTATTCTTAATTTTTCAGCCCTAATATTCATGGTCAAAACTAATTATACTAAAATTAATGTGTGAGTTTGACCCACAGACAGAACTTCTCTCATAGTAATGTCACATCTCAAAAACACTCCCACACTTAAAACAGTCACACACCCATTTATGACTCTTCTATGATCAGAGAACTGACAATGATGAAATCTGCTTGAGAGACACACCACGTCAGTAAAATGTTAAGTGCAGGCGAGGTCAGCCCCTGGGAAACCGCTACGTTCCCTTTGTTTTGGTCAGAATAAAGGCAAATCTAATTTATTGTTTTGTCTGCCTGCGCAGTCTGCTCCTTTATTTAGCCTAGGACCACTCAGTGTACAGTAGGGATGGGCCGAGATTGAAATCTCACGAGACGAGACACGAGATCGGGTTCACGAGAACGCAACGACTCTCAAAAGTTTAGAGATGTTAATTGGTAATGGCATTATGAATTCCTCTTAATTAATCTTTTTTTTTAATTTAATCCTAAAACAAACAAAAAAATGTCCCAATTGCAAAACAGACAGGACCCTCTTCATGTAAACTTCACTGAGACACGACTACAGCTGAACTCCAAACCAGTTACAAATGCTCCTAATGACACCACAGGGCCCTTCACTACAGCAACTCAGGAGAAGACACTGCAACAACAATGTTACACTTATTCAGCAGGTTGTGCCACTCGGTGTAAACTGACTTCAGCCTTATGCTGAGCCTAAAGCACAGAACAGTGTCGTCATTTCGGGTCTCAACTGCCTCACTAAAACAGTGTCATTATGTGGAGGGGGCACCTTTAAGGTGTCCTCTCTGGGCTGTCTCTGAGCTGCAGATGAATAAATCTGCAGCTCTGCCTCTGAGCTGTCCTTAATCAGTGCTGTAGTCTGTTTACTCACTGTTTCACACTTACATCTTACATCGAGTCTTTTTAAAGGAATTACTTTGTCATATCAAACTGAATACCGCTGTGGTCTCCGCTTTATTATATCCTGCAGAAACACGCGCTTCTCCCAAAACTGGCCTCTGATTGGCTGCAGAGCGGAGGTGTCGGGTTACACAGGAGGGGGGGGCACCGAGAGAGCGAGGCAGACGACAGAGAGACGGAGCTTGTGCTGAAGTCAAAATAACTTTCTCATTTGAAGTGCAAACTAATACAGATGTTGGTTTATGTAAAGATTGGTGGGTAACTGTTAATTAAATATTTCCTCAAGCACCTTAAGCACACACTACAGTTAACATTTGGGATGCAGCCTTGAAAAAATAAAAATAAAAAATCTGCGAGATTCAGTTATATCCGGACGAGAAATCTCGTGGCATTTTGATCTCGCGAGATCTCATGGGACAAGATCTCGGCCCATCCCTAGTGTACAGTAATTCAGGACACTGAGTGGAAAACATAACTAGTATCTACGGCTACTCAAACACATATCAAAGTAACACAACATATGTCTGCATATGACCTTTTACAGATGTTACTTACAATTATGCTTTTTGTTCTTCTGAGTGGTGGGACGTCTGTACTGTGGGCCACATCATCTGAAGTTTCGTCAGAGATCTCCATACTGTCTGTATCAGTGGACTTCCTTTCTGGAGGTTTCTATCAAATAAAAACACTAAGTTTATATTCAAGCATGGCAGAGGTGTCAAGATAGAGCCAATTCTTGACCAAATAAATTAATAATACATTAATTAATCAAAATATGGATATAGAAGTTTTCTGGTCAACAGCAATGAAATACAGCACAGAAGCATAGCATCTCCATTAGTGATAAAGTTGGGGTTTGAGCCATCATTCTGGTAAGTAGGCCTGAAATTTAAAGTTCAATATATTGAAGTTGATAATATTGTTGCAATAACACAATATACTTCAGTAAAATTGAACAGTGCTACTAAAATTGGGCTTAACACAAAGAAATTTATCCTGAATCATCAAAAAACAACTGTTCAGACGAAATCTAGACATCTGGTCACCCTAACTCTGATAGAGCTAGGAGGGTAAACAGCACTTTATCAAAACATTTTTTTTTTTAAATATTTGTACTTTTAAGTCTAGTAGCACTGTGTGTTTTCCCGCAGTATTAAGCCTTATTAATTTCTGTAGACAGATTTTTCGCAATTGGCAGATGTGAAACCTGCCAAGCAACACCATATGATTGGTCCAAACTTTGGAGAATACAAGACACAGACTGATCTATCGCAGACTTTCAAGATGTATTTCTCTTGAAAACTGAAAATTGAGTTATTGTAAAAATACAGTTGCAGGACAAGGGTTATGGAAACTAAGCTATTTCAGAAAAAGCCTATTCTGCCTGAAGCTCAAAGGCTAAGACAAGATATTTGAAGTAATGCTTGTTTAAAAAAAACGGTTATAGTACTCCTCACATGCTTCTAAGGCAATTATTGCAAAGTGTAGCTCTACTAACTGTTTCTTTCTGGCGGCGATGTAGACATGAGGTTTCCTCCCTCTCCATGAGCGATCGAATTTGTTGTGCTTCCTGATACCAGGCTTCACAAGCATCGTGATGTTTTTTCAGTTTCGTTCGGCGATGGATGTGGCTTTGAGCCTACAAACACAGAGCAAATGTTTAAGATTAATCCCTAAAAGGTAAATATATTAACCAATAGAGAAATTCAAAAATAAATAATGATAGTTATAGAATGTTTGCAGCTTACATAATCAAGTTACATTAGCTGAATATGAATTTATTTAATTGTCCATTAACAATTAAGATGTCATGATCGATCCACGATAACATTCATGTACCATCTTCCATAAGCTGTAAATCAGCAGTTATTTTATCTATGGTAGTGGCACAGAAAATTGTCTCCAATCTGTTATTTACTGCAGTAAAAGTGAAAAATACAACACATTTTATCTGATTACTTGAAACAACTGAAAATGTTTATGCAAACTGTGTGGCTGTGTTACAGTAATTAATAAAACCATGTTTTTTTAACAGCAGTAGGTGACCTCAAAGTTTCCAATCTTTAAGATGATGTATGTTTAATTAACTTGGACCTGTCATGTTGCCGAATTATATTTAAGTGTAAAATAGTTCATATAGAGCTCCGGACGTCACGTGACCCGGTTTGTTTACGACGCCATGTTGGCAGGCAAGAAGTAGCGAGAGATTGAGATATTTGCATAGACCAGCGAGAGGAATGGATGCCAGCAACGAACTTTCGGACAGAGACAAACATCGTTACACCACTAAACTTCAGAGATTATTAGGGATCCTTATCTAGTGCCTGGTGTGATTTTTAAAACCGTAGTTCAGGTAGCGGAAGGAGGCTCGGGACTTCCAAATGTCCAATATCCCGATAGCTACAACTATCTTATTAACTTTCCTTCTTACTACACCGGAGATTCACTGAAGGCGTACAAAAGCCTGGAAGGATACAAATGGACTCAGTCAGGATTCGTGATCGAGGTGCTACTCTGGAGTTTACCACAAAGGAGTTGTTTTGTTGTTACTGCCAGGGTAAGTAGTGCACCATTTTGCTAGTTAGCATAGGCTAAAGTTATGATGACGCGAGACCGCGAGCTATTTGTAGAAACAGCAACAGTTTTTAGAACTTCTTTTAATTACAAGTGAATCATTCACAAAGATAAAACTGCACTGCACAAGCGACATCCATTAGGTGACGGGTTCCAACGCTCGGTTTTCTTCAGCGCGCTTCTTGCCCGTTTTATCGCAGAAATCCATTTTCCCCTCCGAGCTGGATCTTTGGGAATGCGATAAAAGGCTTTATCTTTAACTTGTCCTCGGTGGTTTGTGCATCCAGGGGCACAGCATGAGTCTACCATCGTTGTAAGCTGGAAGTTTTGTAGGCTAGTTAGTTTGTTTGTTTATAATAATGCCTGGCGCCCGGTGGTGCATGCTGGGATAGCGTGACGTCATCTGCAGGAGCTCAACAGACACTTTTAATATCATCATTCATCATCATTAGATACAACTTCTGTCACTACAGACAATCATCGTTGGCATGTTTTTTTTTGGTTGATGGGGGGAAACCGGAGTACCCGGAGGAAACCCATCCAGACACGGGGAGGAAACATGCAAACTCCACACAGAAAGGCCCGGGCGACCCGGGGATCGAACCCATAACCTTCTTGCTGTGAGGCATGAGTGTTGCCACTCAGCCACTGTGCCGCCCTCTTAATATCTCTTGGATATTAAGTAGATCCAAGAGAAATGTCAAAGAATCTTGTTTTACTCTGAACCTAACACTATCCAGGATATGACAGAAATTAAGACGTTCTGATTATTAAAGCTGACATTTAATGGAATCACGTTTACTCTTGCTTATCATTACAGCTAATTGCTAACGTCATTTACTAGCTAACGTTATCTTTAGCATTAGCTAACCATCCCGGTAAAACTCCAGCATTCCACTGCAACACGGCACTCTAATTCAGTCATGTAAGAGTATGCAACTACGCATCAGAACCATATTTTTACGTCAGGAGTGTACTAAATGTATACTTACCATTGTCGTTTTCGTCTCCAGGCTGCCTTGTGTGTCCTTCGCACACCACGTGCATCTGTCCCGATCTGTCCTTAGCGCCGCAGATCTGCTGCACATGCGCGGTTGAGGGGAAAAGGAGCGCTTGATTTATGACATAGCACTCACCAATCCAGTAACGTGGAGCGTTAGTTACAAGAACAGGAGTGACTGCCAGGACACCAGTTTCATAAAACAAACGCACCCTCTGCCTTCCCGTTGTTTGTTCATTGCCATTGAATCGGGAAAATAAGTTAATTTTAGATATTATATTCAACTTCCTACATAAGCTAGCAGTAAAGCTGCGCAAAACAAGATTAGCAAAATGGCAAATTATTTTAACCCACTCTTTAACATTCAGTTTTGCTGAAAAACACTGTGAGGTGGGGGAGGGGCATGGTCAGGGTGGGGACCTCAAAACTCGGGTTCTGTGTTACAGCTCACATGTTACAGAGAATGGGAGGAGGACAAATTAAGTGGTCAGCTGAAATGTAATTGTAGTTTAAAAAAAAAATGACGAGAAATAAATTACCTGAACTGTATTCCAAATGTTATTTTTTTATTATTATTATATATTGTACATTTCTTTAATTGAGTCTAACCCAAACCATTAGGTCACGTCACGCTGAAAAACACTGTGGGCTGGGGGAGGGGCATGGCCAGGGTGGGGACCTCAAAACTTGTGTGCAACAGCTAAGATGTTACAAAGGAAGATCACAAACAGCAGTAGTCAGCTGAAATGTAATTGTACAAGTATAAAAAAACATAAACAAATGAATTAAACCAATTAACTGAACTCTATTCTCAGTTTAAACAATATCTTAATTTCTGTCATTCACATAAATATACAAAAATGTTTTCTCTTTTTACTGTAGATACAGTCCAGTCTAAGCATAAGAAAACACTGAGAGTATAAGGTCTTACATCAGCTAATAAATAAAGTAATAAATAAGTTAATAAATAAGTTAGTCAAGTTTAGACTTACCTCATGCTGCTTCTGCTGCTAGCGCTATGTTTTTAAATGCTCATTTAATAGTGGTGACTTAATGAAAGACTACATTTTGAGAAGTAGCCTAATTGATTGGACTTTTAAATGTATAAAACCTAACAACGGCAAAAGAAATCTGGTCCTATCTTATCCATTACCTCAAACCAGGAGGCGAATGGCAGACTCAGTCTCTAAGCTATGCATGTGCCAAAAAATTCTATCTCGAACTTAAATCATGATTAGGTCAGCGAGGTGCAGCTTTAAACCCACAGTCTGAAGGAAAGCTGCCTTAGGAGTAATGATGCTGAGGGAAGTGTGGTGCACTGAGCTCTATCCTCTGTTCTTTCTGACTCCCACACTGTTGAAACTTAGTATTTTTAAATATGTTTCCCCTGTATCTGTTCATCACTATTCACATGATGTCCCACTCCCTCCTGGGAGTGGTTCTTGCTTCAGGTGCTGTCTAACTGGCTGTTCGGTGTTCTGGTGGAGTTAATTCAGAAAATAATTCAGTATGGCAATCTCTCTTAAACGAACCAAGTGGCAATCCGTTTCATACAAGTGGCGTTTAGCAGCTGACTCGGGCTAACCCGAGCTGTCTAGACAGCACCATTTGTTAGTGTAATGT
This sequence comes from Taenioides sp. WSHXM2023, assembly GCA_029959045.1. Taxonomy (NCBI): domain Eukaryota; kingdom Metazoa; phylum Chordata; class Actinopteri; order Gobiiformes; family Gobiidae; genus Taenioides; species Taenioides sp. WSHXM2023. Next base: position 3,887,518 of record CM057089.1, on the reverse strand, counting down.
TAGTTTGTAAGATTCTTCATTGTAAACTGTATATAATTTGAACAAAAAACAGTCAGTTGCTCTTTATTTTTTTCCTCACGATGTTTCTCCATGCTGTTTAATTTTTTATTTGAATTATGGTCATATCTGCAGTCACACATGTCATATTAGTCATATCAGCGGCCATATTAATCATATCAGCGGTCATATTAGTCATATCAGCGACCATATTGATCATATCAGCGGTCATATTGCTTATATCAGATGTCATATTAATCATATCAGCGGCCATATTAGTCATATCAGCGGCCATATAAGTCATATCAGCGGCCATATTAATCATTACAGCGGTCATATTAGTCATATCAGCGGTCATATTGATCATATCAGCGGCCATATAAGTCATATCAGCGGCCATATTAATCATTACAGCGGTCATATTAGTCATATCAGCTGTCATATTAATCATATCAGCGGTCATATTAGTCATATCAGCGACCATATTAGTCATATCAGCGGCCATATTAATCATTACAGCGGTCATATTAGTCATATCAGCGGCCATATTAGTCATATCAGCGGTCATATTGATCATATCAGCGGCCATATAAGTCATATCAGCGGCCATATTAATCATTACAGCGGTCATATTAGTCATATCAGCCGTCATATTAATCATATCAGCGGTCATATTAGTCATATCAGCGACCATATTAGTCATATCAGCGGCCATATTAATCATTACAGCGGTCATATTAGTCATATCAGCGGCCATATTAATCATATCAGCGGTCATATTAGTCATATCAGCGACCATATTGATCATATCAGCGGTCATATTGCTTATATCAGATGTCATATTAATCATATCAGCGGCCATATTAGTCATATCAGCGGTCATATTAGTCATATCAGCGGTCATATTAGTCATATCAGCAGTCATATTAGTCATATCAGCGGTCATATTGATCATATCAGAGGTCATATAAGTCATATCAGCGGCCATATTAATCATTACAGCGGTCATATTGATCATATCAGCGGCCATATAAGTCATATCAGCGGTCATATTGATCATATCAGCGGCCATATTAGTCATATCAGCGGCCATATTAATCATTACAGCGGTCATATTAGTCATATCAGCCGTCATATTAATCATATCAGCGGTCATATTAGTCATATCAGCGACCATATTAGTCATATCAGCGGTCATATTAGTCATATCAGCGGCCATATTAGTCATATCAGCAGCCATATTAGTCATATCAGCAGTCATATTAGTCATATCAGCGGTCATATTAGTCATATCAGCGGTCATATTAGTCATATCAGCGGTCATATTAGTCATATCAGCGACCATATTAATCATATCAGCGGCCATATTGGTCATATCAGCGGCCATATTGGTCATATCAGCGGTCATATTGGTCATATCAGCGACCATATTAGTCATATCAGCGGTCATATTAGTCATATCAGCGGCCATATTAGTCATATCAGCGACCATATTAGTCATATCAGCGGCCATATTAGTCATATCAGCGGCCATATTAGTCATATCAGCGGTCATATTAGTCATATCAGCGACCATATTAGTCATATCAGCGGTCATATTAGTCATATCAGCGGTCATATTAGTCATATCAGCGACCATATTAGTCATATCAGCGACCATATTAGTCATATCAGCGGCCATATTAGTCATATGAGCGGTCATATTAGTCATATCAGCGGTCATATTGATCATATCAGTCATATTAGTCATAATCTTTGATTTAATAATTAAATCATGTGTCAAAAATGCACAGTCTAAAATGGCTTCCTAAACTGCAATACAACGTTTGACCACTTGACATGTAGATGTCAGTAGTGAGTCTACACACAAAACCAGAACACTTGACCTGGTGGGGACTTGCAGTACTCTGTGTGTTCACCAGGGGCGCAGAGGAACACACACGCACAGATTTTCTCAGGTGAATGTGCCCCAAGAGGACTTGTTAGATAACGTCACCAGCCTTGTTGCAGTACTGGTTTAAGGCCACTAGGAGTGATTTGCCCGTGGGGACCTCATTTTAGGTCCCCACGGCGACATAAGTCCCCACCGGTCCGTGTGCAATCATGTTCAGGTCCCCACGTAGTAGCAAAAACAAACACACACGCACACACACACACACACACACACACACACACACAAATAGGGGCTCACTCTGTTGAACACTATGAGGAGCTCAGTTTCAGTTTTCTTCCAGTTGTCGGTTGAATTCACAGCATTAAATCTTGATTTATGAAATGAATTGTCAGTATATTCAGAATAATCTTTCTCCAAATTCGTTTAGCTCTAAATTGAAGTTTTTTATGTTGTTAGTGTTTGCAGTTCTGTTGTGTTGTTATTACTACTTTTATGTAGCATCAAATCACCAGAGCTAATTCCTAGTGAATTTTGTGACAATGGCAATAAAGCTTTTCTAGTTTGTAATTCTGAACAGAGGAATGTATGTACAAGCAGTCACCACTAGATGGAGTTGTAGTAAAAGAAATTTATTTTTTCCTGATTTTTTTTTTTTTTTTTACAACAAATGAACAGTCACATGGAATTACAGAAGCCTACAGGAAATAAGCACTTTTTTCAAACAGATCACCTACTCTGCATGGCAACAGTTATTTCAATAGCCAATGCGCTGATCTTTTTTTAGTACATAATGTGACTAAAAGTGCAGTGTTCATGAGCCAACAGTAGATGGTGCTGTGCTCTTAGAAATCACAGTAATGCACATTTGCACACTCATGGAACTATATCAATAACCAGGACAAAACCAGGACTAAATTAGGACTAAACCAGGATTAAACCAGGACTAAATTAGGACTAAACCAGGACTAAATTAAGACTAAACCAGGACTAAATCAGACTTTAAACCAGGACTAAACCAGGACTGAACCGGCACTAAACCAGCTTTAAACCAGGACTAAACCAGGGTTAAGACAGGACTAAGCCAGCACTAAACCAGGAGTAAACCAGGACTACACCAGGACTAAACCAGCACTAAACCAGCACTAAACCAGGAGTAAACCAGGACTAAACCAGGATTAAACAGGACTAAACTAGCACTAAACTAGGACTAAACCAGGACTAAACCAGGATTAAGCCAGAAGTAAACCAAGCTGCAATCAAAGTATACAGCATGTTACCAGTACGATTAAACTTATCTCCTTGGAGACATTCACGGTGCACCACCGGGCCACAGGTCGGGTCTGTGGAGAGGCAAGTCCGCTCACTGTAAAGATGTTAGTTTTGGCTGTATTTGAACAGATGTAAAATAAGATTAAGATCAGTTTAATGCCATACTGTGGAACATGCCAGGCAAAGCAAACATCCAAACACGAACACCCCCTTAGAGACAAGCAGGTGGTAGGTTCTCCTTCATGCACCATTAAAGCTACCATCTGTAATTGGACTGGCTGACCACCCCTGTTGTTTTCTCACTTACCACTAGAAGAAGAGCAGAAACTTTTGGATGGCAGCTTTAAAATCCAACTGCAGAAAATAACACAGGCCATAATAACAGTATTTTCAGTGTTTTTAATGGAATGGCTATGTTGCATTTCTTCATGATTCTAAAAAAAAAAACAAAAAAAAAACAAAAAAAAAAACACCCACCTTTTAAGTAGGAATTTCTGTTGTTCCGCTTTACATTTTACAAGTTTACAAAATATATTACTTTAAAGGTCCTATATTATACAAAATGGACTGGTGTGAGCTTCATGTTAGAATGTTGTTCTGTCCTCAAAAAAAAAAGAGCTGGAGTTGTGTTTTGTTTCATTCATACATGTTTGAGTAATCCTGCATTATTAGGCTGCATGCTTAAATCTTAAAATACTTTGTTCCACCTTGTGATGTCATCAAGTTGTAGTTTTCAAGTTAACAGCTCCTTTGACCTTTAGTTCATTAGAGATTGGCAGTTCCAGGACAAAAACGTTTAAAATTATTCTAGTGAAGCTGAAAAAGACAGTGGAGCACTTCCTGTATATCATGTGTACTTCATGTACATGACATCACAAGGTGGAACAGAGTGTTTTCCATTAGAGAAAAGAACTCAGCCTAAATACTCAGGGTTTGTGTGTTAAACATGTGTGAATGAAACAAAACACACTGTGGGACCAATAGTAATAAGCAGGCACAGTTAATAATGTTGTAATAGAGTGATAACAGCTCAGCCACCTCATATGTTTATTATTTTATATAAGATTTGTGACATTTTATTTTTTTTTATATTTAATGTGCACAAGAAACAAGTCAGATTTTAGACAGGAGATACGGGGACGCACACAGGCAGGTGAAGGCAACTCAGGGTGGGGGCCTCGCAGGTCCTAATTGTAAAGTGTGCCCAGACGTGAGTAGCGTGGTCATATATGCGTCTCTTGTGTTTCAGTGCATACGGCAATAAATGAAAGTAAACACACACTCTCTGAAACCTCTTTATCGACCACAAGTGCTACAACAACAACAACAACAACAACAACAACACAAACAACATTAGACCAGAGCTCAGAAAACAGTGTAACATGGGCCCTGTGAATGTGACATAATACATGTCTTTCTTTCTTTCTTTCTTTCTTTTAATTTCTTTATTTATTTATGTATTTATTGTAGTGCAGAATCAGACTGGACTGAACTGCTTGTACCTTTTATTGATGTTGTCTTTTTTCATGTCCCTGTGTTCTGGGGCTTGGTGTTCTTCAGTGATCACAAACGCACTAAACCCAATATTTACTTTCGTGAGTGGGCCTGGTTTTAAATACTTGCACCACCACAGATGCGAATCCTACACCGTAAAAGGTCAAATGAGTTCAAAGAGTTCTTCTCTCAAACTGAAAACACCCTGTTCCAAAAAAATAATAAATAAAAAGAGAAAGGGAAATTAAATGATAAATAGGCCAAAATATAAGGGGGTCTAGCAGTGTGGTTATGCTGCACTACCACATTACTTTTGTGTATTATTTAATTAAATTTGTTTGTTTGTTTGTTTGTTTGTTTGTGTGTGTGTGTGTGTGTGTGTGTGTGTGTGTGTGTGTGTGTGTGTGTTGGGGGAAAAGGGTGGGTTAAAGGTGGGGAGTTTTGTTGTTTTATGTTTGTTTTAGGTATTGTTTTGTTTCTGTGTTTAGTTTTTATGTTTATTATTGTATTTTGTTAAATGTTATATTCTATTGAGACTCTGTTCCACTTTGTGATGTCATGTGGCAATAAAGGAAGTGCTCCACTGTGTTTTTAAACTCCTCCACACACCTTCACTAGAATCATTTGGATCATTTCAGACCTGGAATTGCCGATCTCTACTGAACTATAGGTAAAAGGAGCTGTTGACTGGAAAATGACCACTTCATGACATCACAAGGTGGAACAGAATGTGTTTTAATGAAACAAAACACAACTCCAGGTCTGTTTGTGAGGAAACTAACATGACTTAAAGCTCACAAGAGTCAGTTTTGTAGTGATGTGTGATACCAGTGATATATATATATTTTTTTATTTATGCAATTTTCTGAGAAATTTTAACTATCAATATTTTGTAAATTTTTTGATAAAATTTCAGATTTTGGGTTATAAAAGAACATTCACTTTTAGCTTGTTTAGACGTTAATGGACTGTCACCTGGGTTCATACTTTTTAAAAGTGCTTTGTGTAATTTTTCTATTGGAGGGTCCATCAAATGCTTTTCTCCATGGAGATGTTATTGCTTTGTCTGGAATGTTTCACAGTATGGTATTAAACCTTTCTATCTCTATGGAGACCAAACTAGACCAAGTTACAGGTCAGATCTGTGGAGAGGCGACCCCACTCACAGTCAGAATGTCTGTTTTTCTAGGTATTTTTGAGCTGTAAAACCACCTGTAATTGAATAAATGTAAAGTAGAGCTGTTTAATGTCACACTGTGGAACATTCTAGGCAGAGCAACGACATATCCATAGAAACAAGAGGTGATGGACTCAAGATTCAAACTTGTCCCAATAAAACAAGTTTAATGAATGACGACAATCGCAGCGTAATTCACATCTGAGTGTGTAATCCAAACTCATTTTACCTGTCAGATTTTGTTCAGACTTATAAAACTGCCCCAGGGGAGTGGAACCCTCAGCCAGCGCCGTGACATAAGAGTGAGTAACGCGGCTCATAACTGGGGCCCATAAGAAGCTTACACTTGTTCTTTCAGATGGGATTGTGCGCAGGAAACGGCGTTAGCTCGGACACTAGCTCCAGGCTAAAAACATGAGCCAGGCTTAGCGGCAATGAACCAGGATTAGCATGAGAGAGCAGGGGAAAGTTGCGTTACTGAGAATTAAAAATGGAGCCAGTGTTCATTTTGACAAGAAATTTTTATTACTTATAACTTTTTTTTTATATTTGGACTGAAATTCTGCTTTTGTTTAGATCAAATCGTTATTTTAAAGGTCCTATATTTCACAAAATGGACTCTTGTGAGCTTTAAGTCATGTTCTAATGCTGTTACCTCCTCAAAAACATATCTAAAGTTGTGTTTTGTTTCATTCACACATGTTTGAGTAACCCTGCATTATTCGTTCGTCTACAGCAACAAACTTTAACGTGCTCTGTTCCACCTTGTGATGTCATGAAGTGGCAGTTTTCAAGTGAACAGCTCCTTTTAGCTTTAGTTCAGTAGAGATTGAGAATTCCAGGGTTGCAAATGATCCAAATGATTCTAGTGAAGGTGTATGGGGTTTAAAAACACAGTGGAGCACTTCCTGTATCATCACATGACATCACAAAGTGGAACAGAGTGTTTTCTGTTTGAATGAATGAAACAAAACACAACTGCAGGTGTGTTTGTGATGAGGAAACTACATGATAACAGAGATGAGAAAATTGAGTAATATGGTCCCTTTAAGTTTTTTGTCATCAAAAAGCTGTAGCTCTATATGGTTGGTGGTTAAATTCCTACTGTTTGTGCCTTTGTGTTACTGAGCAAGACATTTTGCCACAACCCCCTTGCCCTGCAGCGTGTGTGGCACAGATTTCTAGAATAGAACAGAGAGAAAGGCTGAATCACTGATGAGTCACCTCCTACGTAAGAGACCATTACAGTCTGTTGCATCACTGGGGAGTTTAAGGTACACTTTCCAGAGGGAAATTTGTGCTCTGCGTTTGACCCATCCTTCAGAGCTGGAGCAAACTGTCGGGAGCAGTCTCCAGATCTTGAACTAGTCTTGGTCAAGTAAAAGTAGTAATGTACTTAAGTATACTGCACTACATTTGACTGCAGGTATTTGTACTTTCTTCTCTACTACATTTCTGAACAGGACTGAAAAGTAAAAGTATTTTTATGATAGTTTGAGCAAACAAAAATACACTTAAATTGTTTCTGATGAAAAAAATGCAGCCCAAATCTGGATCAAAATCACTACATTCGAAGCTTTTTTAGATCTGAAACTGTGCGAAATACTTTTACTTTTTACTCTTTAAGTACATTATACAGGTACTTAAATTATTTTACTTACAGGTGCATTGCGCAACCTTATAGCTTTACCTGGAATGTTCCATGGTACGACTTAAAACATATACATTTAGCATTTATTCATTACGGGTGTTTCTGTTGCTCAAAAATACAGTAATTCGTTCTGTGAATAGGGGCGATTCTCCACAGATCTGAACTGTAATGTGGAGTAGTGCTGTAACCTGCTTGTCTCCCTCGTGATAGGTAGGTTTAATCTATACTGTGGAACATTCTAGACGAAGACTTAACATCCCCGCAGAGAAAAGCATTTGATGGAACCTCCACCAGAAAAGTTACACAATGCACCTATAAGTAGATTTTTTCATATGATACTTTTACTTGAGTATTTTTTGCACTGGTATCTGTACTTTTACTTAAGAAACAAAATTAAATATTTCTTCCACCACTGGCCAGAACTACTCGCTGGAGGATTTGACCTGTAGCGCATGTTTTGGATGGGGGAGATTGGAATGCTTGAGGAAACCCTAATGCGGACACAGGGAAAACATGCAAACTCCACACAGAAAGGGCAGCCTGGGAGTCGAACCCAAGACCTTCTTGCTGTGAGGCGTGAAATCTAGTCACAGAGAAAGGGTTAGTCCCAAATGATTCAACTCAGTACTACATGGCAAAAAAAGGAGAAAATTTAATTTGTCAACTGGACATAGTTTATTTGGTTGAATACGTTTCGCAGCTCATCCAAGCTGCTTCCTCAGTTCTGGTCAGATGCTGGCGGACACTGCTTTATATCTGCCTGAAGGGAGGAGCTTAATTACACTGAAAATTACTCTGAGACAACACATATTTAAATACAGTTTCAGTTGGTCAGGTGATTCAATATGGAGTTGTTAACAGTTTCTGTTAGTCATGTGAGTCTATTCAATATGGAGTGGGAGTGGGGGAGTAGTTAGCATATCCATTCAGGGCCATGATGGGTGTTTTCACACCTCTGGACCTGACCTGGCTAGTCCCATTGTTTTCCCAGGTAACTATTCCTTACCTGGCTGGCGTTTCCGAAAAACTACAGAGGATCTTCAGACAACATGAAATCCCAGTCTATTTCAAACCCACAAACACTTTAAGACAAAAACTGGTCCATCCTAAGGACAAAACACCGAGCCACAAACAAAGCAATGTGGTCTACTCCATTCAGTGTAGTGAAGACTGCAGTGAGCGCTACATTGGAGAAACAAAACAGCCACTTCACAAAAGGATGTATCAACACAGACGGGAAAACCAGGGTGGGCCGCAATCTGCCGTACATCTCCACCTAAAAGCCACAGGCCACTCCTTTGAGGACAGCGAGGTCCAGATCTTGGCCAGAGAAAAGAACTGGTTTGAGAGGGGAGTTAAAGAAGCTATTTTTGTCAAGAAAGAGAATCCTTCCTTGAACAGAAATGGAGGTCTCAGACATCATTTGTCTCCCATCTATAACTCTATCCTCAAACCTAAATCAAAACAAACTGGGAAAACAATGGGACTAGCCAGGTCAGGTCCAGAGGTGTGAAAACACCCATCATGGCCCTGAATGGATATGCTAACTACTCCCCCACTCCCACTCCATATTGAATAGACTCACATGACTAACAGAAACTGTTAACAACTCCATATTGAATCACCTGACCAACTGAAACTGTAAACAAATATGTGTTGTCTCAGAGTAATTTTCAGTGTAATTAAGCTCCTCCCTTCAGGCAGATATAAAGCAGTGTCCGCCAGCATCTGACCAGAACTGAGGAAGCAGCTTGGATGAGCTGAGAAAGGTATTCGACCAAATAAACTCTGTCCAGTTGACAAATTAAATTTTCTCCTTTTTTTGCCATGGATTCTACCTGGACGACTGAGGGATTTTACATACATCTCAGTACTACAGCAAAAACAAATGACTCACGTATGATATAAATTGTAAATAAATTCAGTAATCTGCTTATATAAACAGGTGAGTAAGGGCGGAATCGTTAAGTCAGTATTACGTATTAACGTGGTCAAAAGTATCGAAAATCAGATACTAATCAATACTAAAACTAGTATCGAAACTAGATACCCATATTAGCAGATATCAATACTAAAAAAATCACATTTAGAGGACAGAGCAGAACCTTTCCTGAATGTCTTTAGAATGATTTTGAGCTGTATCAGAACAAGTATAAGAGCACATAGACTAGTATACACCCATGGACCACTATGGAACCTACAGGACCACTGAGGATAGGCCAAGATTTGGACTTTTAGCATATCAGGTATCGGCCTTAAATATTTAGTTTTGGTCGATCTGCTGTCCAAAAACTACACACAAAGCTTATTTGAACACATAAGCACAAAGAGAGAACTCAAAACATGACAACAAACTAAAAATACAGGCTGTTTGTAGTTATTTAAAATGACATCATTTGAGGAACATTATCTAAATCGGCTCTACATACTCGCCCAAAAATATTGTTGATCGATTGTTCTGGATCAGTGTGGAGCAGTAACTAGTTACAAAGAGTTATACAGTCCCTGACAAAAGTCTTGTCGCTTATCCATTTTGTAGAAACAAAAGCTTATAACCTGACTTTAAATTAATCGATTGGTTTTAGAAATGTCTCATATGAAAGCTAAAACCCTCCCAAATTATGCTCAATATACTAAAATAAATTTGCTTCACTGAAGAAAGATTGATCATTTAATGAACAAAGAAAGGTCAGATTTTGGCAAGACAAAAGTCTTGTCGCCTACAGAAAATTGAACAAATAATTTACTTCAAATACAAAAATATGTTGCATAACGTCAGTGAATTAAGTAGTGGTGCTGTGAGATCCATATTTAATATCTTGTATGACTTCCATGAGCTTGAAGGACTGCATCCATGCGGTTCAACAATGATCCATACAATTTGTTGATGAAGTCATCAGGAATAGCAAAGAAAGCAGTCTTACATGCCTCCCAGAGTTCATCAAGATTCTTTGGTTTTGCCTTCCATGCTTCCTCTTTCATTCTACCCCAGACATGCTCAATGATGTTCATGTCTGGTGACTGCGCTGGCCAGTCCTGGAGCACTTTGATCTTCTTCTAGAGATAGAAGTATGCGATGGAGCACCATCCTGCTGCAAAATTTGACCCCTTTTATGGTTGGGAATGTAAGAGGTAGCTAATACTTCTTGATATTTTAGGCTATTGATATTGCCTTCCACCCTGCAAATGTCTCGCACACCCCCATACTGGATGTAACCCCAGACCATGATTTTTCCGCCACCAAACTTAACTGTTTTCTGGGTGAATCTTGGATCCATGCGGGCTCCAGTAGGTCTCCTGCAATATTTGCGGCGGCTGTGATGTAATTCAACCGAGGATTCATCTGAGAAATCCACCTTCTGCCACTTTTCCAGTGTCCATCCTTTTAGCAGGCTGTGGGCCTTGGCAAATGCCACACGGTTTTTTAATTGCCTTTTGTTTAGTGCTGGTTTCTGTGCACTGATTCGACCATGGAGGCCATTTCGAGACAGAATTCTACAAACTGTTCTGGTTGACACAGGGACTTGAGGTGACCAGGCCTGGTGGAGCTCTGCTACAGTGGAAAAGGGGCTGGCCTTGGATTTTCGAATCAACAAACGGTCCTCCCGAGCAGTTGTCTTGCGGGGTCTGCCGGACCTGGGCTTGTCAAAAACATCTCCAGTCTTTTCACATCTTTTTCTTATTCTTTGTACTTGACGCTGAGACACATTGAAGGTGTCAGCCACCTCAGCAGTGGATCTGGTCTTCAGCCTCTTGATAATTAACGCTTTGGTCTCAGGGTGGAGCTTAGGCATGTTGTCAGAGGTCAAGTTGCAGTTGATGTGAAGGTCTGGTGTGCTGGGGTTCTTTTTATACACACCCACTAATTGACTGATCAGTAACTGATCACAGGTGAGGCTGTAATCTAGGATTGGGTGCATCATATGACAAGGCGACAAGACTTTTGTCTTGCCAAAATCTGACCTTTCTGTGTTCATTAAATGATCAATCTTTCTTCAGTGAAGCAAATTTATTTTAGTATATTGAGCATAATTTGGGAGGGTTTTAGCTTTCATATGAGACATTTCTAAAACCAATCGATTAATTTAAAGTCAGGTTATAAGCTTTTGTTTCTACAAAATGGATAAGCGACAAGACTTCTGTCAGGGACTGTATAATCAGATTTTTTTTTTTTTAGTAATGCAGTAATGTAACTAGTTACAATTGAAAATTGAGTAATTAGATTACAGTTACTTGGCCTCATAAGTTTTTCGTACTTTTTCCTGCCAAAAATGTGTGTTATCCATCAGAAGTGTGCCGTAAAACAGATAAACGACGAACAGGAGCAGGGAGGTCATCCTCTGGTGTCACACACATCAGCTGTGGACCAAAACAACACAAACATTAGTTTAAGGAGGAGTGCACCACCTCTGCTTCACATTAACATCTACAACAGAAAGTGTCATTAGTGTGAAGAGTCCACGCTTTTTATAAGTTGGTTCCTGAGTTTTGTGAAAGTAACTTCATCAATAATCACTAATCAAATTACTTTTGAAATAAAGTAATCAGAGTAGTAATTAGATTAGGAGTAATCAGTAGTAATCAGATTATTTGTGCAAAGTAATCTGACCAACACTGCCCTGGATTCTATATAATGAGAAAAATAAAGGTCAGTATGTACGAATGTGAACTACAAGACAGAGCCCAGTGTGTGTCCCATAGCGCCCCCTATCAACAGTGTGGTATAACAGTGTGGTAGTACCAGAACCAGAGCCAGAGCCAGAGGCTGGGTGCTTCTGGATGGTTCTCTGTGGTGTATTGTCTCTGAACCTGCACCTCTCGTGTTACCCTGACAGATGATCTTCTTAAAGGCTTTACCTCTGTGTGAGACCAGGGCTAATCCCCACCAGGTCCAAACCGGTTCTGGGCGGTCCACGGCACATGCAGCTGACTGGACCTCACTGACCGCAACCTGCAAATCACCTCCTCACCAGTACAGGGGGGAGGGGACGGGGTGGATCATTAACCTATAACAAAACACTTCAAATCTGTGAAAGTACAATCGCCTTCACTTCTGTCTGAGTCTGGTCCTGGCTTTGCCTCAGTTTATGTCATTATAGCAATAATAAATCAGATCAGTCAAGTGAAAAATACAGTTGACTGATTTGTCACACACACACACACGCACACGCACACCCACACACACACACACACACCCACACACACACACACACACACACACACACACACACACACACACGCACGCACGTGCGCGCGCGCGCACACACACACAAAGTTTAATTTTGTGACCAAACTTCAGATGGAATTTAGTTATTTCCTAGCAGAAAATAATAAGTTTCCATAGCCACAGTGTTTGGAGTGTTTGTGGTCAGTGTAACATGAATTTTATGAACCCCTATAATGTTATATTACTGTAATCCTCATTATTTGATTATTTTTTCTTCTAAATGTCATTGTTGTGTGACACTGTTTGTGACTATAGCACTTTTTACTGACTCACCAAATTCTGTCGGGCTCCTGGACTCCGTAGGTTACATTCACTTGGACAATATTAGACTTTATTAGACTTTATTGATCCACAAGGGAAATGACTTGGACACAGAGCACTTTTTGTAATGCCTGTTCTACTGTATGTACATGTTTGGCCTGGTTTATTGTAACAGACACACACAGAGGCTGGGACTGCTTGAAATGACTTGGACACAGTAGTTCACACATCACAATATATTATAATAACAAATTGAAAAAAATATAAATGGTAATAATAAATAAGTAGCAAAAATAGCAAGAGACTGGTGTCAAATAAGGCATAATTATATAAATGTGTATATACAATCTCATAACACGGTTATGGACGTGTGGACGTTAATGTAATCAAATAAAAATAGCTTAATTCTTAATTCTCATCAACAAACGGCACAATCAAAGAGCTGTTGTGCTGCAGGTTACAGCGCTGTGTTCTGATGTTGTGTAGAGTCTAAACACAGGAGAACACGAAGGAAGGGGGAGGGCATCTTAAACAAACCATTACAAAAGCATTCTTCACTCAGACGCATCAAATGAACCCAGACAAACGAGCCCAAACCTAAATATTTATCTCTGAGGAGCGGCCGGGCTGATAATGGAACAAGGAGCTATTTTAAAAGAGAAAGTCCTGTACTCATAGTGTCCTGGGTCACTATAGAGCAGTGCTTCTCAAACTGCTGTACGGGTACTGGTGCACAGTTGAGGTTTAGAAAAGTCCTGTTTTAGACCAGGTTTAGATCTGAAAGTACCCAGGAAGCCCAGATCTTTTCTCAAATGGTACTTGAGAAGAGAAATGAAATGACACTATATTTAGTCTGACAAATGACTGGAAAGGTGTAAAGGACGTAACTTTTCTGCCTGTCACCATGGAGATGTTATTGCTTTCCCCTCAGTGTGGCATAAAATTGATGTATCTCCATGGAGACCAGCAGGCCAAGTTATGGGTCAGGTCTGTGGAGTTTCCGGCGGGGCTTCCACTAACTGATCCATATGTAATGTTCCAAAGTAGCTCAACATATACATCTGACTGTGAGCGGGGTGTCCTCTCCACAGAACTGAACTGTAACCATAGACTGGATATGTAAATGGAAAGAAGTGTTCATGGGGGGCGCTTTGGGCTCCATTGACTCCAATTGACTTTACATTGAAAAATGATCACCCCTCTCGCTGTAACCGCAGCTGTGAGCCTCATCATTTTGGTCTTAAAATGTTCGTATTAACCTGCGCTACTTGATCCTGGTGTTTTTATTTCACTATGTTGTCTGCAAATCAACTCCTCGCCTCCATATTCGCTCCTATAACTGCTAGCCTCCGTGAGCTTCATTTGACTGGAGCTGAACGCTATAGGTGACGTCACACTCCCTCAGTCGTCAGAACATAGCAGCCAATGGAGACAAGCAGGTGGGAAATAAGGATGTAACAATATCCAAATCTCTCAGTACGATATTTATTTCAGTATTTTGTGGAGGCTAACAAAACTATGAATACTCTACTTTTTCTTCTTAAAATGCCTTCACAAGACTTAATCCAAAGAACTAAGATTTCTTTTTTTTTTTTTTTTTTTTTTTTTTTTGTGATATTAAAGACAAACAGTAAAATACATTAGACATTTTGACTTGACGGGATCGGGAGTGCATACATCAAGACGATAAGAACGGCTTCTGTTCTTATATGGCAGGACGAGTGTGTGTGTGTGTGTGTGTGTGCGTGTGTGCGTGCGTGTGTGTATTAGTAGGTAAGTCATAAAACAGAAGAGATGTAAGAGCCCTGAAAACATTGATCCGTCTTGCCGACGTCGGCGTTGCCGACGTATAATCTTAGACGTCGAGCCGACGTCTACACGACGCAACGCAACGTCGAACCGACGTTGTTTGAAGTTCGCGATTTTTCGGTATTCCGTCATATCTGACACAGGTTAACGACGTTGGCGCGACCGTCGAGCCGACGTTTGTAATGACAATTCGTTTCAATAGAGCTCCGGGAGATGACGTCACGCTATCCCAGCATGCACCACCGGGCGCCATCTTGGCAGGAATTATTGTAAACAAACTAACTAACTAGCCTACAAAACTTCCAGCTTACAACGATGGTAGACTCATGCTGTGCCCCTGGATGTACAAACCACCGAGGACAAGTTAAAGATAAAGCCTTTTATCGCATTCCCAAAGATCCAGCTCGGAGGGGAAAATGGATTTCTGCGATAAAACGGGCAAGAAGCGCGCTGAAGAAAACCGAGCGTTGGAACCCGTCACCGAATGGATTTCGCTTGTGCAGTGACCATTTCATATCAGGTAATTTCACGTAAACATTATACATTTCATATTATCTTAAATGGTGCTGATAGTTATTGTTTTGGACAATAAATATCACCGACTAAACTGGGTGGATTGTATTTCAGTCGGACGAGCCGAAACGTCCTCAACCTAATTTACCAACCCAGCCTAGTTGGCGATATAAACCTCACTACGGTGGTTAATGTCCAGACCTAAAAACGTATTAGCTAATGGGTTGCATTCATGTGACATCACAACATTTTAAACTGCCTATATCATTGAATAGTGAATATTTTTTCTCAGTGTAATCTTAGTGGTTTCTTTACTTAACGTTACTTATTTTGTGTCCTAGGTAAAAAGAGTGGCAACCCGCTTTCACCTGACTACATCCCATCGGTTTTCAAGTATGTGCCGTCACCCGTGAAAAGTGCTAGATTACTCACTGAATATTGACTAATTATCCATTTTCCAACTGGATTTTGTCCCACGTGGTTTATCGGCTTGTATTTGAAATTCACTTTAGATATATTGTCTAAGATTTGGGTTCGTAATTTTGGTTGTTATTTTGTTAGTAATTCCATCCAGTGCTGGCACACGCACGGTGTATGCATAGTTAGGGTGTGTTTAGTTGATAAAAGTATGAAAATATGCTATGTTTTGGTGCTATGATTTCTCATGATTGTTCAGGTATGTTTTGACATGTTGTTAGTATTTTATTTTTACATTCAGAAGTTGATCTCATTACATTTATTTCCATCTACTTATATAGGTACACAGAAACTTGTAGTGCATTTTAATGCATTTGAAATGTAGTTAACTTTTTCTGTTGTAAATCAGCCTTCAGCAATATATTTTGGTAACATTTTTTGTACATTGTAATTAAGAACCACCCTTGAACATTATATTTTGATAATATGTGTGTACATGAATTCAAGTATTATCAATAAATGTTGCAATACTGCAACAAAACCTACATGCACTGTTCACCTGTGATTACTTTCCATAAAGTATGCAATTTAGTAGTACAATATATACAGTATATAAAAAGCCTAATTAATAGTTGGGTAGACGTTGGGCCAATGTCTATCCAACCGTCTTTTGATGACGTTGGCCCAACCACTTGCCAATGAGCAAAATGACGTCGGCCCAACGTCAACTGCTAACGTTGGCCCAACGTCAACTGCCAACGTCTAGCCAACCGTCTTTTGATGACGTTGGCCCAACCACTTGCCAATGAGCAAAATGACGTTGGCCCAACGTCAACTGCCAACGTTGGGCCAACGTCAACTGCCAACGTTGGGCCAACGTCAACTACCAACGTTGGCCCAACGTCCACACATGCGTTGGCCCGACGTAGGGCCAACGCATGAAACTGACCTATTGAATGTTGGCAAGACGTTGGACCAACGTCTATCCAACCGTCTTTTGATGACGTTGGCCCAACCACTTGCCAATGAGCAAAATGACGTCGGCCCAACGTCAACTGCCAACGTTGGCCCAACGTATACACATACGTTGGCCCAACGTTGGCATGACGTCGTCATGTTATCAGGGAGGATAAGGGTGGGAGGGAAAACAAAACAAAAAATAAAAAAGGAAAAAAAATCTTGTAATTAATAATTCTTTACTTTTTTTTTTATTTATTTTTTTTATTATTAATTTTGTGAAGTTTTAAGTCGGACAAATACAAGACAAAAACAAACAAAAAAAACAGTTATTTCTTCATGTAGTCCGCACCAAAACGCAGCAAAGGATCATGGTCTATGTAGTTCCCTCTGTTTTTTTGTTTTTTTTAGTTGTTGCTGCACCATAACAATGAATTTAAGCAAAGAGACGTGATTTGATATATTGTGACAGTCCACGATATTATTATGAGACCTTTCACGTCACGATATTTTGGTTATTGTTACATCTTTAGTGTTAAATACAGTAGTATATATAGTAAATACGATGGACTTTTATTATATAATCCGAACAATAAACTTTCATGACAACTATCAGCTCTGGACTTTGCTTCTTGCTGACCACACCAATAGAAATGTGTTGGAAAGGCCCATTGTAGATACTAATACTAATTGCTACTTCCCCATTATACTCACCCCGTGTTTTATACTTTGTCCCGTTGACCTGACAGCTGGTGCGCTCATCACTGTTCTTCACCCTCGCTGACCGTAAAGTGACCACGGCGCCCCCTATCCTCCGGCTCAGCTCTGTGGCGTAGAGCGTGACGTTTGGAAGCGAAGATAGCGATCGACAGAGGGGCAATTGGGCCTTATCTACTTCCTGTCTGCGTAAATGGACTTCCTGCGATGAGTGAGCGGCGGGCAGCGGCAGCGACTAAGCTAACGGGCAGCTGTGGAAAGTGTTAGCGGCTAATTTTGTATGTAAACAAAGACTAGCACAGCGATTAAAGAGGGGGTTTGTGTGCCAGTGTATCGCTCACAGTGAAGTGAAAGGTGCAATTCCCGCTCCTCTGATTCCAAATTACGTCAGAGTTCGTAAGGAAGTCCTGAGCAGTGGGCGACCTGCAGGTTTAACGGGGTTTTTAAAGTCTTTAAAGTCGCACTATGTCACTTTTCTGGTGGAGGGTCCGCTACATAGAAATTACATTGCTTCGCCTGTAATGTTCTGCAGAATGGCATTTAACCAAACCACCAAGCCAAGTTACAGGTCACATCTGTGGAGAGGCGAACCCGCTCACAGTAAGAATGCATGTGTGAATGTTGAAGTTTTTTTTTTTGTTTTAGCAATAAAAACTTGCAATGGAATACCGCATGTCGGATAAGTTGAATATAATGCAGTTGTCATTTTCACACGTTTTTTGAAACTTTATTTAGTTTGATCATTGGATTCAAACCTGTATCTGAACAGAGGCTCACGTGCTCACATCATTTGGAACATTTGTCATTAGTTCACACAGTTCTCAGACTCTTTCTCAGAACATTTGACACAGTCATTCACAAGTCCACCAAGTCTCATTCTCATGATCAGTGAATTTTTGAAGGTCTGTTCTCACATGGTAAAAGGACTAACCCAAACACTGTCACTTTCAGTACAGAAATTTAAGCATAACAGCAAAAATCTGCAATTTGTGAGCACTCAGAATCTAACGACAAAAGACTTCATGAATCAAACAGGGAAAAGGGCTTTTGCACTCTAGGAACATCCTACATACAGTACACTGCATATCCTTTGTGATTTTCCAACACATACTAAAGTGTGGTAGTGATGTGTTTGCTATAAATAATTGTATTTGTATTTACTTATGTTTTTATTAAAGGGACAATGCATATTAAAAGACAAGATAAGGCAAAAGAAAAACATGTACTTGTAAATATGCAGGATTGTAGCCAAAGCTTTCCATCATTACTCTCTGGCATCTCAACATTTTCTTTAGCCGTGAATGTGTTTGATACATTCAAATAAATCAGTAATGTTTTTGTAGATGTTGGAATGAAAGAGCACAGAAAAACACATGAGCACGTGGAAATTTTCAATAGAGAAATGTGTCAAAGCGACTGAAAAAACCTCTTCTCTCGCTCCTTTCATTCATGTTTAGTTTTGAACATTCTACAAAAAACTTTTTGTCGACAAAAATATAAAAAAAATAGGCATAGCTTAGTTTTAGTCAATGAAAATGTATTTTATCCAAACTTGTTGACAAATTACTGTTTATTTAGTTTATTTTAGTCAGCAAAAATATAACATTTTAATTCGACTGCAGCTCTGTTTCCTCCCCAGTACCAGTTCAAACCAACTCAATCCGGAAAGCTTATCTCCAAAGATGAGCTGTTCTTTCCATCCGCTCTCATTTACAATAAACTCTTTTATAATCTTTACTGAAAAGTCAGACTTATCTGAAGCTCCATAAAAGCAGTTTCTTGGAAGTCAGAATCACAGACACACTGACTTCACAGTGGGTGAAGAGTCCAGAGTCCGTATGATCTAACACAGTGGTGACCCAGCTGTGTTTGGGACATGCACCCACTGGCCTGTTACAACTTATCTTATCTCTGTGGCATAAGCTGTTATTATAACAGCTCACAGATAAAACTCTGGGAACCCTGAGTGAAGGAGTGGTGCAGTTTCATGGACATTGGAAACATGAAGTATTGGTAATAGTTTGGTGGATTTTCAGTGAAATGACAGTAAACACAGCCTAAATACAGAGTAAAATGTAAATACAGAGGCAATTAGACAGTATGGACACTACAGTTCTGTGGCACAAATACATTAAATCACTACATTATGGTACTATGTGGAATTTTGCTTCAGTTACTCTGAGCTCCTCCATTTTGTCCCATCTTTCAAGTATCACACCAGGACGGAGATTCAGGAATTTGAATAATTCAAAGTAAGGAGAGCTTCGACCTCACCGCGTGCAGGTGGAGGCACCAGCAGAGGCGCTGTGGTGCTCCAGATTAATGCAGAACACCAGAGCCGACCGCAAACCTTTGCTTTTAAGTAGATATTTACATATTTAAAAATATGGCTTGAACACATGGTCTGGAGCTTTAGAAGCACTAACACAACAGCAGAGCACCTCCACTGAGAGTGTCATCTCACAATTAAACTGCTCCAACACTGCAGTCTCAGCTGGAACTGCACCAGCTCAAATTACATTTGGGTCAATAGTGATTCATCTTGCAGCCCTGGGTGCTTCTACACTTCACAATATGCCTGTGTAGACAAAACACCAAAGAGGTTCAGAGGCCTGCAAGATCCTTCTCACAACAACATAAAGCTGACCAATATCAGCTGTTTATAAAGTGAAGGCAAGTGAGTGCAGTTTATATTATACACTGAGATAAATGTTGGACTTTTCCCCAGGGAATCCCAAACTGCTTTGAACAAGTCATTATAAACTTGTTTATTCTGCAGTTTAAAGACAACATCTGATCCTCCATGAAGCACTGTCACAGTGTCCCTCCCAAATGTCCCTCAAACAGATCATGTCTACTGCACAATGAAGTTTAAAGTAAATCACCTACACAAAACAGAACAGTGCAGCAGACCGTCCAGACCCACCCTATTTTTTATGCAATCACTGTGCACCTCTCTTTTATCAAGTACATCACATATCTTGCTCAAGGCAGCACTGCATTATGCAGTGTCAGTAACAGGGACCAAACCAACAACTCCTCAGTGTGCACACAACCTTTGCCCTGTAGGTTAAAGGGGAAGCCCGTAGCCTCTGTGTCCAACATCACTTCTCACCGATCTGTCAAATCTGCAAATCCCCTTTAAATAAACTATGCAAGCTCAGACATAAAAGCAGCAAAAATAGCGTGTCAGCTTTGTCATTGTGGGACAGAATCGGGGCCAGCACCTGAGAGGAGGAGAGGGGGAGGACAGGACGAAGGGCTGTGGTCCAGAACAATGGAGAGTCCTTGTAATGGCTCCGGACTGAGACAGCAAGTCTGCAGGACCTCCCCACAGGAAAGGCCAGACTGTACGGCTTACACAATGCAACAGAGCTGACCACCACTGGACCATCGACTGGACAGATAGAAGAGGGGGACGGGGGAGAGGTGGGCTGATATTAAAGGTTTGAGTTTGAAAGTGAGATTCTGAACTGAGGCCAAAAGATAAGATTAAGAAGGCGAGCGCTCACACTTGAAATCTGTCCAGGCGTGTTCAGATTCAAACAGGACAATACAGGTTAGGTCATATATCACCGAGTATGTTTGTTTATGTGATTTCATTTGCAGTACTTGCCCGGCCTCGTACAGAATAATATCTATATTTTTTTAATTTTGATGTGCATTTTTAGGTGTAACGTTTTGGTTGTGGGTCCGTCACCTGTTTGTTTCTATGCATGTGTCATTGTTCTGTCTGGAATGTTCCACAGTGTGACATTAAACAGCTCTACTTTACATTTATTCAATTACAAGTGGTTTTATATCTCAAAAATACCTAGAAAAAAATTAATTCTGACTGTGAGTGGAGTCGCCTCTCCACAGATCTGACCTGTTACTTGGTCTGGTTTGGTCTCCATGAAGATAGAAAGGTTTAATGCCATACTGTGAAACATTTCAGACAAAGCAATAACATCTCCATGGAGCGTTAAGCGTTTGACGGACTCTCCACCAGAAAAGCTACACAATGCACCTTTAAGGAGAGGTATGAGTTTGGGCTCCACATGCTCCATTGAGTTTTTTTCAGTAACGCACGTGAAACAAAGGAGTTCATTGGTCACTCATAATTTTGAATATAATGACATTTCTCTCAACTCAGATAAAAAGTCCTATTTTACACTAAATTGACTCTTATGAGCTTTAAGTCATGTTATAATGTTGTTACCTCCTCAAAAACAGACCTGGAGTTGTGTTTTGTTTCACTCACACATGTTTGAGTAATCCTGCATTATTTGTCTGTCAACATCTCCAAAGCTCAAAATGCTCTGTTTCACCTTGTGATGTCATGAAGCTGTAGTTTTCAAGTTAGAGTTAAAGTTCATTTTATCTGAACATTAAAAAAGGTATGAAGGCACAACATATAGTCTCCATACTCTCAGAACATGTACAAAAAAAAACAACAGAACAAAAAAGAAAAGGACAAAATAAAAAAACATTCCATGTTCAAAATAGAAGTAGGAAGAAGCTTATCTTATTTTAATCCTACCCCTACAATTTACAATACATTACAGTATATGCTTAACAGCTACTTGTTACTTTTACTTTTGTTTTGTAGAGATTTTCAGTTCCAGGGCTGAAATTATCCCAGTGACTCTAGTGAAGGTCTGTGTTTTTCAGTCTGAGAGAACTCATCCTAAATGTGCAGGTTTGTGTGTTAAACGTGTGAATGAAACAAAACACAACTCCAGGTCTGTTTGTGACGAGGAAACAGTATCATAACAAAATTGCATAATGTGTTTTTTTTTTATGTCTACTGCACATTTTGGTCTAGAGTTCTTCTTGGAAATCATGAACATAAAAAAGAACAATGCAGACCAGTCCTGACCCCACCCTGAGGAACGTCTTGTCTCCATCTAACTATGTTACAAAATGATTTTAGTCCACTAGAAATAACAAGTACATACATTCTTATTGCGTGCAGGATCACCTTTCCGCAGATACGGCCTGTAACTTGGCGAGAGATGAGTTTAATACCACACTGTACTGGAGGTTTGCCAAGATTCCAGACAAACATCGCCATGGGGAAAAGCAGGTAAAAATATAAATGAAAAAAAAAAAAAAAATAGCAAGAGACTGATGCCTGATTTGATACCAGTATTTATTTATTTATTTATTTATTTATTTATTTATTTATTTATTTATTTATTTATTGCTCATGCTATTATTTTGTAGGCATCAATTTAAAGTGAACAACAACAAAAAATCTGACAATGAACATAAATACATATCCCAACCATTATTTGTCTTGTCTTTGCTGCGTGAACAAACGGAACGCCTAAACCCTGCTCCTTTATTTCTGATACTGGACTTTATTATTACCATTTATACGTTTTTCTCTTTGTTATTATATTATATTATGATGTGTGAGCCTCTGTGTCCAAATCATTTCACTTGTGGATCAATAAAGTTTGTCTAAGTCTAATCTAAGGTAGTGGACCCTCCTTCAGAAAAGAAAACTAACTTGTTACGCATAAAGATTTCTGTTTGCAATTGATTCATATTTATGATTGAAATTAAATGTATTGATTTGAAATGTTTTAAAGTAACAACTGTTAATGTCTGGAAAAGGAAAAAGGGGGCAGATAATATGTATGTTTAATGTTAAGATGCTGTTAATGTTTTTTTTTTATTCCTTATTAATGAAATAAACAAATAAATAAATAAATACACAAAAGTGACATTGTTCATCTTTTCTGGTGGAGGGTCCATCACCTGCTTGTCTTCATGGAGATGTTACTGCTCTGTCTAGAATGTTCCACAGCAGAGATTAAACCTATCTGTTTCAAGGAATACAGCTATAGGCTACATTACAGGTCAGATCTGTGGAGAAGCAAGCCTGTTCAAAGAAAGAATCATTGTATTTTTGAGCAACAGAAAAACCCGTAATAATTAAATGCTAGACAGATGTGTTTTAAATTATACTGTGGAACATTCCACGCAAAGCAATAAAATCTCCATGGAGACAAGTAGGTAATGGACTGTCCAACAGAAAAGTTGCACAATGCACCTTTAAATATGGATTTCAAATGAACATGTTGAAACAAAATATTATAATGTATTTTTAAATAGGGGGTATTATGTAAAAGCAACTTCTCACTATGTTATAACATTATTCCCTTATCAAAACATACCTGAAATTATTTTAGATGTCATCCATGCATGTTTGAGTAATCTAGCGATCTCTCCTAGGCCTTATCCGAACTCTCCTTAGCGGTTATCTGTATGAGCCTGTACAATGCACCGCCCACAAGCCTACGTCACTCACGCTCCCACACGACAATTTTCCATAAATATACAAAAACACGAAACAAAACAATACACTACAACTTCACAAACCTGATGCGATGTGCAGTAGTTTCATTAGAGGAATGCACATTTATTAATCGTTTTGTTTTGGGTGAATGCAGCAATTTCAAAACAACAAAAGGTAAAATGGTGATTGAAATATATAAGCAAATAATACCCCAGCAAAGTGTAATACCCCATCTTTAAATATTACATTAGGATACAAAATCAAATAACATGAATATCGTACAGTTCAGTTTCCAGTGTAA
Source organism: Taenioides sp. WSHXM2023 (assembly GCA_029959045.1). Classification (NCBI taxonomy): domain Eukaryota; kingdom Metazoa; phylum Chordata; class Actinopteri; order Gobiiformes; family Gobiidae; genus Taenioides; species Taenioides sp. WSHXM2023. Next base: position 3,863,545 of record CM057089.1, on the reverse strand, counting down.
GTACTTAAAGGCCCATATTACACTATTTTCTGATCTATGTTGTAATGTTTCTTTCCTCATCACAAACACACCTGGAGTTGTTTTGTTTCATTCACACATGTTTAACACACAAACCCTGCAGATTTAGGCTGAGCTCTTCTCTCAAACTGAACTCTCACTCTGTTCCACCTTGTGATGTCATGTAGTAACATAAAAAGTGCTCCACTGTGTTTTTAAACTCCATAAACCTTCACTAGAATCATTTGAATCATATCAGCCCTGGTATTGCCAATCTCTACTGAACAAAAGGTTAAATAAAAGTAGTTGTTGTCTTGAAAACTACCGCTTCATGACATCACAAGGTGGAACAGAGCATTTTGAGCTTTGGAGATGTAGACAAACGAATAATAAAGAGTTACTCAAACGTGTGTGAATGAAAAACACAACGCCAGGTCTGTTTTTGAGGAGGTAACAACATTAGAACATGACTTAAAGCTCATAAGAATCAGCTTTGCAGAATATACAGTATATTACATGAGGATACAACACAGAACAACATGAAATAGTGTTGTTAATGTTCCAGTCTATTGACACTTCAGAGAGTTGTTTATGTGTGTAACTTAAATCAAGTGCTTGTTTAACATTAGTGATAATACCCAGCCCAGGCCGGTCAGAGGGAGAGGTCAGAGTGGCCCTATCTGCACACACAGCGCTGATCTGCAGATAAAGAACAGTCATTTATTTACAAACATGTACTGGTTTAAAGGTCATTTATGTAATGGCCACCGCAGGGTCAGGAGCACATGGGCAGGTGCAAAGTGTCAGGTGCAAAGTGGTTTGAATGGTTTGTATATACAACACTGCTGTGGTCTGTCTGTTTACCAGAGCTGGAAGAAGTTTTGTTACTTACTCAGTTTTGTTACTTAAGTCAAAGTACAGATACTGGAGCAAAGAATACTCAAGTAAAAGTATCACATGAAAAAATCTACTTAAGTAAAAGCATTAAAGTACTAAATATGTAAAGGATGTTTACGTTAAAAAAATAATAATAATAATAATACTAATACTACTACTACTACTAATAATAATAATAATAATAATAATAATAATAATAATAATTATTATTATTATTATTATTATTATTATTATTATTATTATTATTATTATTATTATTATTATAAACCTTCAGCCTTTTCAGCAGGTCCTGGAGTTGTTTTGTTTCATTCAAATTCTGTGTATTTAGGCTGAGTTCTTCTCTCAAACTGAAAACACTCTGTTCCACCTTGTGACGTCATTGTGGTAATACAGGAAGTGCTCCACTGTTTTTAAACTCCAAAGAGTAAAAGAGAAAAATCTATCTAACAGAAAGTATTGAAGTACTTGTTTAAAAATCTACTTAAAGAGTAAAAAGTTAAATTGAATCTATAATTTTGTGTTAAAAACCCCCCAGCCTTTTCAGCAGGTCTCAAACTATCATAAAAAACACTTTTCAGTCGTGTTCAAAAATGTAGTGGAGTAGAAAGTACAGATACTGCTCTCAAATGTAGTGAAGTAAAACAGTATACACTTCTACTACTCTACTTCGAGGCACATTGTGTAACTTTTCTGGTGGAGGGTTCGTTAAATGTTTTTCTCCATGGAGATGTTATTGCTTTGTCTGGAATGTTTCACAGTTTGGCATTAAACCTTTCTATCATCATGGAGACCAAACCAAGCCAAATTACAGGTCAGATCTGTGGAGAGGCGACCCCGCTCACAGTCAGAATGTCTGTTTTTCTCTGTATTTTTGAGCTATAAAACCACCTGTAATTGAATAAATGTAAAGTAGAGCTGTTTAATGTCATACTGTGGAACATTCCAGGCAGAGCATTGACATATCCATAGAAATAAGCAGGTGACGGACCCCCAACCAAAAAGTTACATACAGTAGTGCACCTTTAAGTAAAGTGCAGATACCTCAAATTTATACTTAAATATAGTATTTTACTACTTTTACTTTGTTACATTCCACAACTGCTGTTTATACTCCCACACATATTGGATTACATGTGGGGAATGAAAAGAAAAAAAAATACAATAACCTATTAAGGACATTTAAATAATTGTAGAATGTTGGTCCATCATAAAAAATGCATGAATGAATAAAATGGAACTTATGAAGATATAGCCAGATATATGGAATTTTATAGATTTTGATTTTGTATTTTTTTGTATTTGTTTGTATTTTTTATTCATATGTTATTGTATTATATATATATATATATATATATATATATATATATATATATATATATATATATATATATATATATATATATATATATATAATTTTATTTGTATATATATTTTAATTTAGTTTTATTTTATTTTAATATTTGATTTGATTTTTCTAAAACTAGTTCTGGAGTTTGGTTTTTTTTTACTACAATCCATATGTGTCATTTGTAGTTTTGATGCCTTCAGTGAGAATCTGCAATGGAAATAATCATGGACATAGGAGAAAATACATGAAAAGGCTGTCTGAACTTTTGACTGATCGTGTGGTCGAAAATAAAATGGCGGTAGATCTTCAGGTTTGTTTTGGTGACCCAGATCTGTTTGCCAGAGCTGGATCTGCGGTTTATTTATTACCACGTCTTCTTTGTAGTGGTTCCAAACGCTGATTTAGAGGTTTATGAGAGGACACTTGACTTTTATTGGAACCCTGATGACAAAACAGCACAGCCCTGAGTCCTGGACAGATTCCACAAGTCACAGTTGTGTTGTGTAACCTGCTGTTTATACATAATCAGTCAAAAGTTTGGACACGCCATCTTTTTTAATACATCTTATATGTTTACTACTTTCTGTATTTGAAATACACACAGAAGACATCAAATATATGAAGCAAGATGTATGGAATTATATACCAATGAAAAAGAAAGTTAAATAACTACATATATATTTTATATTCAATAATAATAATATTACATGGGTTTTATATAGCGCTTTTCACGGTAACACAAAGATGCTTCATAATAAAGTAACACTGAAACAAGGAAAGGACAGTCATGTATGGGGGGAGGTAGACTGTGAGGAAAAGGTGTGTTTTGAGCAGTTTTTTGAAAGTCTTTAGTGTGTCTGAATACTCAAATCTTCAAATGAGCAACTCTTAGAAATAGTAGTTATTTCAAGGTGCATTACACAACTTTTCTGGTGGAGGATCCGTCACCTTGCTTCCTCAATTTTTCTTCATGGAGATGTAATTATTTTTCTAGAATGTTCCACAGGAGAGATTAAACCTTTCTATCTTGGGATACAACTGTAACTTTTCTCCACCAGAAGAGTTACGCTAATCCCCCTTTAACTTTTTTCTTTACAAAATAATTCCATATATCTTGCTTTTTATACCTGATGTCTTCTGTATGTATATCAAACGTAGAAAGAAGTATAAATGTATAGAAAAACAACTGTGAAGGAGAGGGTAAGCGGTAGTGTATGCCGTTGCCACGGTAACGCAATGTGACACACGTGGTATATGATAAAGAAATGGTACTGTACCGACGTCACTCACTGCCAGCTCAGTCCTCGTCACCTTGGTCTACATCATCAGCGGTATAATGCTCCCTACAACAGAAACAAAGCCAGTGCTGATCGGACACTGCCTTACCTTGGCCTACGTCACCAGAGGTATGTCATCAGAGGTATAATACTCCCTACAGTAGAGATATAATACTCCCTACAATAGAGATATAATACTCCCTACAATAGCTGTATAATACTCCCTACAATAGAAGCAAACCCAGTTCTGATCAGACACTACCTTGGCCTATGTCACCAGAGGTATGTCATCAGAGGTATAATACTCCCTACAATAGAGATATAATACTCCCTACAATAGAGGTATAATACTCCCTACAATAGAAGCAAACCCATTTCTGATCGAACACTGCCTTACCTTGGCCTATGTCACCAGAGGTATGTCAACAGAGGTATAATACTCCCTACAATAGAAGCAAACCCAGTTCTGATCGAACACTGCCTTACCTTGGCCTATGTCACCAGAGGTATGTCAACAGAGGTATAATACTCCCTACAATAGAAGCAAACCCAGTTCTGAATGGACACCATATAGCTCAACAGTGACCACCTGCTCCGGTTCCAGAAGTAAATCTTCTGTTCATTTTTCCCAGAGACTTTTTTGAAAAATGTTAATATTAAGAGTTCAAAGATATCGCAAAGGCTAACCAGCCATGTGGTAACTTATATCTATAACACGGTTGTTTTAAGTCCAAAAAGGCAGTTTCAAAACACAAAATTCATAAGAAAAGTGAAGAAACTGATTCGTATTGCAACTATTGACCAAAACATGTATCATTATTCAATCAATATCAGTATTTGCATTTTCTTTTTTTTCTTTTTTTTTTTACTCTTAAAGGTGCACTGTGTGACTTTTTGGCTTGGAGGTCCGTCATCTGCTTGTTTCTATGGAGATGTCATTGTTTTGCCTAGAATGTTCCACAGTGTGACATTAAACAGCTTTACTTTACATTTATTCAATTACAGGTGGTTTTATAGCTCAAAAATAACATCTCCACAGAGAAAAGGATTGGAGATTTTTATGAATTTGTATTTTCGGTGCATGTACAGTTTGTAATGACGTAATATTATTTTTGTGTTGGATGAAAGAGGGATCCAGTTCAGTCCCGTGTTGTTATTGTAGAAAAAGCACAGAGGGGTCAGAGGTCAAAGCAGTGATGTCCTCTCAGTGCAGAGCAGATTCCACAGAGACGAATCGGAATCTGACTCATCCAAAAACAACAGGCAGCTCCTCCGCAGATGGACAGGGACATGCGCTCACTGTTACTCAGCATTTGCTACGAAAGACAGAGCTAACAAACGTCATGTAAATACGCTAGCAAGACGTTCAGAGGTATGTGTTTCAAAATGATGAGAGATTAGACCTGTTGCCATGGCGATTATCAATTTAAAACAAAATATTATTTCTTTTAGATGGGGAAAAAAGCTCAAAATGTTGCTGAAGCTGAAATGCTGTAATACATTTTGGATTTTCCTGCTTTTTATTATTCTTAAAGATGTACTATGTCACTTTTCTGATGGAGGGTTTGTCACCTGCTTGTCTCCATGGAGATGTCATTGATTTGTCTGGAATGTTTCACAGTATGGCATTAAACCTTTCTATCTTCATGGAGACCAAACCAGACCAAGTTCCAGGTCAGATCTGTGGAGAGGCGACCCCGCTCACAGTCAGAATGTCTGTTTTTATAGGTATTTTTGAGTTATAAAACCACCTGTAATTGAATAAATGTAAAGTAGAGCTGTTTAATGTCATACTGTGGAACATTCCAGACAGAGCAATGACATATCCATAGAAACAAGCCGGTGATGGACCCCCAACCGAAAAGTTACACAGTGCACCTTTAAACTCAACATGTAACTTTGGAGTGTAGTTTCTTCCAAATAGAACATAGAAAATAAAGCATTCACATTTTATTTTAAGCTCACATTAATTGGTCCTACAGATGCTGTACTTATTCACCACGATGAGTTTATAAGTGTTCTTCACAACTTTCAGAGGCTAGAGCAAAGCAACAACTAGCATGCTAACCACACACTTGATAATGAGATGCAGACAGTACACAGCAATCGTATTTTGACCTCAAGAGCTGCTTATACCACACTGGGACAAGACAAACGTTGCTCAAATACAGTATGTGGGAAAAGGTTTATAACGGGTTATAACGTACAGACCTCACAGCAGCTGGTCGTGACAGGACGGCCACAAGAGCCACAGAGGGGCGGGGAATTGAACCATCAAACACAGCGCGGTGTCAGGGGGGGTCCTCGGGAGTCTGAAGGTGACAGTGAACAGAAGCTACAGGCAGGTCACAACAGCATCAGGTCAGACTGAGGGGAGTATTCAGTTTGACAAGATGGAAGTGGCACAGGCAGTAATCCAAATCCACTTTGTTTCTATAGCACGTTTTATCAACAAAACAGTTTCCAAAGTGATGCACATATAAAGATAACATTAAAAACAACACCATAAATGCTCAGTGTAACCTTGCCAGTCATAAAACACTAAACCCAATCAATCAATCAAATATCAGTCAATAAAATAATATACAAAAATGTAAATAAAATGCATTTCCACCAACTCCTTCACATCTCCGGTCCGATCCCTGCAACAAAAATATGCAAGAAGTCTGCTTATGATGTGATGCTGTGTTTTGTTTTGTTTCGTTCACATGTTTGAGTAAACCTTTATTATTAGTCTGTCTACATCTCCACAGATCAAAATGCTCTGTTCCACCTTGTGATGTCATAAATAGGTAGTTTTCAAGTAAACAGCTCCTTTTACCTTTAGTTCAGTAGAGATTGTCAATTCCAGGGCTGAAATGATCCAAATGATTCTAGTGAAGGTGTGTGGACTTTAAAAACACAGTGGAGCACTCATTATATCATATGTCTTTGATTTTATTTATCACATGTTCATATTCTATTATCTTAAGCTGATCTTATTATTCTTTTGACATTTTTAAGTTGGGTTTAGATTGCAGTAGAAGGTCATGTTTGTGACGAGGAAACAACATTAGAACAGAGATCAGAAAGTAACGTAATATGGGCCCTTTTATTTAAAAAAAAACCCACTATTCCTCAAGGATCTACAATGAAACAGAGAGAGAGAGAAAAAACGTGGGAACCTGTTATTTCAGCGCAGACAAAGTTAATTCCAGAATATTTGCGGATTTAAGGCCATTTTGAGAACAGACCTACACTGTCTAGGAATTCCTAAATGACATAATTGTATAGTAATTTTAGTTTGTTTAAGTGTGTTGACATGACAACAGAAAAATAAAAGGCTCAGACGTTAAACCAGGTCCAGGTATTGTTTGAAAAGAACTTTGTGTGAGCGTAAAGGTGGTACTTATCCGAGCTCAACCAAATATTTCAAAACATTATTAAGATTGTCAGTCTTATGTTAAATTGTGGTTGTTCAAAGTAGCAAGGAGCAGATTTCATTTTTAATTTGTGAAAAAATGACAAAAAAGTGAAAAAGTAGTACATGATTGCGAGTGCAGATAGGTGTAATGTAAAAGACAAATATACTGTATTAACGTGGCCATATTACACTATTTTCTGATCTGTTTTAATGTAGTTTCCTCGTCACAAACAGACCTGGAGTTGTGTTTTGTTTCATTCACACATGTTTAACACACAAATCCTGCATCTAGCCTCTACTAACTAAAGGTAAAAGGAGCTGTTAACTTGAAAACTACCACTACATGACATCACAAGGTGGAAAAGAGCATTTTGAGCTTTGGAGATGCAGACAGACTGATAATAAAGGATTACTTACACAACTCCAGGTCTGTTTTTGAGGAGGTAACAACATTATAACATGGTTTAAAGCTCAGAAGAGTGAATTTTGCGAAATATAGGACCTTCAAATAAAACTGTACTGAGTGAAAATGAAGGCCACTTTACGTAACGTGTCTCCTTTAAAGGATCTATATTACACAAAACTGACTCTTGTGCGCTTTCATGCTACAATGCTGTTTCCTCCTCACAAACGTAACATTTGCTCAGTAGAGATTGGCAATTCCAGGGCTGAAATGATCCAAATGATTCTAATGAAGTTGTTAAAAACACAGTGGAGCACTTCCTGTATTACCACATGACATCACAACAGAGTGTTTTCTGTTTGAGAGAAGAACTCAGCCTAAATCTGCAGGGTTTGTGTGTTAAACTCCAACTCCAGGTCTGTTTGTGATGAGGAAACAACATTAGAACAGATCAGAAAATAGCGTAATATTGGCTCTTTAATCTATTCACTAATTTGTGTATTTTTACTAATGAGTAAAAATAACTTCTGTCTCACTTCTGATCTCCGTATTAGATAAACGGTGGGATATTTGACCCATTAGCATGTGTTTATTAAAAGTGATGTTTTCGTATTCCTGTTAAATGTCTGTATAAACTCTGAGGCCTGCTTCCAGTAAGAGAATTGTTTAGAGCTCCGTCCATGTATTCGCCAACGCTCTTCCATCAAACTCACTCGCGCTCGCTTATGGGAAGGAAACCGCAGTAGGGCCTGTGTTACGCCGTTTCCTGATCTATGTTCTAATGCTGTTTCCTCATCACAAACAGACCTGGAGTTGTGTTTTGTTTCTTCTCTCGAACTGAAAACACTCTTTTCTATCTTGTGATGTAGTCATACAGGATGCTCCACTGTGTTTTTAAACTCCATACACCTTCACTAGAATCATTTGGATCATTTCGGCCCAGGAATTAAAGGTAAAACTGTAGCTGTTACCTTGAAAACTACAGCTTCTTGATACAACATTATAACCGGACATATATCTCTCCACAGACCTGACCTGTAATTTGGTCTAGTTTAGTTTCCATGATGATAGAAAGGTGTCATAACATACTGTGTAACATTCAAGACAAAGCAATAATATTTTTTGTGGACCTTTAATCCAGCAAGAAGCACCAACAACCACAAAAGAAGAAGTTCTGATACGCATTTGGAGTAAAAGTGAACAAATCAGGAGCTCAGTACTGTGACGGCGATTTTCTGAATGTCTCTCCTCAGTCTGCACCCCCACTGCTTAATGCCTTGATTAAAAGAGCCTATAGGCCACAAAATCTTAAAGGTGAAAATGTGTGCTAAAATGGACTCTTGTGAGCTTTAAGTTATGTTAGAATGTTGTTACCTCCTCAAAAACAGACCTGGAGTTGTGTTTGTTTCAATAACACATATTAAAGCAGGTTTATTGGAAATATTACTGTATATATTTCACCAAAAACGCAGTACATTTCACGTTAAGTACATTGCATGGAGTGTTATGACAGAAAGGCTAACTACTCTGCCAGTGAGCACATGGTACACTGAGGCATGAGGCTAGCCCAGTGTAGTGTAGAGTGCACCTGCAGTGAGCTGTAACCCTGCCTGTGTGTAAAGGATCTGTGGAGTTTAACCATCCTCAATAAAACATGGATGAGGAAAACATGGCTCTACAAACAGAAACGGGTTTTAGCCACTTCTCTTGAATCTAGCCAATATTTCGTGTACAGTAACACCTAGTACTAATGTTGTAATGGAGAAACAAAATTATTTATGTAATGTTTGTGAGATAAAATGTACATCAAAGCAACACTGCAGAACTTTCTGGAAGCATGTCACCTGCACGATTCCAGGGGGAAAAAAAGTTAAAACCATACTGTCATTCTTCTGATTGATTTGATTATTATAGCCAAAGTGACAACATTTCCACGGAGATGAAGGTGGAGGCTCTCGTCCAGGCCAAATAAGAGCCGGGGTTGTGGTTCCTTGTAAGAACATACAATAGAGCTTATGAGTGACCGCCCTCCCCTGATTCCAGAAGTTAATTTCCCTTTCATTTTTCCCATAGACTTTCAGGAAATAAAAAATAACCTTACTCATGCCTAAGCCTCTGCGATGCCTTTGGATTTCTCCAGAAGTCTGTGTCAAAAATATAGTTGGCTTCCAGAAGTGGAGTGGGCTTCGGAGTGGGTGGGCCTGCTGAGCTCCTTAGAAATACTGTTTTTGTTTCTCACACGTTTAAATAATAATAAATAATCTGTCTAAATCTCCAAAGAGTTTCCCTGCCCTGTTCAAATCAACCTGCTGAGGGACTAAAGATGGAAATTAGCCACGCTGGCTATAATATTTACATATTTACATTTTACATGTTCATTAATATGTGCTGTCCTTTTACAAATAAATAAATAAATAATAAGAAAAAAATGCTCTGTTCCACCTTGTGATGTCATGTAGTGGTAGTTTTCAAGTGAACAGCTCTTTTTACCTTTAGTTCAGTAGAGATCGGCAATTCCAGGACTGAAATGATCCAAATGATTCTAATGAAGGTGTGTGGAGTTTAAAAACAAGGTGGAGCACTTCCTGTATTACCTCATGACATCACAAGGTGGAACAGAGAGTTTTCAGTTTGGGATAAAAACTCACCCAGCCTAAATCTGCAGGGTTTGTGTGTTAAAACATGTGTGAGTGAAACAAAACACAACTCCAGGTCTGTTTGTGATGAGGAAACAACATTAGAAGAGATTTTTTTTTTTTTTTTTTAAATAGCCTAATATGGGCTCTTTAAATGTCAATACTGTGTTTATTTTGTCGTAAGCATATACAAAATCTACATGGAAGTTTTTGTTTTTGGAAAAGGCAAGACTCACACAGGTATGGGGAGATTTCAGAAAATAGAATCCAGCCTATTTTCTGATGCGAGCGTGGGCGTGCATCCTGTTTAAATGACACCAAAATTGTGTATTTATTGTTCTGTATTTACAATTAGCACCGGTTCATCATTAACAGCGGGAGGACAGTTCACAATATGTTGCCGCTTGTTACTACGGTGATTCACTTCAGTGTAAACGCACCTCGTCCCTCCAACTCCCACTGCTGTGACTAATGCAGCTGGAGCCTTTGACCAGTGGCTCTGGTTTAAACTGGTCTGGAGCCACTCATCACCTGCTCCACTCTCCTCCTCCTCGTTTATTCCCTCCTTTGTTTCTCTTCTCACTCAGCGTTTTATGAGAAGCAAAGCCGTACTTGACCTTTGGAGCAGGAAGGATCTGCTCGGACTGTTTGGGAATTCCTTGTGTTGTTTTAAGGAGCTCATAAAAGAGAAAGTGAAAAGAGTTTCTAAGGCACTTAATCGCTCCCAATCAGGGGGTCAGGAGCCGGGTTTGTGGAGATGCAAGCCTGCTCACAGTAAGAACCCATGTTTTTCTATATTTTTTTTTTATGTATCACAGTAACCTTCACGAGTCTCAGCTGGAGCGGGTGCAGGCAGAGTGAGGTCAGGCTGCTCACACAAATTCATCTGCTCCAAGTGTCCAGCTCCTCACAGGGATTTGAACTAAATAATATAAATAACACATATTAAAGCAGGTTTATTGGAAATATTACTGTATATATTTCACCAAAAACGCAGTACATTTCACGTTAAGTACATTGCATGGAGTGTTATGACAGAAAGGCTAACTACTCTGCCAGTGAGCACATGGTACACTGAGGCATG